>OY986971.1:24516602-24714878 GCA_963920575.1 Narthecium ossifragum | reverse complement strand
CGTCATTAAGTTGCATGACTCTGGTAAGAAAGACATCTTTATACCAGCGAAAGTGAGTGAGAGTTGGACAACGAAGATTTTGTAATAAAGTACGTATCCTCTCCCCCTGACCAGTAATATTACCAGTAAAATGGTCAAGAATAGTCAGAATTAAAGTGTAAACCGCATCAGCCTGTTGCTGATTGGTTTCAATTTTAATTGCACTTAGAATTTCCGTGCGTTGATATGGTAGGAGATAATTATCCCACCAACCTTTCAGACTACCAGTAAAGCCACAAGTAAGGAACGCAGCAACCTGCTGATCCGTATTACCATTATTACGGCAAATAGTAGCATACATCATCATACGATGTGCCATATTAAGAATTTGATGATCACTCATACCATCTATGTTCCATTCATAGATATTACGACCCGAATAATCTTGTTGTAAGAAAGTATCATTTTCTTCGAATAAAAGATCCATAGGAGAAGGTCTTTTATAATAGAATTTTTCTATATTACGAGGTCTGTGTTCAATTTTATTAAGAGTTTGAAACTGCTGTTCAGTTTCTAGAGTTAATAACTCAGAATCAGAGGGTTCAAGCTGATTACCGTCAGGTATAGTATTAAGAACTTGTAATTTAGCTTGAGCCAATTGTTTGCTAAGGGATTCAATAACTTCTCCGGCTAAATCTTTTTCTAATTTAAAATTAGAAATATCAATATTTGGTTTAACAGAGGGTCTAGTATGTAGTTTAACAGCTTTATCTTTGGCCACATAAAGAGTAGGGATTAGTTCACTAAGTTTGGTAACCAATTTGTCAATTGTTTTTTCTACACGAGTCAATATATATATATATATATATATATATATATATATATATATATGCATGGCCCTGTATGACATAGGATCCACTGATCATTAATTCTTCAATCCCTGTGTGAGAGGGACGAGCATTTATATCAATTTATGGGTATATTGGCACATAAATATCCATGATCATGATCTTGCAATCCCTGCTGCGCGCCATCTTGTTGGCACATGATAGGTTACAGAGTTCAAAGAGCTCTGAATTAATGCATGGTGTAATCAAGAACTTTGAAGAACAGATAGGGTTAGAGGACGAGAGTCTTAGATTCTGTTTTTTTTTCTTTCTTTCTTGAGCAGAGAGTACGTCTTGGATTCTGTGGGCAAGCTGGGGATTGTTGTTTAGGTTTGTTCTGAGAATTAATAAGAGTAGAGTGTTGGATATGCAGTTTTAGGGGAGGTTTGTCAGATGGATTTTGATAAGTTTAGATTGTTTCATAATTGGATGCTCAGTTTTTTTTACTGTTGGTGAAGACTTAAAAGCAAAAATAATTTGATTTAGCATATCTCTTCTTAATTTGCGCAACTTTTAGATTGAAAATAAGAATACCCTGCATAGAAGAAATACCAAATTATTCCTCAAAATCTATGGGAAAAAAAGATTCAATACCCGTACGTGGTGGATCACAAACACATAAGATGACCAACTGTGTCTTTGAATTCCATAGCCCAAATAGTTCTATTTTATGTATCTAAGAGACATTGATAATAAGAAGACTGCTCTTGGGGCTTCACTTGGATCAAGCAATTATGCTCTTATGGGCTTCTAAAGTATTGAAATCAAAATTTAAAATTCACTAAGATTTTGCATTTCTAGCTGGGATTCATTCCCTAAAATGCAGGTATGGGCCAGATCCTTGTGCCATGGGCCCCCATTGAGATGAAAAAGTTGGACAATAATATTTTTTGCTTAGTTAAGCCAAGGGCTGTGAAGTTGGACAATAATATAGTGTCCCAATTTAGCCCAACAATATAAGGCTTCAGTTCGGGCTTCAGTAGGGGTCAGGAGCTGCACCAGGCTATAGCCTGGGCAGCCCAATTCCCAGCTCACTTAAAAACAAAACCAAAACTTATTTGGTTCAGTTGGCCCAGTGTCTAGCCCACTTAAGAGCAAGCCCAGTCCGAGAACCCAAGGCCACTCGTGAACGGCGAGCGTATATTATTAGGAAATACGAAACAGAGAGAGAGAGCTCTCTTCTCCTTTTCTTCATCTAAATCCCTAATTTTTTTTCCCCTGAATTTTTTGGAGATCAAATACTCATAATTTCATCTCTTTCATCAGTTTTATGTAAAGGATAGGGGGGAGATTTAATTTCTTCTTCATAGAAAGAGAGGTAAAATGATTTTTTCTATTTGTCTATTAGATTTTTTTAGCGATTTTTAATTATTCTTGGAAAATGACGGCTTGATTCTTGTGCGTTTTAATGATGGGATTGACCCCATATGGGAAAGACCTAATTTTTTGAGAGTTGTATAGAGCAGGGATTAAGGAAAATAAAAGATAGTCTTCCTTCCTTGCTCGCTATGTGTATAGAGTAGGGACTATGTCATTGTTGCACCCAGGGACCGGGGTACACAACTTTGAAGATTTTTTTTTCACACCCTCATTTAGTTCCATTATAGATATCATTTGTTTTTTTTTTTTATGAGATGAGCCAAGTAGGCTAACTAAAAGCTATTACAACTAAATGCTGTCAATCAGTGCGGGTCCCCACTCACTAGACCAGATAAACACCCTACCAGTCCGATGACACACATGAGCTACAACATCTAGTTTAGCGTTACAAGCTCTCGAAACAAAAAGGAAAAGTACAGACTCAAACTCGAGAGCATAGACCAAGATATCTTTGGCCAGACCCTCTAGATTTGGTGGCCACCCCCTCAACCCATTTAGGATCTAGATAGCACTCAAAAAATATGATTCCACAATTAATGAAGTCACCCCCACCTCACTGGTCTTCTTCAGCGCCTCCAAAATAGCCTCCATCTCACCATGGAGAACTGAGTTAACTGTCACTGGTCGCCCAAAAGCCCAAGCTTCCTCCATTGAGTTTAATACCAACAAGAGCAATGGCCGCTTCCCCTGAAGCAACATCCATAGACACATCAGTTTGGATAACCCGACAGTCATGCATCTCAGACCGTCTGGCACCCCCATCCACTTCTCTAATCTTAGCAGTCTGAGCCAGGAATTCCAATGCCAATATCCTCGTCTTGCAAGCAATGGCCTATACTGATTCCCCTTCATATCCAAAAACAATCTGATTTTTGTCCTTCCATATCACCCACATCCCATAGCACAAGATTGTAATGAGTTTTTTTGACACAACTCCACCATTCCTTCTAACAATCAATTGAAGAATGTCCCTTGGTTTCCACCTGGGTAGAGTAAGGTTTTCCTTTTCAGCAATATGGGCAAACACCTTGTATGTAAACTGGCATCCAAGAGTAGCATGTAGAATGGACTCTTCCTCTCTTCCACACCTTGGACACTCCTCGTCCGATGTCATCCAAATTCGTCAAAGAACCTCATTGACTGGTAGCTTCCTATGAATTACGCGCCATAGAAACTGTCGAATCCATGGTCTAGCAGGCGCCCTCCAAACCTTAGTCCATACCTCCTCCTTGTCTATTCTCACCCCGGGAACTTGTAGAGCCGCTAGGTAGGCTGATGCCGTGCATACTTTCCCCGATCCAATATATCATTTGTTCTCAGGTCTATGTTACAGTTGAGCAACAAGCCTATGTGGATTTTGTTTAAATGAACCTTTTGGTTCTTCCATATAAGTTTGATGGAGACTTTCAGGACTTTCAAGTGGTGTTAAATTAATTTACCATGGTTTCCAGGTGGACCATTAAGTTAAAACGGAATTAATGTTGGCCGCAACCAGTGGAAAATAAGCAGGGGCATCCTCACGCAGATGTAGTTTGATGAAAGCTGGGTTTTAAAGTTTCCCATAGAATTTAGAAACTATTTTGATATTATCAAAATTCCATAACTAATGTGAACTTCATAAAAATTTAAGGGATTTGTATGACATTAGATAACCCCATTCCACCTCTCACAGTCATTCTATTTTTTCCTATCCTCATTCTTTAACCCCCATTAATCCAGAATAAACTAACCCTAAAATCCCTTAACCCTCATTAACCCGGAATAAGCTAACCCCACATCAAACGTCCCCTAATTATAATAAGCAAATAGGGGGATAAATTTCCATTAAACGGTGAGTATTTATTCAATTCAATCCAAATCCAAAGGTGGAGAACACCCGACGAATAACTGAAAAACGTGGAAATATATAACCATGCTGGGCGGATCCCGATTTCGGCATCCGCTCTTTTCGAGCGGACGCCGATTTGGAATCCGCTCCGGCGGATTCCACGGATCCCATTCCGCGGATCCCGCGGATCCGCCGGAGCCAAACAGGCCCTTGGTCGCATGAGGCACGTTTCAAGTTAGTAATTCGTAGTCTCCGTTGAGTGCATGCAAATCAAGCCAAAATTGTGGCATTTATATATGTTAAAATTCGATCAATTCATAAATCACGATGTGAGGATCCCCAAAGAGATGGATCGTGTGGATTCGGCATCTTGACAGTCGTATTCGCCTTAGGGGCGTCTGGCTGAGTCAGATGGTCGAATAAGTAATCCCACAACGGCTGGGTGTGAATTGGGGACATATATATATATATATGTTAATCGTTTTTTATAACATAACGTGTTTTAAAGTTTCGTGATGACAGTGATTTCGTCATAAAACTCAAAGTTAAGTGTGCTTGCCTTGACACTACAACAAAAATCATTTCTAGCGGCATTTTTTTAGCAACATTTAGTCAATTGCTACTATTGTACTCATATGACAATTTTCTAACGGCAATTGATGGAGTTGCTGGAAAACGTTATTTGTATGGCGGGATTGTATTGAATTGCCGCTAAAAGATAGTCTCAAAATAGAAAAGATAGTTCCACATTTCCTAGATGAAGTTAGAGACCACTCCTTATATTAGGAAACACTCTCATATTATACCAAATAGCCTACATGAAGTTAGAGACCTCATTGCCTATATGAAACTAGTGTGAACCCGTGCCCTTTGCACAGTTGGGCACGGTTCTCTCAAAGACAGACAACAATCCCATGCTGAAAAATGAATAAGCGTACACTTTGTTATCCCTCTTATTCTTTCTCGACAATTTGCAACAACTTTTCCACCTCTCCGTTCACTTTCTTCTCCAATACTTTATTCTTTTTTTATTCTTTCTATTATGCTTCATTGTGTCAGGAACAAAGATCAAAGGAAGGTTTTTGTGATTGCAGAAACAAAAATCAATAGAAAAAGATAACCAACATTTATTTATGATGAACCCATGCCCCTGGTACGGTCTTTGGAAAACTTTTCTCTTAAAAAAGTAATGGTTATTTGCTTTAAGAAATCCTCTACTAGAGGCTCGATGACGTGGGGAATTTATTGTTCTTATAGAGTGTGATTCTCGATTCGCAATTGATATGGTGCTTAGGCGAGTACCTTTGTCCTATTATTTGTAAGGATGTAGTGTTAGAGTTATGGTGGGTGGTTGGTTTACTTGATGGGCTAGTTTAAGACACTCATTGTGGGCTATAGCTTCGGCTGGTTTCATAAAAAAAGAATGATTCTCTTTAAGATTTTAACTGACCAGTAATTACAATAATATACCATTTTAAAAATAATGTTAATAAATTGAGTATGAAGTTTTGGCCGTAAAGGAAACTGTGTTATATTCGAGGCAACTAGACGTACTATTTTAAACAATGGTTCTTACATCATTTTATATCCCAAAGTCTTCTTGATCTAAAAATGACGTTTTACATTTAATATGGCAAACATCCAAATCCTATAATTTCAGCCAACCCAAGATTACATTGGGATCGCTGATAAGTCACAAAATATACATAATTCACCCATTCAACTGGGCTTTGTTAGCTCTCAAGCAATGCATTTTTAATATCTTTTCATATGGTTTCAGGTACAAGAGCTTACAAAGAGAGTTGCATCGATTTCGAGCCAAAAAGACATCAATTATTCAGATTCAGCCTTATTTGGATCGATCCAGAACATTTGGATCGATCCAGGAATGTTTGGATCGATCCCAAGGTGGTTTGGATCGATCCAGACCCTTTTCCAGAGAGCTAGACTTTCTGTCACATATTGGATCGATCCGAATCCTTAATGGATCGATCCAAATATCTTTCTCTAGAGAGCTTGGTACAAATTGGATCGATCCAGATCTGTAATGGATCGATCCATATTCCTTTTCCAGAGAGCTATGATTCTCTGATACATATTGGATCGATCCAGATCTGTAATGGATCGATCCCTATTTCTTTTCCAGAGAGCCATGATTCTCTGGTACATAATGGATCGATCCAAATTGTTATTGGATCGATCCATAGACCCTTTCCAGAGAACTATGATTCTCTGCTACATCTTGGATCGATCCAGACCCATTTTGGATCGATCCAAATTGTTAGAAACCCAGATTCTGACATCTTGGATCGATCTAAACTTATTTCGGATCAATCCAAGGTCGCCTGACGGGTAAAAATGGACGGTTCTGATTTGATCCATGGGTCCATGACTTAGAGCCTATAAATAGAGGCTTTGGCTCTGATTTGAGGATCTTTTCTCCACTCTTTTTCCCTCCTTTCTCCAGCCTTCTCTACTCCTTTAGTTTTTGGAGATTTCTCCTCTCATCCTTGAGGATTTAGGGTTTTGAGGGTGGATTTTGATGGAGAAGATGGGTGAAGCCTCCTCTCCCATGGCTATCCTACCCAAGATGAGTAGCTAAATCCCTTATCCTTGGGAATTTCATGATATATTAGGGCTTTTCCTTAGAATTCTCTTTTGATTCTTGATGTAATGACTCTTATGAAATGGTTTTTGTATGAATTCTCATGTAATTCTATATTTCTTCAATAAATTCCATTATTGAATGGTTTGATTACCTTGTTTTGCATGGAATTGTTTGAGAATATGATGATGCATACTAGATGTTTGATTCAATTCCTCAAAGAAGAGGCTATGCTAGAACCATAGCCAACTCTATGGGATGAATCCTTGATCTAGGGATAGGATCTTGAGGTGCTAGAACCACCCCAAGCCAAAGCTATCTTATCCACTATTCTCGACTTAGATGAGGGATGGGATTGAGATATTAAACCCATCTCAATCCAAAACCTTATCCATACAAAGCCTTGATCCTTTGCCAACGATTTGACCTTAGTCCGGCGATCGTTGAGGCATGATCAAATTAGAGCCTCGATCATGGATCTTTACCTTGTTATGCATGCGATGAGATGTTTCTAACCCGATATCTCATTAGCGGTGAGCGATACTAATCCTACGCTCGTTGATATCCAATTTAGATGATCTCTTGAGTGTCATGCATCTTGATTCATAGAGATAATATTTAGACCCTAATTCGGATTGAAATTCCCTAGGAATTCTTCCTTGATAAATTTCCTCTTTAGTCTTCTAGAATACTTTCGTTAGAAATCTCAACGAATTAACCATATTGTTTACAATCATTGTAGAGGTTATATCACATTAACTAATTCAATCATCCAATTCCTTGAGGACTCGACCCGTGCTTTCACTAACTACGTTGTAGTTAACTATTAGTCCGGTAATTAGTTTTGTCCGCCTTAGATATACTTAACGACACATTTCAAGGCGTGTCAATCACGTAAAAAATTTGCACCCTATTTAGCACCTCAAATCATGCTTTGCATTGGCTTTTGGTTCAAATAGCCATATCTCATCCAAAAATGCTACCTTCAAGATCAATTCATTCATGGCAAAACGATTCCAAACCAATCTCTTGGCGGCTAGCACATTCAAATTTAATGATTTTACGTAGTTAATCGTGAGTAGGAACTATCAACAATGTAGTCAATTGCCTCAATAGCAGCAATCTCTTGGCGGCTAGCACGTACGTTGGTAACATTACAATTTTCATACTCTCGTATCAATAGGCGCCAAAAAATTGAGTCACATCTTGAATTATAAAACAAAATAACACATCAAATAGAGGATTTAAACAGTGAAATTAGAGAGAATAGAAACGGCATTTTTCCAAAAGAAGCCAATTTTCCAAAGTTTGTATTATCCATGTGAATATTAAAGCTATGACGCTGATCAATATAGCACCAACAACCAACATCCACCAATGTCCTTGCTTGATTTCTCATTGAGTCCTGATAAGTGTAGGAGGTGGATAAATAAGGGAAAATCTAATTTGGAAAGAAAGCTTTAGCTCATTAGTGTACTCACAACATGCTAGGATGTTGATGAATTCCTTCCCTCTGCCACCTTGGACGTGACTACCATGGCATCCCTAACATTCTGTCGATAACACGTTGGAGGGTATGTGTGAGGACCCATACCTCCAACCTGGTCCGATCGCGTCGGTCGAGGGTCTGGTTCTGTTAGTTTTGGGCTCGGTTGGCCTTGCTTTGCGATCCCCGCTGATCGTTGCAGCTCCAGGGGTAATTTGGTAAATTACCCTCGCGGAGTTGATTCCACACACGCGTAGCACATACACGGCCCTATGATGATGTATGTACTTGATTAGATCCTTAGGAGTACTCCAGATCGCGGGATCTGAGCCCGATCGCGAAGATTGGGGCTTGAGCGATCGGACGGCCAAATGAAGACTCAATAGATGATATAAAAGCTTAAGTTAAGTTTAGGGTACTGTAGCCTTCTTTAACCAGAGGAGAGAGAAATCAATAGAGGAGCGGCGGCTCAGCCCGAGAGAGAAGAGAAGAGAGGAGGAGAGGAGTCTGGCGGCCGGTGGAGGATCCCGTCTGGAGATGGCGACCGCGGCAAGGAGGACGACATCAACGGCAACGGTGCTCGACGGCTGAGGAGTGGAACCAGCAGAGGTGCTCAACCGCGATCGGAGGAGGCTGAGGCATGCGCCGGCGGTGCTCGTGGCCGGAGAAGAAGAAGAAGAAGAGGGAGAAGCGATCTAGAGGTAGGGTTACTTCCCTAAACCTGGTTTAGGACTCTACTAGATTAGTATAGGGATGATTTGAATGTTTGATAACTTAGATTCCTTGGATGCATCTATGCTATGTTTGCCCTGTTTTTCCGGTGAGGATATGTGTCGTTTTCCCCTTGGTTTTCCGGCGATGCTTGATTGGATTTCCACAGGATGCTTTGCTTCCGGCTCTGTTTTGTTTTATTGCGGGCTTTGCTATGTTTTCCGGTTTGTTCCTACTCTGTTTTTTCGGCGATGCGCTCCGCTCATGCTTTGTTTTCCTTGGCTTTTCCGGCGTTGTCTTTCTCCATCTTTCAGTGCGACGCCAAGCCATGCCCGGCCTAGTTTCCAGCAATCCTTTCCCTCTCCCCTATTCCCCATGGCCTCGACTATCTCTCTACTGTCGGATTTCTGTCGCCGTGCAGCGCCGTTCCTGTCCCTCCCTTATTCCGGTTCGGCCATACTCTAGGCCCGGCAGGTGTTCGGCATAATGCCCAAGAGAGGCCTGATCCCGGAAACTACTCCTTTACTCCCCTCTTCACCTCCAGCCCCGTTCCCGCTAGCAACCATGGTGGCTGCGACTTATCCCCTCCCCTTGTCTCCTTAGTTCAAGGCATGAAGACCTAATCCCATAGATGTTCGATGAAACGCCGTAGAGGGTTGTTGAACCGCTGCTAGGCTAGACCTCCCCAATGCTAGGCGGTCCCTTGGCTGCCTCGGTCTAGCTTCTATATTAAGCTCTATAGCTGTTTGATGAAATGCCAAAAAGGGGTTGCTGAGCTACTGCTAGGTTTAATTCCTTTCCCCTGTTATTCATGCTGCTATACTTCATCTCCATGTCTTGCTATGTTGTACTGCCACTAGGATACGCTGGTCTTCCCCTCTCAGCCAATATTATGCCAATGCCATGCAATATGATGGCCTATTTTTGGTCGATAATGTTGTTGCTATCATTAAGTTTGGATATTCCTCTACCATGCTCGTTTGGCTTCAGATGCTCCATTTGAGTGGATGCTCTAGTTCGATCATGTTTCTGTTGATTGAATATCCTAGTAGCTGAAGGTTTCTTTATGTGTCAGTCATGCTGGTTTTCATTGATTAATCGTTAACTATAAGTATGATCAAATCCCGGAGTTGGATAGCTCTATGTTGGCTTAGTGCATGGTAATCAGTTCTTGTAGCTTCATATAAATGGTCTCAATTGTGCATCCTAATCTCATGTAAGCCTATGGGCCGACAGTGTGCCCCGTTTTTCTGATTCTTTCTCTGTGAGTGATGTGTCTTGGTGTATTGTAGCCTTTTGGCTTGTTGATACCGGCTTCTAGCCGCGGCTTTGCTATAGCGCCGTTGTGCTGCTGGAATTCCTCAGAACCGGGTTTGGTTCTGTATAAGCTACTGAACAATTGAATGATGATTTGGCATGTAGAGACACCTAGGCCTAGTTGCTTGTATAGACTCATGCATGTTGTATGCATTAGAAGCATTAAGGTTAGGTGGTAGGCAATGGATTCGATCGCCGATCCGGGGTTCTCGGGTAGCCCTGATCTAGCCTTAGGACCGGGGTTTGGGTAGTCGAGGATTAGGACGTGATTGTGAGGACCCGTACCTCCAACCCGGTCCGACCGCGTTAGGTCAAGGGTCTGGGTTTGTGGTTTGGTTCGGTTGGCCTTGAGATGCGATCGGTTGATCGCATCGCTGCTTTTGACCCCAGTGGTATTTTGGTAAATATGCTCCCTGGTGGTCAGTTTCACACCCTCGTTGCACACATGGCCTTTGATTGATGTATGTGTTTGATTAGAACCTTTAGGGCGCTTCCGATCGGAAGATCGGAGCTCGATCGGGAAAGATCGAATCGGACGGCTGTGATCGTTTCCAGCTTTCTATTTAAGCCCTCCTCCTTTCTCTTTCTTTCTTTTCTTCTTCTCCTGCGATCTTTCTTCCCTCTCTCTCACCTGCGGCTGGGTGCTAGGGCATCGGAGTGTGGATTTCGAGGAGCGGTTTCCGGCGATCGGAGTTGGGGGATGCGTAGAGGAGCTGCCCTACTTCTTCAGGTAGGTGTTTCTACCTCGATCTTGTGATCGGGCTCTCCTAGGATAAGTTTATTGTATTTTCGCTGTAGGAGTACTTATTAGAATGTTGTGTAACTTGTAGCATGTATGCTGTGAATGATTTCAAGTATTCCTACCTTGTGATTTCCGTATTTTATCGGCTGAATCTTGTATTGTCACCGTTTATCGGTTTTCGGCCGTTTTGACCTACATTGGAGATTTAACCGTCAAAATGTGATTTCTTCGCACCATTGGATTCCCCATCATCTTTTATGCATGCTTGCAAAGTTTCATCAACTTCCAACTTGAATTGATTCTTGAAATCCAAGAAATTGGATTTCCGGCACTGTTCTAATGAACTGTGCCTGAGGCCCGACAATCGATCGGTGGATCGACCGTCAAGCGTTGATACGCTCTTTCGGGGCCTGACGGTCGACCGTTGGTTCGACTGTCGCATCGTCCGTCAGGCTCTGTCGGGGTTTTGGCCTCCCACGGTCGATGGACCGATCGACCGTGGGCTTCCTTCCTTTTTCATCCCGCCTCACGGTCGATCGTCGGATCGACCGTCGCATCGTCCGTGAGGCTCTATCTCGTTTTGGGCTTCCCACGGTCGATGGACCAATCTACCGTCACCCATGTGGTTTTCCTCGTTTTGGCCTCACGGTCGACTGTGACATCGATCGTGGCCTCACGGTCGACCGTCGGATCGACCGTCACATCGACCGTGGGCCTTTGAACATGGTTTTCTGGCCTTTCTTGAATGGCTTTCAATCGTGATTGATCTTTAAACATGTTGGGAAGTTTACAAGTGGATTTTGTAGAGTTTTCAAAGGATTTTTATCGAGTTTGAGGATCGATTCGGGTAGCTTCCTTTTTGGACAAACCTATGGTTTTTGACTGCATTTAATACTTAGTTGAATGGTAGTTAAATGCTATATTGGGTTGCTTAACCATTAGCTAGCTATGAGTGCTAGTTAATGTGGAATTGTGGAACCTTAGCCTGTTGTCGGCGAGTGCCGACGGCTATTGTATAAATGTGGCCAGTCACCTGTGGGGTAACTGTGGAACCTTAGTCTGTCAGGTGCACGAGAACACTGAAGACTATTGTATATCTGTGTTTAATGCTTGGCTCAGTATCTTTGTTTAGTTAACATAAATTATCTATATTTGAGGCCTTTGCTATGCTTACCCTTTGGCTAGCTGTAAGCTATGCCTAGCCCTGTATGATTAATGACATCTTGTTGCATGCTTATATCTTGTTATCTGTGCCTGAGCATTGCATGCATCTTGATTGCATTAGAGGCATTTGAGGTTAGACGGGCGATGGTTTGGTCGCCGATCCGAGGCTCTCGGGTAGCTCGGATCTAGCCTTAGGACCGTGGCTGGGTAGTCAGGATTAGGGTGATTGTTTAATCTGAATCTCTTGTATTGAGGATTTGCGATAGTTGACTCTGATCATGTTTGAGGTTTAGAGGTCGTGTTGTCTTCCAAAGCTAAGTGCTAAGGATGCAATCGATGTGTTCCGGACGTGGTCCCCAGGCAGTGGTATCCCTGCTGGGTAAGGGTGATCCTGCATGGTATTGTTCCCCTGTTAGTACTTAGGGTGATCTTGGTAACATGTTCAAGAAAGAGGTTCATGACAGGAGCCCTTGGGATATCGATGGGTTATGGGACCCGTGGCATCCGTTAGACTTGGGCTGGGAGACAACACTGTTGTTGTTTTCCTCCCTTCTGTGTGCCGTAGAGTAGAACCCTACTGAGCTTATCGCTCACTCCTACTCGGGCTGCGTTTGCAGGTGCAGGCGGCAGTTCTTCTTCAGTGGAGCCGGCAGGATCGGCCTTTGGCGGCGCGAGTACATCCAGAGGCGCTTGAGGTTGCTGGAGGATTATCTGTTGTACTTTTGGATAATTGTATATGTTGTAAACATTTCGAGGACTTTTGGGATTATGTATTATATCTATCATTGGAAGACTTTTGTATCAAATATTGAATTGTACAACTAATGTTATATAAATTGAATATTTGTTTAACTCTGGATTATAATTTGTTTAAATTATCCGTTTTTCCGCATTCGTATCGCGCCAATTGAAGATGAATAGTGATAGGAACCCTCACGCCTCGTCCTGGATGGGTTTTCTGGGTCGGGGTGTGACAGTGATTGTCATCAATGATTATGTTGGATATCATTTGAGGTTATTGCTATAGTCGACTATGGATTATATATTTATATTTGAGGTGTAGAGGTCGTGTCGGTCTCCAAGGCCAAGTGCTAAGCATGGTTGTCGATGCATTTCCCTGACATGTGTGTCCCCGCGAGAGATGGTATGACTGGGCAGGGTGGTACCTGGACAGGAGCCCACAGTCTTTGTTTCCTCTCGTTTGTTCTTGGGTAAGGGTGATCCCGCATGGTACCGTTCCCCTATTGGTGCTTAGGGTGATCTTGGTAACATGTTCAAGAGAGAGGTTCATGACGGGAGCCCTTGGGACATCGATAGGGTTATGGGACCCTTGGCATTCCTTAGACTTAGGCGGAAAACGACACAGTTGCAGTTTTCCCTTCCTTTCTGTGCGACGTAGAGTAGAATCCTACTGGGCATTGTTGCTTACCCTACCTGGGCTGCATCGGCGATGCAGGTCGATGCAGTTTCTTCTTTCAGGTGTTCCTTTAGAAGATGACACGGTATTTCGAGGTGATCGAGAACTTAGAGCGTTGGGGAGTTCGTCAACATATAATTTACAGTTTTAGTCAATGATGTATTAATTGATGTATTCAAGGATATAATTGTAAAATTATTAATTCAGTTGTATTTGAGAAATATTGTAATATTCTTTGATATAAATGTTGAGGAATGTGAGAATGTTGAAATTGTAAAATGTACAGGTTTTTTATGCTGTAATTATAAGGGGATTCTGCCAAAATTTTTATGAATTTGGGGAATTAAATTGTTTAAATTCATAGCAGTTATATCTTGGTGCGCCATTTGATGATGTAAACAGGTTTAAGTGTTTCACGTCTCGATCGGGATGGGTTTTTTGGGTCGGGGTGTGACAGTACGTGTCTTTATCTTATAAGAGTATCGCTCTTGTGGCACATAAAACACAACATGCAACAAAAATTTTAGAGCGGGAACGATTAAACATACCGGCATCATAAAAACGATATGTACGTCACGTACATTGTTCGATTTTCAATCGATCAGTGTTGTTCTCCTATTATATGCCATGTTTCGAGCATGGTGGTCCTAATCCTGCGACGAAGAAGAACATTAAATCAATCGATACATTTGTAACAACACATCAATTTAAAAGCATGTAATTGAATATAACAATCAAATAATGTTATTCAGAAACTTACACTCATATTTTTCAAGAATCAATCATGACATCTGGATAGACTATATTTATGGTTGTGTTTGGGCCAACATCGTTAGTGAGTAAGCTAATATAGTTTGCCAAAGTACATCTAGACAACGCAATGTATAGTTGGCCAAGACTGAACACCGGGGTGCGTAGGTCGACACCTACAAACGTCAGTGATTGGCCTTGAGATTTGTAATTGTCATAGCATATGTCAATCGCACAGGGAACTGACGGCGGGACATTTTAAATGGCATCTCTTTACCGGACGGCACCGACGATATTCATGGTATGAAAACCACCTCCCCAGCTTTGTCCCCAGTCATTATTTGTGCTTGTATAACTCATTGACAACATTTAATCACTAGTAGGCGTGTATCATTGCAAAGTCCATCCTTTGGCGCCAGGTTCCTCAACAACATTATCAGAGCACCTATTTTCAAGTCCAAACGGAATAGTGGCAAGCCTGACGGATCCAACATGTTGAGATACTCAGTCGACTATCCACTCATGTTTGTGTGCTGTCCCTTTTCGACAACCGCATTGTCAGCTGCAAGGGCTTATTGGATAATACATCAAGTTGTGGGTAAACTATGGACAATAAACCCTCTATACTTTTGGCACCGTTTCACAGTAGGTGGTAAAGTCACGGTTTCCCGTGGATTGATGCCTATCTGTGTTGAATGAAAATTCACTAAATTATGTTCATGTCATATATAAAATCAACATTTGGCTTGAGTATCTTGGCTATAGTAGTCATACCTCGCTTAGGAACTCCATGAAAGGCAATGTCTCGGGGTGTGGAGTCCACATGCGCATGTTTATAGTCAACTTCAAAACTTTTATGTCTGACTATAAAAAAGAACTCCGCAGTGAGGCATCTACAATCTTTTCCCGGCTTTCCGTTGGGACAACTGGCAAAATCTGGCGGAAGCAACCACCCAGTACAATGGTCTTACCACCAAACGGGCGTTCACAATCACATATGTCACGCAGCGTCTGCTCAACAACTTCTTGATGAGTCACTAAATATTCATAATTAAACCCCTTAAATTACCTTTATTAGTCCGAGAGTGTTTGTATTTGATAATTTGTTAGTTGATTTCAGGTTTAATCATGCTTTGAGAAGAAATGCAGAAAATTCGGCTAAAATGACTAAATAAACTACTTCTTCGACCGTCAGTAATATATTCACCAGATATTTTACAAAGATCCAAATATTCGGAAACTTTGGGATATTGTAGAAGCCTCAGAGATCTAAAACTTTTTTGTTTGACACTTTTCGAGATTCCTGATGGTGTGATAGACGATTTGAAGAATACTTGAAGAGACATAAGCTGAAAAGCTGCACCGTCGAAGTTCAAGAGAATATTCTTCAAATATTCTAGATAACTCTGAATATTATGAAATCTTCAGGATCTAATAGAAGACTTCCTAATCTACATCTTTTGTGTTGGACTCGTTTTCAAATTCGGGACGGATTGGACCCAGTTGTAACCGGAGTAGGCTGCCAGGATCAATTCAGGAAATCCGAGTTGCACTAGAGTCCAACTCAACTAAACCCTAGTTTTAGGAGTTCCCTATATATATGATTTTTAATCCGAATTTGGGGGGCTCCTCCTGGGCCGTTTGGCTGAGCCTTTTTGGTTCCTTTTTCTTCCTTCTTTTATATAAATTAGGTTAGATCTTTGGGAGGAAATTCATGGTGGAAGAGCTTCATCAACCTTCATCTATGGATCAAGCCCTAAAGATGAGTAGCTAAACTTTTTACCATGGGATTCTTATGATGTAACTAGGGTTTCTATTATGGATTTCTTAGATCTAGTGCTTGTATACATCATTGATTGGCTTGTATGGATTGATCTCTATTTATTTCATATTTCGGTGTTGATTTCCCTGCTGGATGTGTGGATTGTTCTCGTTTGCATTCGATTCTAGAGCTTGTGCATGCTAGGGCTTGGATTGGATTCATCTAAATAAGAGGACCATGCTAGTCCCATGGTGTCTCAGATGAAATCTTATTTGTGATTAGAGATTGTATAGTGCTAGAACCACTATAGTAGTGCTAGAACCACTACGTTCTATCCCTAATCCTCCATATATCCTATCTTTATAGTTTTGGCTATCAAGATGCTAAACACATATTGATCTTACACCTAAATCCATATCATTACTAGTACTTGCGATGAATTCATCATAATCAGAGGATTCATTAGCAGTGAACGCAACTAATCATTCGGTCACTGACATTTAGATAATTGTTCTTGCCAACAAGGAATCCTAACCAGAACTTGTTGAGTGATAAGGAGAACTAGCCATTCACTTATCAACTATTAGGAAAGCCATTCAGCGTGATTAATGTGCCCTGATCTTAGGAAGACATGATAGAATCCTAGTTATTGACTAAGAATTCCATGGTACCTTTTTATCGTATTTATTAATCCTTTAGTATGAAGTTAATTTAGTTTCAATTCTGAATCTTTTATCAACTTATTGGTAGGAATACTTAGATTGAATTTAGTAGTTTAATTACTTTCCTACGCATTCCCTGTGGATTCGACTCGGACTCACTGCTCACTACCCCCTAAAGTAGTTAGTTAGTAGTTTGATTATAAATTTGTAATTTTGAGTTGACTTGTTAAGTCGCGACACTTTTCAAGTCCTATCACTTCTACACAGTGTTTATGCTGCATTGGCACTTCATCCCATATTACGAGCTTTGTTTCTCTGCGAAGTTCCACATGGAGCGATTGCTTACTAAATTTGCAGTATGAATCGTGTGCTATGTCAAGTAGAATTTTCAAAGCCGAGTGAGTTGTGTGCTCGTCTGTCAACAATAAAGTACTAATGCTGGATGAAGCAACTGTGACAACTATAGTGCCAAGCTGCCGACACCTTCCCACGAAGGTGTTGTTTTTCCTGTGCCCGCACCTCAATTAAGGAAGAATAACCACCCTTCATCTGAATTTACAGACGCCATCATATGCAGAACACTGTTCCGTGTTCAACATTTCTACCTTATTAGTAAGATCTGTATTCTTTACATCGATGACTAGATGGTGATCTTTCATCAGAAGCCTATTTGTGGAATGTGCTCGCCAATTACCTATAGGCAAGGGCATGGAGGGATAGTTCATCAGAGATGACCCATGTTCAGGTAACTCTGTTCTAAAATGTACAACCCGTAGTCCTTGACGTGTTCATCTGACATTGACTTCATATGGGATTGAACACATAAGACATGCGGGAGATCATCGCATATTTGAGTAGAAAATTGAGACCATAGTGCGGAAGGATTATTTGGATTACAATATAAGAGTATGGTAGCAAACAACTGTCTCAATTGGTTACCTGTCTTCATAACAACCGATTCTTTTATGCACTGAACCCATTTACCATCATCCTCCAACAAACCTAACGCTCGACATGCGTCTTTAAATGTCAGATGCTGAATCCCAGCAACAGTTCGTAGGTGCTCATATAATTCCAGTCCTTTAACAATAGTCATCAACAACCGCAGATAGAAGTGCTCACCTTCAGTCGGTGAGACATAATATAGTCTGCCAATGGAGAAACCCCTTTGACGTGTGCTGGGACGTGGAAAGTGTCGCGGATTAACGCGCCCGATCAAAATTACAAATTTATAATCGAACTACTAACTAACTACTTTGGGGGTAGCTAGTGGTGTGTCCGAGTTGAATCCACAGGGAATGCGTAAGGAAACAATTAAACTACTAACCTCAATCTAAGTGTTCCTACAAGAAAAATGAAAGAAATGGTTTTGGGGTTTTATGATAAGGAAACTAAGAAAGCATGTAAATGACTCATTGGATAGAAAGAGGTCATAGGGAATCCCAATCCGGATTAGGCTCAATCGTAGCTTTCTAATGAATCAAGATGCGCTATCCTATCGAGACACTACAATATCGACTACCTTGTGGCTAACAAAGGTCGTCACTAACTAATAGCCAGGGAAGGACTATCCGTCGCACTAGATCTATGTTAGAAAGTCGACGATCGAGAGATTAACTTCGATCATCACCAACGAGAGGTCGGGTTAGGATTATCTCGTCGCAAGAAATTGGGTTGTATGGAATATGGTAATGAATCAATGTGATTCTAGCACATCGCATCTAATACATTAGAAAGATGGAATGGAGGCTAGGTTAGATGTGGATTGGGGTGGTTCTAGCACCTATAAGCCCTAACCTAGAGCCAATACTCCTTTCAACACAAGTGGACATGGTTCTAGCATAGCCTACTCATTGGGGAATATCATCAAACACCATCCAAGCATAAGGGTCTAGCCTATGCAATAGAATGAGATCCACCATTCAACATTAGAATCCAACTACAAAGATGATAAATGAAGCATAAATCCATACTGTGAGTACCCGTACCTCCAACCCGGTCCGACCGCGTTAGGTCGAGGGTCTGGGTTTGTGGTTTGGCTCGGTTGGCCTTGGGATGCGATCGGTTGATCGCATCGCTGCTTTTGACCCCATTGGCATTTTGATAAATATGCTCCCTGATGGTCAGTTTCACACCCGCGTTGCACACATGACCTTTGATTGATGTATGTGTTTGATTAGAACCTTTAGAGTGCTTCCGATCGGAAGATATCGAATCGGACGGCTGGGATTGATTCCAGCTTTCTATTTAAGCTCCTTCTTTCTCTTTCTTTCCTTCTTTCTTCCCCTGCCGTTCTCTTCTCTCTTCTCTCTCTCTCCTGCGGCTGAGCTAGGGCATCGGAGTGTGGATTTCGAGGAGCGGCTTCCGGCTTGCAAAATCTCATTGTTTTTCGTCAAAAATGGGATTTCTTGATACCATTGGTTTCTCCATCGAGAAATACACTTGCTTGCAAAATCTCATTGTTTTCCAACTTGATTTGATCCTTGAAATCCAAGAAATTGGATTTCCGGCACTGTTCTGATGAACTGTGCCTAAGGCTCGACGGTTGATCGGTACATCGACCGTTAAGTATTGATTTGCATCTTTCGGGCCTAACGGTCGACCATCGGATCGACCGTGACCTCACGGTCGACCGTCGGATCGACCGTCGCATCGACCGTCGGGCTCTGTCGGGATTTTAGCCTCCCAGGGTCGATACATGGATCGACCGTGGGACCTTCTCTTTTCGCCATTTACCTGACGGTCGACCGTCGCATCGACCGTCAGGCGCTGTTTGGTTTTGGTCTTCCCAGGGTCGATGAGTGGATCGACCGTCGCCCCTTTGGTTTTCTTCGCCTTGGTCTCACGATCGACCGTGGGCCCTTGAACAGTGTTTTCTGGTTTTTCTCAAATGGTTTTCAATCGTCATTGATCTTTAAACATGTTGGGAAGTTTACAAGTGGAATTTGGAGAGTTTTCAAAGGATTTCTATCGAGTTGGAGGATCGATTCGAGTATTTTCCTTTTGGGCTAATCTATGGTTTTGATTGCATTTAATACATGTTAGACTGTAGTTAAATGCTTAGTTGATTGTCTAACCATTAGCTAGCTTTGAGTGCTAGCTAATGAGGAATTGTGGAACCTTAGTCTATTGTCGGCGAGTGCCGAGGGCTATTGTATAACTGTGGCCAGTTACCTGCGGGTAACTGTGGAACCTTAGTCTGTCAGGTGCAAGAGAGCACTGAAGACTATTGTATATCTGTATTCATATCCTTGTGCTAATCTTTGCTTGGTTAGTATAGACTATCTGTATTTGAGGCCTTTGCTATGCTTACTCTTTGGCTAGCTGTAAGCTATGCCTAGCCCTGTATGATTAATGACATCTTGTTGCATGCTTATATCTTGTTATCTGTGCCTGAGCATTGCATGCACCTTGATTGCATTAGAGGCATTTGAGGTTAGGCGGGCGATGGTTTGGGTCACCGATCCGACGCTCTCGGGTAGCTTGGATCTAGCCTTAGGGCCGTGGCTGGGTAGTCAGGTTTAGGGTGTGATTGTGTGATCAAGTCTCATGTGTTGAGGATTTGCGATAGTTGATTCTGATCAATGTTTGAGGTTTAGAGGTCGTGTTGTCTTCCAAGGCTAAGTGCTAAGGATGCAATCGATGTGTTCCCGACGTGGTCCCGAGGCAGTGGTATCTCTGCTGGGTAAGGGTGATCCTGCATGGTACTGTTCCCCTGTTAGTGCTTAGGGTGATCTTGGTAACATGTTCAAGAGAGAGGTTCATGACAGGAGCCCTTGGGACATCGATGGGTTATGGGACCACGTGGCATCCATTAGACTTGAGCTGGGAGACAACACTGTTGTTGTTTTTCTCCCTTCTGTGTGCCGTAGAGTAGAACCCTACTGAGCTTATCGCTCACTCCTACCCGGGCTGTGTTTGCAGGTGCAAACGCTAGTTCTTCTTCAGTAGAGCCGGCGGGATCAGGTTTTGGAGGCGCGACTACATCCAGAGGTGCTTGAGGTTGCTGGAGGTCGATTGTTGTACTTTGGCAGTTTTGTAAATTGTAAACATTTCGAGGAGTTTTGGGATTAATGTATTATATCTTCTCCTTGGAGGATTTTGTATCAAATGTTGAATAGTACAACTTGATGAATATATGAATTGAATTTCTGTTTCACCTCTGGAATATAAATTGTTTAAGTTTTTCTATAATTCTTCTTTGTGTATCGCGCTATTTGAAGATGAATAGTGATAGGAACCCTCACGTCTCGTCCTGGATGGGTTTTCTGGGTCGGGGTGTGACACATACAATCTTGTCTCAATAGGGTTTACAACATCTAAAAATCCAAAGAAAACTATAAAGAAAACCTAAAACATTATGATATTCCACTAGGTAAATAGATTAGCTACTCATCTTCGATGGAGAAGCCATGGAGAAGAGATGGATCCTCCTCTTCTTCATCAATCTCCTCCCTGGCGCAGGGAACGTGGACTGGCGCAGGGTAACGTGGACCTCTCTATGGGAGAGACAACCATACCTCTCTATGGGAGAGACAACCAGATTTCTCAAGGGGGAGAAACCAAAAAACCCTAATTTTTATTAATCATCCAAAACTCCCTTTACAAACCCTAAGACCTCCTTTTATAGGTTTAAGGAAAGACCAGACCAACTCAAACATGGACTCAAACATCATTATCCTAATCCGAGTACTAAATCCGGAATTCAAATAGGAGAAAACCTACTAGAAATAGGAAATTTGCCAAAAAATAGAAAGGACCCGAACAAACTGCCTAAAAATGAAAGTTTTTCATAAAAACTGAATTTTAAGCCAAATGAAAAGGAATTTGAAGATTCGTAGGTCAAGGTCAAGGAGAGATGATGGGCTCGTCGAGCCGATCATTTCGACTGGTCGTACACCCCGATCGGACACCCGGATCAAAAGTTATGCCCCTCCGACGGTCGGGGTCGCCCGGAGATCTGAGTCGGACGGATGGAGTCCGAACGCGTCCGAATCGCCTCAGGGTCTGCTCCGGATCGGACTCGGTCAGGTCCGGGTTTTGTCCTGCATCACTCCCTCTTGGATGAGAGCTCCCTTCCTTGCCCAAGGGGGTTGCCCCTTTCCTTAGCCTCTTCTTGTCCAAAAGAATCCACCCAAATGAGAGCCCTAAGTCCTCTATTTATAGCCCCAAAGCTTCTCTCATTCGGATTAGATCTGGGCCCTTCATTTTGCTTAACTGGTAAGGAAAGATCGATCTTCTAGGGGTGAAGATCGATCTTTTCATCCCGTATAGTTGGCTGCGTCCAAGGAAGATCGATCATTTATAGGGCGAAGATCGATCATTAGAATTGTTGCTCTCTGTCATCTCTGCTACAGTACAAAGATCGATCTTCATAGTCAAGAAGATCGATCATCGTTCCTGCATATTATATTTTTTGCCATTCAGCTCTGCGCCATCAGTACTAAAAAAATTGTAACTTTCTCTAGGAAACTCCAAATCACAAACCGTAAAATTCTCCAGAAACTAGACTTTCAGAGATTTCCAATCATATATGGCACATCATCTGGTTATTCCTTAGAAGGTACAGTTTAATCTTTGAAGTGGACCCATGTACTTAAATGTGCCTGAATAGGCTCGTTTACGCTCCAAAGTTGATCTAACTTTTGTTGAGGGCTCTTGTACCTGACATACCATGAAGATTGTTAGAAATACCTTACTCACAGACTAACAAAGGTAAATTAAAGGGTTAATTTGTGTACTTTTCATATCTCATCAACGTGGTGTCTACATGCCAATTCTTTTTTGCCAAACATAATATTCAAGAAACTCTTGATAATTGTAGGCGCATGGAGACACGTCATTAGTACAACGAGAGAAATATGCAGTCAGAGTTGTTTGCTTATTATATGCCCACTCAAGTACTGCAGAGATTGGTTCCAGTCTGTTGAATAGTACATTTCGTTTCCTGGGCAAGTAGACAACAAGCCTCACAACCGCAGGATACTCTTCATGGTGGGGATACTCATATAAACGTCATGCTACTTCACATAGGCCTATATAATGTGTGTTTATATACTGCTGAATTTCATCATCATCTCGCAAAACCATGGTAGTTCGATCGTGTCCCTTATAGATATATTTGTGAATGTAAACCACACACTGAACACCTGCACAAACTTCCACATTAATGTGGCAGTTAAACATTCGTGATAAATATGGATTGTAGGGCATAACATCTCCATTATTAACATGCACCCCATGAACTTATATATCAATGTCACTCTGACGTCGACGATATATTGGGTACCCATCATTATCCATGCTTGTTATGTCGGTGAAAGGCTTTTGGTACATTTTAGTACAACGATCGTTCTCCATACACGGTGATGTGATACCCGCCGCTACAGCTTGAGTTTCACACGGTCCATGCACCATGCAAGTCTTCACAATGTCAAACAAAGTAGGGTCTGCTTGGTGGTTTGGAAATTCAGCAGAGACGATGTGAGGGCCCGTCCCTCAAACCTGGCTCGACCGCGTGGGTCGAGAGCCAGTTTCCTGTTGGTTTGGCTCCGCATCGGGCACGATCGGGCGATCGTGTGGCGGTTTGGACCCCGAGGGCATTTTGGTAAATATGCCCTCTGGTGGTCGGTTTCACACCCGCGTTGCACCCACGGCCTTGGATTGATGTATGCGTTTGATTAGAATCTCTAGGGTGCGTCCGATCGGAAGATCGGAGCTCGATTGGGAAAGATCGAATTGGACGGCTGAGATAGATCCGGGTTTTCTATAAAAGACCTGTCCCTTTCTCTCTCTTTCCTTCTCTTCTCCTGTCGTTCTCTCCCCTTCTCTCTCCTTCGGATGAGCTAGGGTTTGGAGGCTTGGGCTTCGGAGCGCGGATCTTGGCGGCTTGACTAGCGGGACGCGTGGAGGAGCTACCCTACTTGCTCAAGTAGGTGTTTTTACCTCGATCTTAGGATCGGGTTCTCCTAGGATAGGTTTATTGTACTTTCGCTGTAGAAATACTTGTTGGAATACTTTGTAGCTCTTTGTACATGTGATGTTGTTCATTTCCAGTATTCCTACGTTGCGAATTCAGTATTCTAACGGTTGGTTTCCGTATTATCGCCGTTTTGTCGGTTTTCGTCCATTTGGACCTAGATAGGAGATTTAACCGTCAAAAACTGGATTTCTTCATTCCATTAGCTTCCCCATTGTTAAATACGCTTGCTTGCGAAATTTCATCTTATTCCAACTTGATTTGATCTTTGAAATTCAAAGAAATGAATTTTCGGCACTGTTCTGATGAACTGTGCCTAAGGCTCAACGGTCGATCGGTGCATCGACCATCAAGTGTTGTTTTACGCTTCCTAGGCCTGGCGGTCGACCGTCGCATCGACCGTCGGGCTCTGTCGGGATTTTGGACTCCCACGGTCGATGGATCGATCGATCGCGGGCTCTCTCTCCCTTTTTCACCTTACCTGATGGTCGACCGTCGCATCGACCGTCAGGCGCTGTTTGGTTTTGGGCTTCTCAGGGTCGATGGGTGGATCGACGGTCGCCCTTGGTTTTCTTCGCGTTGGTCTCAGGGTCGATCGCCGGATCGACCGTGACATCGTCCGTGGTCTCACGGTCGATCCCCGGATCGACCGTGACATCGTCCGCGAGTCCTTGAACTTGGTTTTCTGGCTTTTCTTGGATGGATTTGATTTGTGATTAGTATCTAAACATGTTGGGGAGTATGTATGTGGATTTTTATGGGGTTTTCAAAGGATTTCCATCGGGTTTGAGGATCGATTCGAGTATTCCCCCTTTTGGGCAAACCTATTGTTTCACTTGCATTTAATACATGTTCGATTGTTGTTAAATGCTTAGCTATTTCCTTAACCATTAACTAGCTATGAGTGCTAGCTAATGAGAAATTGTGGAACCTTAGCCTCTTGTCGGCGAGTGCCGAGGGCTATTGTATAGCTGTGGAACTTATAACTGATGATGTGGCATATAGAGACATCTAGGATAGATGTTTGCCTAGGCTCATGCATTGTGTGCATTAGAAGCATTTGAGGTTAGGCGGGCGATGGTTTGGGTCGCCGATCCGAGGCTCTCGGGTAGCTCGGATCTAGCCTTAGGCCTATGGCTGGGTAGTCAGGTTTAGGGTGTGATTGTTTAATCAGAATTTCATGTTCTTGGAGGATTTGCGATAGTTGACTCTGATCAGTATTTGAGGTTTAGGGGTCGTGTTGTCTTCCAAGGCCAAGTGCTAAGGATGCAATCGATGTGTTCCCGACGTGGTCCCCAGGCAGTGGTATCCCTGCTGGGTAAGGGTGATCCTGTATAGTACTGTTCCCCTGTCAGTGCTTAGGGTGATCTTGGTAACGTGTCCAAGAGAGTGGTTCATGACAGGAGCCCTTGGGACATCGATGGGTTATGGTACCCGTGGCATCCGTTAGACTTAGGCTGGGAGACAACACTGTTGTTGTTTTCCTCCTTTCAGTGTGCCGTAGAGTAGAACCCTACTGAGCTAATCGCTCACTCCTACCCGGACTGCGTTTGCAGGTGCAGGCGGCAGTTCTTCTTCCGTGGAGCCGGCAGGATCGGCCTTTGGCGGCGCGAGTACATCCAGAGGTGCTTGAGGTTGCTGGAGGATTATCTGTTGTACCTTTTTGATATATGTATATGTTGTAAACATTTTGAGGATTTTGGGATCTTGTATAAATCTGTCTCTTGGAAGATCTTGTATCAAATATGAACTGTACAACTTGATGATATATTATAAATGAATATATGTTTACCTCTGGAATACAACTGTTTAAATTATCCGTCTTTTCCGCTTTGTATCGCGCCGATTGAAGATGAATAGTGATAGGAACCCTCACGCCTCGTCCTGGATGGGTTTTCTGGGTCGGGATGTGACAGACGATGGAGTCAACCTGCGCACATGTTCTTATTTTGTCTCGTCCCAACAGAAAAAAAATAGGACATGTATATGTGGAAGTCTATTCGTGGATAAAACATCGATCTCGCGGGGACGAGACCTCTATTTTATTTCCGAGCAAATCATATTTAATTTCATTTCAAAAAATTGCAGGCACCACACCTCTGGATTTGCCGATCGCAAAGTCGGCAGATCCATCATTTACATCCCCGTAGGGAACACCTCCGATTCTAGATCCAATAATATAAAGTATTTTTTCATAACAAAAGAAAAATAAAATGAAAAGGAAATGAATGGCGTGAGGCCATGGACCAACACGTTCATTGCCATGCAGGATATCTTTGTCGCCGGGGCTTCAATTCCGCCGGAGTTTGGGAAGAGCCGTCCAAGATCCAATTGTTGTTGTGAAGATGTACCAGCCGGAACAGGGAAAACATCGTCTGAGCGTCGAAGTTGGTGCACCCGAGCTTCGAAGTCTGGATCCGATCTCCTTTGCTGTAGGAGAATGGCAGCTGGAGCCAAGGGGCATTGGCTGCGTCGTCGGACCGTCGGAAGACACCGTTCACCAAGTGTTGATCACGCGGGTTGCTGGAGACAGAGACGTCGCTGGAGAAGATCTCGCCGAATGTAGGCTTAACGCCGCAAGCTTGAGATCAAGGATAGCGACGGACGGCTTGATGAAGATCTAGCCAGGCTGTCGAGGAGCGTCGTTCGCCAAGCTCTGGAGAGGGTCTCTGTCGAGGAAGCTGGCTAGAACAAGGGAGGTGTGTGAGCTTTGGGATCAGAGGAAGCAGCAGCTGGAGTTCAATGATGTGCTGGAAGCTTGAAGACGTCGGCTGGAACAGATGAATGGCCGGAGCTCCTTGGACTGGACCAGAGGATTGTCTGGAAGCAGGGGAGTCGCGGTTGGAACTTGAGGGTGCCTAGATCTGGGCTTCGCGGTGGTGAGAAGATGGCCGGAGCAAAGAAATCAACAGCTGGAACTTGAGGACGCCGGCTGGAAACAGAGGAAACAGGGGAAACTTTTGTCTTCAAAGCCGCCGGGAGAGAGAGAGCCTTGGCTCGATCTCCGTCGCTGGCGAGGAATCAGACTAGAGCAACTTTGCTGGAGGTCTAAGCCGCTGGTGATGAGCAAGAGAGTGAAGCTTGAGCCGCAGGATCGACGAGCCTCCTACAGCGTCGACCCAGAGACGCGAGCGTCTCGATGGGTTCCGGCTGTGTTGGCTGGATCTACGTCGTCCGGTGGTGCGCAACGTTGGAACCTGACAGAACCTTTTCGTCTTCAAGCCTCTTCTTCAGTTTCTTCTTCAGCTTCTTCTTCAATTTCTTCTTCAGCTTCTTCTTCAGCCTCTTCAACCTTTCTTTACTACTTCTTCAACCCAGCTTCACCACCTTCTTCCGCTGGCCTTCAACGCCTTCCTCCGGTGTCTTGCGCAGCTTCACCGGCCTTCAACCTCCGACGAGCTTTTGGGTTGGATGAAGAATGGCGATGGGTTTCTCTGGTTGGGCAGCGGCGACGGAGACGCCTTTGGGTTTGGAGCGGAGAACGGCAACGGAGCTTTTGGGCTGGTTGAAAGATGGCAATGGGTGTCCTCGGGCTGGAGCAGAGTGGGCGATGGCGACGGAGCTTCTTGGACGAGGGTGCGCCAGCTTTCTCTTTGCTTGAGCGTAGTCGATCTCCTTCTCCTCTTCCTTCTTCCTCTCTGTCAGCCTTCTCTCCTCCTTTGTATCAGCTTCTTCTCCTCTGCTTTCTTTCTTTGATTTCTTTCGGCCTTTTCTCTCTACATTTGCCCAGCCCCCATTCAGCCTTCACACACCTTCTTTTATAGGCACGAGAGGTGATCTTAATATGGATGGAAGATCCTGATTCCAGGATACTAATTGATGCTAATCCTTTTATATAAGGATAGCTCATATAATCCCACCATATTTAGAGATGCTGATTTTATTTTTATTTTTTTATATGGTATGAGAATGCAATCCAACCATAATTGAATATGCTGATTTCTCATATGGTATGATATATATTTGATTTGGTTGATTTTATATGGGTAGATATTTTGTTTTGAAATTCGAATTTGAAATTCAAATGTTCAAATTTGAATTATTTGAATATTTGTCGAATTATTCAGATATTTGAAATGTCTTATTTAAATTTTAATTTCGATATTTCATATAATACTTTGGAAAATTTACTGAAATATCCCCGGACAAGCCGGGTGTAAATTACCAAAATATACTTTTTATCGGCCATATATTTTGGATCGAAATGTCTCCGGCGCAGATGAAATATCTCTATTCCGGATTTTCACACCCCTGAAGGTGTGAAACGACTAAAATGCCCCTTGGGGTTAAATGGCCAGAATACCCTTTCGGTTTGGTTATTTAAGCGCGACGCATGGCGACGCGATTTCTGTGCGTGTCATGAACACGTGCGCGCATTATGTGGTGCGCGTATATTTTTGTCGGGACTTAAGCGAATTTGAAGTCGGGTATTTGTTTGGGTTTATTTGAATTTTCGGATTTTTCCCTTATTTATTTCAAGGAATTTTCTGTAATTTCCCATGTGGTGAAAAATTGCCAAAACGCCCCTATATTTACACAGCTTATTTAGGATGCCATCAAAGCTATGTAAGGGCTATTTTGGAGTGTCGTGGGAGTTTAGACATGCATTTTGGTTTAAATTCCCAAAATACCCTTGGATGGGTAAAATTACCAAAATATCCTTATTCCTCCAGTTTGTATAGGATGCCGTCAAAACCGGGGATATGTAGGAGATTTGGATGGACTCGACTGTGTATGAGCTAATTTGGGTTTGGTGCGTGCGGATTCAGCCCGGGGACTTCTGCAAATGTAGTCGACTTAGCCTTAGCTAAAATTGATGTCAACAGAGTCTACGTTTCTAGAATTCAATGGTGAAAACATGCGCTACCTTAGAACCGAAAACTTCGTTCTCCTTGACCTCTCTAAGTAGTGTCTTTGTTTTTTCATTGAAAACACGGACAATTATATATAGACGGTCCATAGCATTCTGATATCGGAACAGAGCATCTTGGACTTCATGCCACTTAGGATTTTCCGTCATTGTAAGGAACACATATGGGTGATTAAAATATCGGGTTATCACCATTGAGTCATGGTAGGTCTTGTTTAGATGTCTAGTGCTACCATTGAACGAAGAAGGCAACACTACCCTCTAACCAATCTGATTTGCGTAAGATATACCACCTCCTAGGTCATTAAGACACTGATAACACTCTGATCTTAACTTTGCCTGATTCATCCTATTCCAGAAGAGTCTGTTCTGTTGAGGGCCATGCATTAACAATAAATTCTTGAAACAATTTTTTACTAAGGAGTATAGTTGAGTACTCTTCATCTCGCTCGAACAAACGGTAGCAATAATACTCCGTCATTGTTAATCTCTTCGCTAAAGGATGGCCACGCTCTACATCCCACTGCTTGAAGTCCGTACTCCATCCAAGATCACCATTTGAGAATAGAAGCACATAATGCAAGGGAAGGTATGCGGGATGACATTCACTTATTCATTCTAATAGCCCATTACCTCGTAGATGTACCAATATATCACATTTTGTAACTTTTTCAGCCCCATCGCCTGGCAAAATAACAGCAATTTCAAGTGCTTGTTTGTAGATCAGTTGGTAAATTGAACCTGCGGCGATCAATTTTTCATAAGTCCAAGCAGCCGCGCTGACCACTCGGGTGGCCCCGAAGGGCCGATAAACTTTCATACTGAAATTTATATATAGCGTAGTGAATGATCATGTGCATTGCAAATATCAAAATCTTCAGCTTGAAATAATTAAATATCGTATAATCAATAAAACAAAATTTTATTATATATTTCTGGTATAGAAAATATTTGTACTTCTGGTACAAAAATCTCAATGTGTGCTTCAGACACCGTGGTAATGTGTACTTTAGGTACTAAAATAATTTTACACTTCAGGTACAAACTCGTATGATTCAGGCATCGACAATAGTCACTTGTTCTCCATGTGCTAAAGTTGTGTGCTTCAGGCACTTACTCAATTTGTACTTTAGGCACGAACTTATGTGTGCTTCATGCACTATATATCGAAATTGATAATGATGACATTTCAAGAATAAATATAAAGCAAAAGTTAGTGAGATATACCTGACAATCTTAATCTGATAGAGTCTCGTACTGATAACATGTTATAAATATGTTAAAAGCAACACACCGAAGAGATCAAAAAGCTTAAATGATAAGAGAAATATATGAGGATTATATAGGCAATACCCAGTTGCTCATCCAATCCCATCCTTATATAGGCATCCGGACGGAAGATGATAACTTACACGAGTTTCTCGTATATATCAATTGTCAACTTACATTTATGAGCATTGATTACCTATGTCGGTCGGTTATCCACTGTGAGCATGTGATGTTTCACATTCACATTTTACAACTCTCCCCCTTGGATGACCACTAAAGAATATGCCTCGTAAAAACCTTTGTTAAAAAAAACTTGGAAAGAGTACAGTATTCTTTTAAAAAGATATCAGGTTATTAAGACTGCCTCATTAAAACTTTGCCAAGAAAAACCCAATAGGACAAAGCCTTAGTGAAGGAAAAAGAGTACAGTACCAGGATATCTCCATTAGATTTAAATTTGATAATAATTTGCAATTCAAGTTAGGAATGGTGGGATCCATGCCCTATATGTACTCCTCGGTCGAACACTTTGGCCCTGTTTGGTTCAGTGAATCAGGGTGCATTGCTCGTGCGATGCACCCTGATCCTATGATCCCCTATTTGGTTGACCCATATATCAGCTGATGCATACACCGTATGATGCGTTTTGAGGCTAAAATGGTGCATCATTGAAACGACCAAAATGGTCGTTTCACGCGATACACCCATCTGCGGTGCATTTTCTATACACCCCGTGAACATATTAAAATATTGGGTTAATATAATTTTGGTACCCTCTAGTTTCAAGAATTATCAATTTGGTCCCCGTATTTTAAAACGTATCAAAACGGGGTCTATAGTTACCAAACTTTTCAATTTGGTGCAAGTATGGTAACGTCGTTTGCTGATTTAACGCCAAACCGGCCAGTGACCGGTTTTGCGCAATCTCCCGCCAAGGAAGGCGATTTTGACCAGTTTTTGATCAATTTTGACCGGTTTTCTTGCAATGTCAGCAAGTCTATTTTATTCCCTCTCTAATCACTCTCCTATACTCTCCCGTTCTCTTTTCATCTTCGCCGGAGATCCGATGTTGACGTCGGGGGTTTGGGCGTCCACAAAGGCTGGCGATGTATTCGTCGGAGTCGGCGACGACGGAGGCGATGGTCGGCGTCGTTGGAGTCATGCAGAGTACGATGATGAAGAGAGACTGCCCATTGATCTCCCGCGAGCTCGCCGCCGGTGGCTACTACGCCTGGCTTTCAAGCTAGTGGGAAAAGAGTGCAGCTAGCCACCCTTTCCACTGATCTCTCGACTCGACCATGTGTACGTCAGCTCGACCATCGTGGAGATGAGAATCGAGGAACTAGGGGCCGGGAGGAAGGCGAGGCCGTAGGAGTAGATGAAGTTGTCGACGCCCGTCAGAACGCCAAGCACTGCGCATGCAACGAAGAGGCGCGGGGTCATGAACACGGCCCTCGTCTTTTGTGTTCCATTGTTATTATCGACATGGCGCCGACGGTAGAAGTAGGAGATGGTGAGGGGGATGAAGATGATTGGCCAAGCGTCGGTCTCCAGCCAGCTTGAAAGCCACTTGCGGTGACCTCCGTGGATGAAATAGAGTCGAGAGATCAGCTAGCCAACGACGCCGACCATCGCCTCCATCGTCGTCGACCCCGACGAATACAGAGCAAAGAAGAAAGAGAAGAAGGTCAACATGCATGGGAGCTCTTTTCGTGTGCATGGATGGCTAGCTGGTTGTTGGAGAGCACGAGAAGATGATGGGGTGATGGAGATGTTCACGGCGACAACCACGTCGGCAGTTGGTCGAGGTTTAGAGGCAAACAAAGAAGAGCAAAGAAGAAAGAAACAAGAAACGGGCAAAAAAAAACAGAGTAGGAAGAAAACAGAGGAAGAAGGAAGTGCCAAAAAAAAGAGAAGAAAGAAAGAAGAGAGACGAGCAACCGGCGACGGTGATGAACGAGAAGAGGAAGAGAGAGCGGAGAAAGACGGGGTGGAGGAGGTCGGCGATGAGGTTGAGCTTGGGACTAACCGGTGACGGGAAGCGGAGAGAGAGAGATGAGGGAGGGAGCTTGGGAAGAGGTAGCGGATGGGTTTGCAGGGTGGTGTTGGGGTCGCATAGGGAGGCCGGGGCGGTGTCCGGCGGCGAGGAGCTCGAGGCCACGACCGGAGTCCGGTGACTTTGGAGGACCCTCTTCCTCATCCTCCCCCGAAGAAAAGATGAAGCCTTTGGAGGAATGTGATGGCTTGCTCCACGGGGTGGCCCGTGACTCGACCTGGTCGAGGAGCTTCGTCTGCAGATCAGCATCTCCGTCGAAGGAGTGGTGGCTCGTCGTCAAGTACTCGAAGGCCTTGGGACCCAGCACGGCCGCCGCCATCGCCCGACCCTCCTCGCTCCACGTCCCCCCACCGCCGCCGCCATTGCCTAGCTCCACCTTCATCTTCCTTAACCCCTTTCAAAAGCAGACTCTTTACTGGAGCAAGCCACTGCCCGCCGTCGTCCTAACGAAACCCAAAAACACCTCAGATATTTCCTCTCCCTCTCTTCTCGGATCTTATCCTGGGATCTATAGATTTGGGGAAGGGTGGGGCTGGAATCGAAGAAGAGAATATTTCCTCTCTCTCTCTTCTCGGATCTCTTGGCGTATGGGGTCCCCTCTCCCCCAAGGTCGAGTGGCTGTGTGCTCCCGGAAAACCACCGAAAAACCACTTTTCTTCGCGGGAGATCGCGCAAAACCGGTCACGTGAGGTCACGTGACCGGTTTGATGTTAAATCAGCAAACGCTGTTACCATACTTGCACCAAATTGAAAAGTTTGGTAACTATAGACCCCGTTTTGATACGTTTTAAAATACGGGGACCAAATTGATAATTCTTGAAACTAGAGGGTACCAAAATGATATTAACCCTAAAATATATATTCCATAAAGTTATGTAAACATTAAAATTATGTGAACATTATTTTAATCTCAATAAAGTCATTATATTATTTTAATCTCAATAATATATATATATTATTCATATAATGTTCACATAATGATGCAATAAAGTTAAATTTTATATATATTATTGAGATTAAAATTAAAATTGAACTTTATATATATAATGTTTTAATATATATATATTAAAATTGAACTTTATCGCATCATTATGTGAACATTATATGAATAATATATATATATATATTATTGAGATTAAAATCATATAATGACTTTATTGAGATTAAAATAATATTCACATAGTTTTAATGTTCAGATAATTTTAATATATATAATATATATTATTCATATAATGTTATATATATAATTCATATAAAATCAGAGTGCATCGGCTGATCCAAAAGACAATGAAACACGTGCATCTACTTCCGATGCATACATCACATGATGCATGCATCCTACGATCCCATGCATCACGCGATTCTACCAACCAAACGCCCCTTTGATGGGTCTCCATTGAGCCCATAGAGAGCGCGATTAGTTGCCAACCCGAGTCCATTAAGAAGAGATCGGGTGAAAAATTCACAATCCGCACCCAATAGCAGTTCTCGGACCCGAAAGAAACTCTCGGATTTCGGACCTCCGCTTATGCTCCCTTGCATCTGGCGCCCATCTCCACCACCTCTGCACCATGTCTCCGCCGGCCGCCTCCGCCGCCGCCGCCGCCGCCCATCAACTCGCCGAGAAAGCCATAACTCTATTGAAATCCAACGTGAGTCTCACCGTCATCGCACCCCATTTCACCCCCGAGTCCGCCACCCAAGTCCTCGTCCTCCTCTCAGGCGGCGGGTGCACCGCCCTCCGCCGCCACCGCCACCTCTTCCTCTCCTTCCTCCGCTTCTCCCTCCGTCACCTTCCCTTCTTCTCCAACCCCTCCTCCAACTCCTTCTCCCTCCGACCCCTCTGCCTCTCCCTCCACCTCCTCTCCCGCCTCCGCCTCTTCCCCTCTGCCATCTCCCTCTCACGACGCCTCCTCCTCCCCCTCCATCCTCTTCCTCTCCTCTTCGAATCTCTCTCCTCTTCTCTCTCTCTCTCCTCCCTCCCTCCCCACGTCCTCTCGTCTTCGACCTTCTTATAAAGTCCTACGCTTCCTCGTCTCTCATTCCACAAGCCCTCGAAGCCCTCAAACTCGCTCAGGCTCACGGCTTCTCCGTGTCCATCCTCTCTTACAACTCCATCCTCGATGCCATGTTCCGGTCTGCCCATTACTCCATCACCAACATCCAAGAATTCTACATGGGTATGCTCCAATGTGGTATCTCTCCAAATGTATATACTTACAACATTATGATAAATGGTTTTTGTTCTCGTGGGGACTTGATTCATGGTCTTCGAAATTTTCGTGAAATGGTGCACACCGGGTGCTCGCCGAATTGCGTGAGTTACAATAGTATCATTGATGGATTGTGCAAATCAAGGAAAACAGATGATGGCCTGCTATTAGTTCGAGAGATGGCGAGGAAAGGAGTGCGGCCGAGCTTGGTCACTTACAATTCAATTGTCAATGGCTTGTGCCGAGAAGGAAGGGTGAGGGAGACTGTCAACGTGCTTGAGGAGATGGCCAAAGAGGGATTGTTGCCGAATGAGATTACTTATAATACCCTTGTAAATGGGTACTGTAAGGAGGGGGATGTTCATGAGGCGCTTGTCTTGCAAATGGAGATGACCCAGAAAGGAGTGATGCCGGATGTAGTCACTTATACGTCGTTGATCAGTGCAATGTGTAGGAGTGGGAATTTAAGGAGGGCAATGGAGTTTGTGGGTCAGATGCGTGAGAGAGGGCTTAAGCTCAATGAGATTACATACACTACCCTTATTGATGGTTTCTCTAAAGCCGGGCTCTTTGATGATGTTTTCTTGATCCTGAAGGAGATGGCAGATTGTGGGATTAAACCTTCAGTAGTGTGTTATAATGCTCTGATTAACGGGTATAGTAAGTCAGGTAGACTGAATGAAGCTATGGATTTCGTTCGAGATATGGAGGGAAGAGGCTTGGTGCCAGATGTGGTGACCTTTGGTACATTGGTGGACGGATACTGCAAGAGTGGGGATCTGGAGATGGCATTTAAGTTGAATGAGGAGATGTTTGAGAAAGGCCTCTGCCCTGATTCCATTACCTATTCTTCACTAATCAGGGGGCTTTGTGAGGCGAGGAGATTGCATGATGCTCATGGACTTTTCGAGAAGATGCTGACTTTGGGCTTGGCTCCTGATGAGCTTACCTACACAATGCTAATTGATGGTCATTGCAAAGATGGGGATGTGGAGAAGGCTTTCTCTCTTCATGATGAGATGATCAAGAAAGGGGTGCTTCCTGATGTTGTCACTTATAGCGTGCTAATAAATGGCCTCAACAAGGTATCTCGAACAAAAGAGGCAAAGAGGCTTCTTTTTAGATTGTACTATGAAGAAGCTGTTCCAGATAACGTCACCTATGAGGCATTGATGAATTGCTGTGACAAAGTAGATCTAGGAAGTGTTGTATCACTCATTAAGAGTTTTTGTATGAAAGGATTGATGAAGGAAGCCGATAAAGTATTTCAGTCAATATTCGAGAAGAATTTGAAGCCTAGTGAGGCTGCATACAATGTGATGATTCATGGACATTGTAGAGGAGGAAATATTTGCAAGGCGCTTGCTCTCTACAAGGAAATGTTACAGGTGGGATTTATTCCTAATGCCTTGGCCACTATTTCGCTCATCAAAGGGCTTTCTGATGGGGTGATGAATGAGGAGTTAAAGCGAGTCATTGAAGATTTGCTGCAGAGATGTTCTTTGACAAATGCTGAAACTTTGAAGGGTTTAGTTGAACTAAATCACAAGGAAAGCAACATGGAGGCCATGCTCAATGTCCTAACTGAGATGGCAAAGGATGGATTCCTGCCAAATAGAATTAACACTAGTCATTCACAGATGGCTTATTCGACTTGAGGAACCTTATTCACAGTACAAGGATTGAGGATGAGCAAGCATTTTTGAGTATCAACACAAATTCCCTAGGCAAGTCTGGAAGTTTTCATCGAGAGTGGCTGAAGTTTTTGCTCAGGTTTCACTAGAAAATCTTCTGTATATATTTTTCCAGAATAGCCTAGGATACTGTTTCAAGCTTCTCTATATTTTAAGATTTTACGTGATAATATTTTACCATAGTGACTAATTGACATTGAAAAGCGGTAAAAAAAAAGAAGTTAGATTTGAACATGCTAAAAAACATGATTCAATGTGAGAAATCAAATGCTAACATGCTAAAAAACATGATTCAATGTGAGAAATCAAATGCTATTCCGCACTTCTATGGTTGATAAGTTGTACTGAAGAATCATCTGAGTTTCGGTTCATTCTTCATCAAATCAATGATCAGTTGAGTGATAGTTGCAGGTTACTAATAAATGGTGCAGAAAATAGGTGGGCCATGCATAACGTCTTGATTAGTCAAAACATAAAGATGAGTACCTCATCAATCAAGCTGGTGAATCATGATCTAGGTGGGAGAACTATTGGAAAAACAATGTTTGTTTACTTACCTATACTGTGTAGGATGTCTTTTTTGTGGTTCTAGCTGTTTTCAATAATAATTAGAACAGACTGAGATAAAAGTACAGGGATCTATTTAGATAGTCAACCACTTAGAAGCAAACTAATGAAGGAAAGAAATACGTTCATCTATTTTTTTCTTTTGCTTTTTTAATTGCAGGGTGGCAATGCATAATGCAGATACACCACAAATCTATGGGCAAAACTTTACTTTGCTATCTGGTCCTACTCTGACAAAATGCAGGCAACTTGCTCTTTGAAGTGCTAAATCTGCACTGCCGGTCAGTTCACAGTGTGTATGAAGCAAGTTCTATCACCTATTACAAGTTCACAACTCTTTGCGATTTCGATAATTACTTCAAGGTCCGGTCCTATTTCTCTTGGACAAATCCTACTATTCTGATCCTTAAGTCTTTTTATTTGCCAAACTTTCAGCCATACTTGTATTTTGCTATATTGCAGAGGCTGAACCCTGCCTCATCTTCGATTGTTTTCTGTCCATCCTGAAGCATAAATGGCACTTGCAGATCTCAGTCAAACTGCCTATGGACTTTGTGCAACGAAGATTTATCTGAGAGTGTGTTTAAGTGAGCTTTGGGAAATAATGGTATATCTGATATCTCATTGACAAGTTTGCCTTGCTTGGTTTAAATTTCTTGCAGTATTCTTCAAATGATGGACGATGGTCCTGCTCCATTGCTTCTATGTCTTGAGCCATGTGACTTATTTCAAGTTCCCATGTAAGTAGTCATCGGTCCATGATTTACCTGAATAAACAGGGATCAAACTTGTAGCCTAAGAACTCACTGATAAGCTGAAAACTGTTTTCTTTGTTGTTGTTATGCGGTTATGCCATGGGACGTTTCCTGTAAAATTAAAATGCTTCAGATTCCCCAATGAAACCTGTTGATCTTGTGGGGATATTGGTATTTTGCAGGCATCTGTTCTAATATGCAGAACAGGTCAATTAAGGTCAATGTCTCCTCAAGGAGTCCTGCTCACTGTTCTTCTTTATTGCCAATGTGTATCTTGGACCTTTTGCATGTCTTCCAAAAGGTTGAAAGTAATGTAAACCATCGAATAAGACAGGTGTTTTATTGACTAAATTCTGAAAGTTTCATGTTTTTTAATACAATAAATTTCACTTTGTCCTTTTTCTTTTTCTCAACACTGAAGCTCATGTTTTACAGGCTTCTTCTAATATGCAAAACAAGTCAATTAAGGCCATTGTCTCCTCAAAGAGTCTTGCTCCTGGTTTTTCTTCATTGCCAATGTATATCTTAGACCTTTGCATGTCTTCTTAAAGTTTGAAAGTAATGTAAACCGTAGAATCGATCGGACTGTGTTTTATTGACTAAATTTTGAAAGTTTCTTGTTTTTTACTTCAATAAATCTCATGCTCCTTGTCCTTTTTCTTTTTCTCAACAATGAAATATGTCTCACTAGTAGATTGGATTGTTTTTTTCTTTAAGAGTAGCTTATAAAATTCAACAATGAAATATGTCTCACTAGGAGATTGGATTGTTTTTTTTTTAAGAGCTTATAAAATTCCTTGCTTGATCGCAGCTAAGGATGGAGATGGAAGTTGAGGGAGTTATCTTGTGATCCATGTGAGAAGACAGCACGGAGAGCGGGAAAGGTAGCTAACCTGAATCCGGTTCACTCATCCTCTTCATGCTTTTCACGATATCAATCAATATATACGAGCCCTTCGATTTTTTTCATTTACCAAAGTTTCAAACTAGCCATTCTTTGGCACATTAGAGGTGAATGTGGTTGATCTCCTGAAGGCTAGAACAGGAATTCGTGAGAGCCCCCGGGGGCAATGGAGAAAAGTGGCAGGTCGCACATGCGATGAGGTGGCGCATTTGCATGCGATTGGTGCCGCCGTCGTGGCTGGCGCGGGGCGCATGCGGCCGGCCAGCGCAGCGCCGCACGTCTCTTGTTGCGAGCCACGTATAATGTGGGACTCTCCGCCCGACCTGGGGCTGCCAAAACTTCCGCCAACCTTGCTTTCCCTCTCCCCTTACTGCCACTTCAATTCTCTGTTCTAATTCTCTCCTCTCTCTTTGCTGTTGTGATCCATCATCCATGTGGCAGACGTCTTCATATAAGAACCACGAGATGGGGTCTCTGTTTGCCACGCACTTTGTGCATTCCACCCTCACCATTAGCACCCCCCCTCTCTCCCTCCGCCTCCCTCCCTCGCTCCCCTCTCTCTCTCTCTCTCTCTCTCTATATATATATATCTATCTATCTATCTATCTATCTCTATAATCCCGAGAATGCCTATATAAACCTTCTTCCAGGGCTATGGATACTCTTCCGTAACTTCATGCATGATCAAAGAAAAGACCACTCATCTCTTTATTCTTGGACGTCTGTGATTGCTCTCTCTCTCTAAACTATTTATGTGTGTGCATGTATAGATCGATTTGCTTAGAACTTACACATATTTACATGCATGAAGAAGAAACTATAGCTCCAGGCCGCAGTAATTGATTATTGCATTCTTCATGTAAATTGCAGGAAAAACAAAGACCATTTTAGAGAACCCTAATGTCTTCTCAGGAGGCGGCCACGGGCAAGGTGCCGATGGTGAGGCCGACGAAGCACCCTATGGGTACCGACACTACGCTGCTGGACCTTGAGTCCGGACCGACGGAGCTCTACATGCTGACCGGTGACTGGTTCGGTGCTTCTCAGGCATTCCGGTCCGGTCGCTTTGCTGTGCACTTCATGAGGCTCTCGAGAAGCCCGGTGTCGATGGCTACGTGCTCGGTGGAGAACCACCAGTGGATGCTGGCCAGGGACTCGCTCACTCTTCGGGTCGGCCTTTGGATGTTTGTTTTTGCATTGCCGGGGTTTCTCTACGGCCTTGCATTGCCCGACGGCTGCTCGGAGTATGAATGCAACATGCTCGAAGGGATCTTGATGAGATTCTGCAATTATAGAGACCTAAGAGAGGAAGAAGGTAACAATTAGATGCTTAGCTTTTATAATACGGAATGTAATCCCTTGTTTGATGCTCTTGATCCAGATAATGGTGAATCATGCACCAGGTAATGACTCTAGACTTGAAACCAATGTATGGGCAACTGTTCACTCTAAGGTCATAAAGTTGACAGCTCAGAGCTCTAGAATAAAGTCCGAGTTGCCGGTGGAAATCTCCGGCAAGAAACGGTGGCACGACGCAATAACGATGAAGGTACTCAGGGCGGTGAGGACGTCGGCTGCCCTGAAGCTGGTATCCGGAGCTCTTCTTGCCGGCGCTCTGGACTCAACTAGGCATCTCAACACCGCCAACTTCGGCAGGGAGGATGGCAGCACTGGGCAATGCTTGTTTCCTACCATGTCCACCATCGCCGGCCTGTTGCTTGCCATCGAGAGCGGCAGCAAGGGCAGCAGGCTCCTGGCGGTCGCCCCATCCATCGTCGACGGATACTGGTGTCTCAACCAGCAAGGCCTCGCCTTGCTCACGAAGGCGGTGCTGGCGACGAGCAATGCGCCACCGGCCAAGAGACCGTGGCTTGACACCATCCAGGAGGATGGCGAGGAGACGGAGACGGTGTTGAGCAGCTCGGGCGGCGGCGGCGTTGCCGGCGGCAGGGCGAAGGAGGTGAAACGGGAACGTGCTGTATATTGAGATCCTTGATTAGAAAATTGTAGGTTATTGTATTGTGTTCCGTGTAGAATTTTTCGCCCTTTTTGTATGATAGAATTGAGATCAAACAGATGAATCCCATGCAGGTCTCGTGACACACATATGGTCAATAATAGTAGTCCATTTCAAATCGAGTTGAGCTCAAATCATAGACTGCTCAATTTAAATTAAGTTTAAATCCACTAAAATTTAAGCTTGAAAATTTGGATTTGAACCGATTTATTAAATAGACAATTGGTGATAACACCGGCTTATTTAATACTCATTTGATGTGTTTTTAAGATTAGAATCCCATTTGATAGGTTTATTTGGCTAGTGTAATTAAAAAAAAGACTAAAATGCCCCTGATAGCTAACTGTATTTATTAGAAATGGTGATGGCGGCGGCGCAGCGACGGCGGACAACGCAATGGATGGTCGTCGGAGTTGGGATCCGACGATCCAAGGCTTGATCCACGCTGGGGAAGGAGAAGGATTCCATTGTCCCCATCCCGATCCTGACTGCCATGACCGGGAGGGCTTCGAGAGTCATGGTCGGCGTTGCCTGGTAGCTCAATGAGGACACCGTTGCTGCTACCAGACTTGTCAGAGGGGCGGCGTAGATGGAGAAGGCCGGGAAGGACGAGCGACGTCGAGGTCTCGTCGAGCGGCGTTGGATTCCAGTGAAAGCTGGGCCTCTGGGACCGGAGGCGTCGACGACGTTGTCAGGCGGAACGGAGCTGACGGAACTGGGGGTAGGAGTTGTCGCGGCCTCATCGAAGGAGGGTGGAAGTTTCGTAAGGAGGGCGGATCTGGGCGAATATGGGAGGGTGATGGACTAACCTAGGGCAACATCCCTGGCGGCGGATCCCGGTGTTGGATCTCGTTGTCGCGGCTAAGGGAGGGACGACATCGGGCTTTGGATCTCGCCGGAAGGACGTGGGGGAAGGTGCGGTGGGGTCATGGTGCTTGGAGTGGCGAACGGAGATGGCGGCGGGGTCATGGTGCTTAGGGTCATGTTGTCGGCTTGGTGGAGAGACTAATAAGAGAAGAGTGAAAAACCCGGGAAAATATGGAAAAATTTGGAGAAAATTATAGAAGAAAAGCGGAAGTGATTGAAGAGACCCTTGATGGAGAATCTCAGCCAATTAAGTTGTAATTTGAAGAGTTAAAACGATGAAAATGCAGAAAAGATAAAAATGCATTTAAAAAGATGAAAATGCATTGCAAAAGATAAAAATGCATTTAGAAAGATGAACATTCATTTAAAAAGATGAAAATACATTTAAAAGATGAAAATGGAGTTAAAAAGATAAAAATAAAGTTAAAATGGATGAAAATGGAGTTATAAAGATGAAAATAGAGTTAAAAGATGAAAATGCAGGAAAGATAAAAATGCATTTTCATCTTTCTGATCTATTTCTATCTTGATCGATTTTCATCTTTTTGTTTTTTTTCATCTTTGTTGATCTATTTTCATCTTTGTGATAAAAATGTATTTAAAAAGATGAAAATTAATTTAAAATGATGAAAATACATTAAAAAGATGAAAATGCATTTAAAAAGATGAAAATGGAGTTAAAAAGATAAACATAAAGTTTCAAAGACAAAAATGAAGTTGAAAAGATGAATATGTAGGAAAGATAAAAATGCATTAAAAAAATGACAATGAATTTAAAAAGATGAAAACACATTGAAAAAGATTAAAACACTAATTTAAAAACATAAAAATGCAGGAAAGATGAAAATGTGATACGAGTCGATCCGACTCGACTAACTGGATCCGAACCCAGAAGAGGAACCAAACTGGTTCAGCCTCTTTCCTAGTTTGACTTGGTCTTCCTTAGTTCAAACTAGATTATTAAATTAGTATTTATCATTAGTCTTTTATATTTAATTGAGTCCTAGTTGATTGTTATGAATTAATTAAGAGTCCCTTTGAGTTAGGAAGTTGAGTTGAGTCAAAAACCTTATTACTTGCTAATTAAGCAAGGGGGTTTTCTATTGGATTAGGACTCTGTCAAGGTCTCTATAAAAGGACCTTAGTAGTTTTGTATTAGGTTATGAAGGCATGAGATGAATTATTAAGAATAGTTGATAAGTTATCATAGGAGTAGAATATCATAGGAGTAGAGATAATATAGCTTCCACAAGATATCTACCATAGATCCACCTTCTTCCCCGTCGGTCATCTTCTCCGCAGCCGGCATCGCCTTCACCTTCAATTTCTTTCTCCCCGTCACTTTCTCTCTCCGCCACGTCAGCGACCCCACCGCCACGTCACCCCAGCACTGTTCATCTTCTTCCCCATCTTCTCTCCCGTGCTCAAACCCTAGCTTACCGTCGTTCTCCCCTCTCCGGCAATCCCCGTCCCCATCCAAGACCGCCAATCTCTTCCCCTACCTCCCACGACTCCAGCCATACCCTTCCCATCGCCCTTCACCGTCTCCGGCGCCTTCCTCGGCAACCGACCTCCGTCCCCTTCGCCGTCAACCCCACGCCCGTCCCCGATTTCACCCCTAAACCCTCCTAAAACCTTCCTTGTCTCTCCACGACCCTTTCCCGACTATCTTTCCGACGTCCCAAGCCTCTGCCGAGCTCCCCGTCGTCCCCGACGCCGGTTAACCCAAACCGCCGCCGACTACCTCTCCAGATCCCGTCGATCTAGCCCACCTCCGACCAATCCACTCCGGTGGATCTATTCCCCATCAACCCACGAACCTTCCTGCCACTATCCCGACAGCCGCCGCCGCCCCTACGCCGGCGATCTACTCCGGCGACTCCTCAGCCGTCAGATCTTCCCAGCCGATCTTGACCAATTCAGCCATTGGATCAAGTCCGGTTCAGCCCAGCCAAACCACTTAGCCCAATCAAGTCAAGCCTGATCCAATTCCTTGAGCTAGATTCGATCCAACTAGTCAAATCAGCAAGTTGGACTCAATCAAGCCCGATTAGACTCGATTCTGATCGATTGGAGCAGTAGAGACCCATTACGAGAGGATCACGAGTAGACCGCTCGTAACAAAATGAATTTAAAAAGATGAAAATGCAGGAAAAATAAAAATGCATTTCATCTTTCTGATCATTTTCATCTCTCTGATCTATTTTCATCTTTGTTGATCTATTTTTATCTTTTTTTTATCTATTTTCATCTTTATGATCTATTTTTATTTTTAAGATCTATTTTCATCTTTCTGCTCATTTTCATCTGTGATCTATTTTCATCTTTCTGATCTATTTTCATCTTTGTTGATCTGATCTAATCTGGTCCAAACCGGCCCAATCTGGTCGTAATTTGGTCAAGTCTGGATTGCTGGATCTATGCATGATCGGATTGAGCTGTGATTGAGCCTGATGGTCTAGATCTGACTTGTCACACCCCGACCCAGAAAACCCATCCGGTCCGGGGCGTGAGGCGACTAAACCTATTTCTAAAAACAAACGACGAGAGTCTCCCCTGTATTTCCTCAATTTGATCCCTGTGCAATTTACAATTCACCACAGATTTAAAACAATAAGTAAAACAATTTTAAATTCAACATGAATACAATTCTACTATTATCATTTCACTTACTGACACAAGTTTTTGTACAACATCTATTTATACAAAAATTCCACCAACCCTCAAGTCATCTGTCTCAATATCCGGAGTACAGTCCAGGACGTCCCCCGCTGTCGCTCCAGCGTACCGAGCCAGGTGATCCAACCAACCCGCGTGCTGTCACACGGTGCGAGTACCAAGAACTGAGGAAGGTACTCCCAACTACACCACCCTCCAAGGGTAGGTGCCAGAGAATAGTACGCTAACTGTTCTCAACACACAACCAACAGTGTCCATAGTGGCCCCAACAAGCGCCACTACACATCGCTTCCTGGGAAGGCAAGAAAACAAAGGCTTCCCAAGCAAACGATACTCCATGATGTCCAAAACATCCGGGATCCGGGACACCTCCTTCGATCAGTTGAATTTAGAATTGTTTTACTTATTGTTTTAAATCTGTGGTGAAATTGTAAACTGCACATGGATCAAATTGAGGAAATACAGGGGAGACTCTCGCCGTTTGTTTTTAGAAATAGGTTTAGTTGCCTCACGTCCCGGACCGGATGGGTTTTCTGGGTCGGGGTGTGGCATGAATGGATATGGATCAGATCAGACTCAAATTGCTTGGTCGGGCTGAACCAGTTCAAGCCACTTGGTTTAGTTGAACCAGTCTAGGCTGAAGGGAGGTGCTCGTCGGGGAAGAAGGCAACGAGCAGGGGGAGAGGAAAGGCCAGCATGACGACGGCCGGATCTAGCCAGGAAACGGTGGCGGAAGGGTCGCGAGGCGATGGGGATGCCGGATCGGGGGGGTTGGATGGTGATTTGGAGGTCGGAGACGGTGGCGTTGGAAGCTGGCGGTGCCGGATCCGAGAGGAGAAGCTTGGATTGGGGGTTCTGTCAGCAAGGAGAGGCGCGGAGGGAGCGGACGGCGTCAGGTGAGGTTGTGCCGGCGTCGGAGAAGAGCTCGGGAGGGAAGGGGCGTCGTTGGACGGAGCGGAGCCATCGGAAGTTGTTGGATCTGGGGGGACAGAGAAGATGGATGCTGCAGCGGCGATGGGGAGGTTGCGAGTTGCGACAGCGATGGGGAAAGGGTGGTTGCCGGCGAGGGGGTTGCTGCGGTTTTGGTGGCTGTAAGAAAGGAGGAAGCTTTGAGAGTTGCCGGAGACGCAACAGGATTGCCAGAGATGCTACGAGATCGGCAGATGAGCTGTGGGTGGGCTGGTCGGAGGAGAGAGGAGATCGCCGGGAAGGGGTTGTCTCGCCGAAGGATAGAAGAGAGAGAGGAGAGAGAAAAGACTGAATAAAAAAGAAAACTAAAACAAGGGTATTATTATCTTTTTGAGGTGATTTGGGGTTATTCATCTACGAAAAATGAGTCTGGGGTTTTTGACAAGTAGCATGGGGTCTTGGACAGGAAGAGGGGCTAGATTTGGGGTTCTGGCCTACTACCCCTTTATTAAATCCCAAATTTTACCGTTAAACGCATTATTATTTATTTCAAAAATATAAAACTTTACCTAAAATTAAGTTAACAAGTTTGGGCTTGAGAAAAAAGAACCCGATCTCAATCCAACCAGCCGGCACCAGCTGGTAAGCGAGGTTCGGAGGTCCAAAAGCCACAAACTCGATCCAAATTCGAATCTTCTAAAAAGGATTTTTACATTCTAGTACCCTGCACTTTCCGAGAATTGCATTTTGATACCACCAGATTTGGGATTTACAATTCGATACCACCAAATTATAAATTAAGTGAAATATAGTTCCCATCCCCGACTCTGGTACTATAATTTGATGGGAAATCGCTCACGTGCGCACGTGAGTGGTTTTGCACCCGTTTCCTGCCACGAAAGGTGGTTTTGCACCCGTTCTCCCATGTCGCGGACCCCAATGTAGTAGCAGCTCACCACTGCAACATCTGGCACGAGGCGCTTGCCATCCTCTTCTCCACCGGCGGGTATATCGGCAATGTGGACCATGAGTTTAACGACGGCATCATCCCCAGTATATCACCTATCGGCGCTTCCAGTGCAAGGTGGTCTTCGTCATCCTCGACCACCGTAATTGCTGGTTCACCAAGTACGCCGACGTGCTCTTTCGCCTCTCCGATTACCCCCTAATAAATTTCTCCAATGATGAATTCGAGCCACCGGCCCACGTCCCCCCACCCTTCTTCCTTTCTTCTCCGTCCCCTTCTTCCTTTCTTCTCCTACCACATTTTTCTTTTCTCTCCCCCGCTTCTCCTCTGTTTTTCTCTTCTTTCTTTTCTTTGTATCCTTTCTCCTCCCCCCCCCCCCCCACAGCTCACTCTTTCTCCTATTCTTTCTTCTCCGCTCCTCTCTCTCCTCTGTTTTTCGTTCTTTTCTTTTCCCCTTCTTTGTTTTCTTTACGCTTCCCCCTCTTTTTTTTCTTTTCCCCTTTCTCCTCGTCTCCCGCCTTCGCTCCCTTCTCCCCATCCCTGGCGAGGTGGCGCTCACGCTGGCTTGCTTGGCTCTCCAACGCTGCTGTCGTCCATGACTCTCCGCCACCGAACGTCCAGCCCTCGCCACCCACCTCGACGCCTGCAACGCCACCTCCGTGCCATCGACCGCTCCCTCCGGCGTCGGCTCCTTCGCCTCGCGATCCACTTACTGACACATGGTTGCTGGGGCTGACACTAGTTACGTGCGTGTCACGTGACCAGTTTACCGTCAACCCACCTACGTTGTTGGGGGACTTGGACCGCTTTTCCATGATATTATAATTTAGTAGTATCGAATTGTAAATCCTAAATTTTATGGTACCAAAGTGCAATGCTGGGAGAGCGCTCGATACTAGGGATGGCAACGGGGCGGATTGGGGTGGGGATCTTCAAAATCGCCCCATTCCTCATTAAAAAACCATGCCCCAAAACCGCCCCATTCCCCACGGGGATTAGCGGGTTCGTACCATCCCCATACCAAATGAGGTTCGGGGAACCACGGATCACCACGGTTTAGCATAAACACTTACAAAATCATAATCATGAATAATTCTCAAACCATTAAACCACATCTAAAGATTTCATATCGCAATTGACTAAATAGTTTGGTCCAAGTACTACATCACTCACTACACAACCGGGCATAATATAGTTTAAACATAACTAAATCCTAAAACAGTATAAAGATTAGAGAAAAATAAATTAACGATTCAAAAAAACTCTTGGTAAAACACCATTGAGAACAAAAAAAAACCATGGGTGAATCCTTCTTCTCCTCCAATTTGACCCTACAAATCCTCAAGTCCTTCATTGATATAATTCATACCTATTTAATTGAAACAAAAAAAATAAAAAGCAAGAATTAGTGTTCGGTTTTTTTAGTAAGCCCACTTCTATACACTAACCCCACTACTATATAGGGTATTTTAGTAATTTAATTGTCAGGGCGGGGCTGATATGGGACGGGGCGGGGAATCGGTTCGGGGAAAAACCTATACCAAACTTGCCCCATTCCCCACGGGGATCTATTGGGTTATACCAAACCCATATTCACGGGGCAAAATCACGGATTTGGGACAAGGAATTGGAACGAAATGGTTCAGTTCTCCCATCGGTCGGTACAAATTGCCATCCCTGCTAATACAAAAATCCCCTTCTAAAATTATATCTAAAATCCGTTAGCTTATCGGACTTTCGTGAGAGCCAGAGGGGGAGAGGGAGAGATGAGCTTAGCACTGTTGCAGGGTTACTCGTCTTGCGAAGACGAAGACGAGCAGAAGCAAGAAGAGGACCTCTTCGACGACTCCCATTCGTCCGAGGACGACGAAGACGGCGGCGGCGGGGGTTTCCGACGCCCAGGCTTCTCGAAGAGGGCGGAGGGTTCCGTCTTTGACGAACCGGGTATCTCATCGAACTCTTTGCTTCCCTCCGCCCTCGACGCCTTCCATGAGGTCTCCGTACCTCCGGAGTTCCTCAACAACGCCTCTTCTGCGGTGGCCGCCCAAGCGCAGGAGGCATCGGTGGAGATCGATCGGAGGAGGAAGAGGAACAAGTCCAGGGATAAGAAGGATCTTCCCGCTGGTGGGTCGAATACTTTTTTAAAAAACCTTGTCTTTTTCATGGATTTGTTCAGGAAACCTAGGGCACTGACTTATCTAATAGTGTTCAGCTGAAATATAATGTTTTGGTGAAAAAGTTAGGGTTTTGATCTTTTGGATGGGTGGCGCTCTAGATATGATCTGGAGGTGATTTGAAGGGTATTTTCTAGGTCGTTTGGTAATTTGAGTAATATGTTGCTTGCAATTGATCACCTAGTTTCCATCGGAAGCAGCAATGTCTTTTTGCTAGCCATGGTGTTCTTAATTGATACTAATCGTCTGTAAGAGCTGATCTTTCTAGTGTAGGCTACGCATCTGAAAATACACAAGTTATAGAGTTAGATTGTGTGGAGATGAACTCTTACTTGTAAAAACCGATGATTAATTTCTAATCTGAAAACTGACTTTCGAAAGATTTGGTTTTTCTAAATCCTAAGAACTAGATTTACTTGCACTTTGGAGACTTGCTCTTAGTAGAATCTCTTTTTCAGTTTTATTAAGACCAGCCTTTTAACTTTTCCCAATCAGATAGTCTGTGGAAATTTGAACAATAAGGAGAAAATGCAAAAAGTTGGGGGGGATTTTCCGTATCTTCGAAGATGGCCTGTCAGATATGATTAAACAACTAACACAGACTAAATTCCTCTGCTTATGATGTTGCTAAAAATTATTTTGGACTTGTACCAAAAAGAAGTTAGTTATGTTCCCGGAGGAAGTAGATGGTGGAAGAATTGCAGAGATGTAAGAGCATGTAGAGGATGGATTAAAGAGAGTTATTAGTTTATAAATATGCTCCTGGTTTCAGTGTTGAAGAATAAATAGAAAAGCAACTACCCAACATTTTAAAAATTATGCTAAAAATTTCACAAGTTTTTATCTGTGAAGTGCAGATATTATGATCTTTTATGTGCCTCAATCAATTTGTTGGAAGTTAAAAACAGAAAAGAAGAAGATATTTTTGAGATTTTACCAACTGCATAAATGTCCGTAAGTATCATGTAGGTGAAGGTGGTACTAGTTTTTCTTAACCTTTTGGTATTTCATGGGATTGATTGGTATTGCCAATTGAGTCAAAACAGGAGAACGAACTATGGAGAAAGCAATTGGGTATCATCCTAAGGAGGAGAACAAAGAAGAAACAGAGAAGCATCATGTTGAGATGGATAATAAGGAAGTCATACAAAAGACAACAGCTAATATTTGATTCATGGGCCAAAAAGAAGTGTTAATCCTCTCCCATATATAATCACATGAAGCAAACATGCCCTTAGTTCATAAGACTGAGCAAGAACAAGTCTGTTGCATCAGATACAATTTGCATGATTACTTCTTGTACATTTCTTTAGTTGATGATCAAACTAATGCAACCAAAGCTGAAGTTTTTATACATTAAGCCTTCCAAAAACTGGTGTAATAGATGTTGCCAATGAATGGTGGTCCTCGTACATGATGACAGATATAGATTATAATGATTGGGCCAGTAGGTACCAATGTAGAAACTAGCAAGGCTGTAGCCCACAAGCTGATGGTTGTTGTCTCAGATACATCCAATTTTATTGTGCTAGTAGAAAGGAGGATTCATGTTATTAATTATTGCATGTACCAAGGAGTAAGGTTTTCCATGGAAAGACAATTGATAGGCTATCATTATGTGTGAAGTACACGACATCATATTCTTCCTACTCCCTGGAGATCAGATATGGATGAAGGCATTGTATAGGAGAATTCAGATGATTGAAAGATTTACCATTGAGCCCACTAGATATCCAATCATATTGAAGACACAATTTGGAAGTTGTGAAATTTGTCCTACATATTGGTTAACTTGGAAAACTTGGATAAACAGTCTTTTCCAGTTAATCCTTATGTAGCAGAAACTGTAAAGTCCTTTGGTTTATATTGTCAGCATATGTAAGGTGACAACAATCTTTCCTGAAATTCAGATTTTGCCTTTACTCAAAGAAATTTAACATTGCTCACTGAATTCAGGAGCTGTCTTGGAATCCAAACCTCAGTTGGTTGCAATTCGTGACCGAGTTAGAAGTGATGTCGAGGGCGTTGCCCCTCCCACATCTGCAGGTGCTGGCATAGCACCTGATGAAGGGAAGCGAGTTGTTACTGCCTCAAATCCTGAAGCAAAAGATGCTGCAGAACTGCTCAGGTACTTATTTTATTCTTTTCAAAGCCTATCAATGATTGTTTCACATACAAGGATGGGTATGCTAATCTAAGAGCCAAGCAAAACCTATTTTGAAATCATAAATGTTGCCAATGTCCCTGGTTGAAGGCATGGTTGTATTCCCAGGTCCTTACATTCATCTTTACTTCTGTGCCTTACCCTTATGTATACCAATTGTTCTGTTTCAGGATGTGCCCGCAATGTGGGATTCCTAAAACTTATTCCCATACAAAAGGTATGGTTTGCCCACAGTGCGGAGATCGTCCTCCTCCAGACCCGACAAACGAGCCCGAGAAGAAGAAGGGATCGATAATCAAGGACAAAGAGAAAAGCAAGAGGATGAGGGGACAATCATCTCACTCGACTTGGAAGAGCGAAACAGAGATGCATCTGAGACAACAGTTTGATTAGCAATATGGAAGGAGTAAATTTCTAGATGTTCAAAACAGTAGATCAAATCTGCAATGTTTCCCATTTTGAATTTACAACCAGGAAAGGTACTTCCGAATGCTTCTTGTTCTTCATCTAACTACCCGAGTATTTTTCGCCTCAGGTCTTAAAAAGACTCTTTAACTCGTCAAAGAAAAAACAACTACTATCTACGGGGTATCTATATTTTTTCCAGTTACCAAATTCTGAGTCAGATGATTGTAGCAGCTGCCACCTCATCATCACACTTTGTCATCATTGGTCGTCTTTGTCGTCGCTACTACCAGTACGGTCATTGCATGTGTTAGAGAATCTAGTATATGTTGAGGCATATGGAATACCTTGTGCGGAAGCGTTGTAAATCTCGTTTGTCTTACGAACTCCGATGCAGATCTGCTCCTCGTTGTTGCGTCTCGATCTCGAACCTCGTGGCATTGGAAGAAGCCTATCATAGTGTTAGAGCATAAATCATGTTTGATCGGCGAAGGGAAAAAGGTCAAAATAATCTAACATCTAGAATCAGGAGATTGCAGTTAAGTTTTACTCATTCGAAACGAACAGAGGTGTTGAAGCTCTTGAGAGTTGATGAGGAAATGGAAATGAAATGGAAAATGGAAATGGGAAGTGGAAAATGATGAGTTATGGTAAATCTACTACAATGAGTAATAGATCTACTCCTAGAAATGAAGAATTATGGTAGCACTACTCCTAGAAAATTATAGTAATACTACTTCTATGGAAGAAATTATTGTAGCACTACTCCTAAAAATGAAGGACTGTTGCAGGAATTTAAAGGAAAGAGAAGGTTCATTGCTGAATTTAAAAGGCTACATTGTAGATAGACTTAAATCTACTGATACATGATAAAAGATAGATAAAGTGGCATTTTTGCTCTTGATTTCGGAAGAGATTTTTTCCTTCATCCTCTTGGCCTTTTATAGAGCTTCTGGTAACCACCTTGAAAGCACCCGAACTGCCCACTGCAACTGTCAGAAACTGAATCTGAAACCGTCAGGAATGCATAACTGGGCGATATCTTCAGCTATTTACAAAACTGCCATCAGATAGAGCGTCTTGTCTTCCACTGCGATTTGGTCGATGATAACCTTGGAATTTGATAAAACGCTGAACATGAAAGTTGTAGGTCTTCGAATTCTTTTTCCAGCGGTCCAAAAACCAAGTCATTTGGACATCGTATGATAAAGTTATGATAAAAATGGTCGAAACACATCGATGCCTTATTAAAATAATCATCCAAAATATGGCCGATGGGCTTTGGTCGATGGGCAAATGGACGATGACATCGGCCATCTTTTGGACGATGACATTTAGAATATCGGTCATTATTTACTATTTTGCCACTGGCACTTCGATTGCTGGTTTGACATAGTAAACGATGGAATCTGAAGATCTCTTCAACAGCAAAGTTGTAGATCATTTCGTCCTCTTTCCAATGGTTCTAGTATCATCAAATTTGGATACTTGAAGTAAAAGTTATGGCCAAAATACTTCAGCTATGTCAAAACTAAAGTATTTATTGATCGATTGGCAATATTTACGAAATTGCCATTGATCTTGTTAATCGCCTAAATAGTTATATTTATGGCTAACACATAGCCTATTATTTAGAGAGCTTAGTTGTTAGGGTTTCACTCCTCTATTTATAGAAGTGTAGGATCAATCCTATCTCAATTGGTTAGAGCCGTGGCTAATCTAATCACTTAGATAGAATAGAACCCAAATGCCCATGTGGACATAGATCTCATTTGCCTTACGAACTCCAATGCAGATTTGCTCCTGATCGTTGCGCCTCGATCCCGAACCTCGTGGCATTGGAAGAAGCCTACCAGAGCCTTCTCCACTCACACACACTCCAAACCCTAGGGTTGTAGATGGTAACCCTAGGAGAGAATAAGAGAGATGACTATTATTCAGAGAGCTTCGTTGTTAGGGTTTCACTCTATTTATAAAGGTGTTGGACCAATCCTATCTCAATTGGTTAGAGCCATGGCTAGTCTAATTACCACATGGCATAGCATGGTGACGTGGCATGGTCGTACATATCAATGCATCCCATTCGACCCACTTATATTAATATACTATTATTATTTTAATATATATTATTAAAATAATAATATATATAAAAAAATTTTGCATGATGTAGACCAATCATGATATGACATGTGGCATGTGGACCCACTTATATTAATATTTTATTATAATGGCATACTAATAATATTATTTAATACACTATGCATATGAAAAATGTTTATGAGCTCACAAAAATATTTGCACGTAGAAAAACAAACACGCACAAAAAAATGTTACTACGCACGTAAACATTTTTACACCCTCATAAAAATATTTGTATGCATTTTTTAGAAACGCATAAAAAAGTCTAAGCGCGTAAAAACATTTTCCTACGCATAGTGTATTAAATAATATTAATAACATATTATTATAATAAAAATATTAATATAAGTGGGTCCCACATACCACATGTCATACCATGATTGGTCCACATCATGTAAAAAATATATTATTTTATCATTCTTTATATATTTGCATCATCAAAATAATATTATAATATATGGGATGGGTGTAAATGAGAGAGAAGTTTAACCCTATTTTTTAATTTAACCTATCTTAACCCCAAAATCTTAACACCATTGCGTTTGGGGATAAGGGGGATAACCACTTTAACCCCACCCTTAAACCCAAACCAAACCGGGTGTAAACACTCGAAGAGAAAAGGATTTCACCCAATAAGTAGAAATGTTAAGACATCCGACTCATCTAACCAATCCGATTCCAAATCCTAAACATGCGATTAATCAATTATCATCCTATTTGACGGTGAAATATTCTAATTTATGTAAGACGCTATCTCGAGTAGACTTAGAATTACTCAACATACGATAACCTGTGATATGTCTATTCGAATTTAAAAGCATTTTAGCACATTAACATCAAACATATTTCACAAAATAGCCGCATGAATAACATCGACACATTCTTGTCTTTCGTTCAATTCATGGCATATATCATATGAAGCTAAACTACATACCTCATCTCTCGAATCAACATGCACAACAAATCAATCAACTAGTGGTCAAATAATTGAAAGCATTAAACCCAACGATATATACTCAAACGGGAATGATAAAATCATGATCAAATAAAAATAGGATTCGGAATTGTCACGAAGAGGTTATCGTAACCATTACAAAGAAAATTAGCTCATAATAGAGTCAAAACAATCCCAATACATCTGGAATTCATACTGAAAGAGTGTATAAAAATAAGATAAAAGAGTTGAGATAGAATCCGATTGAGAACCTCAATTTTCGACGAACTCCGGCTCGGCCTCCGTCTTCTTCTTTGTCTCCGATGATGAAAAGAGTCCTCCCTCTACTGCAGTGATCGCTCTCCTTTGCATCTTTAAATACAATGCCTTTTCTTCCTTAAAAACACCTCCTATTTCCTGAAACAGAATTCTGAAAAATAGGTAATTTTCGTCTGCTGCATTGTTACTCAATTATCTCAATCGATATCATAGGTTTTGGGAAAGTTTTCAACACGAAATTTGTAGAGCTTTCCCTTAGCTTTCCATAGATACCAAGATCGCCCTCTTTAGAGTTTTGCAGCAGAAGATATCCTATTTGAAGTACAAAAGACTGCTTCAGAAAATCCGAGAATGAAATGATTTCTTCTAAATCCCCATGATTCCTTCTTCAATTCACAATTATTCCTAAACATAAATAAACAAAGTACGTAAAAGCTCTAATTAAAAAAGGAAATTAAGTGAAAACTAGCATATATTAAGAATAGAAGTATCATCAAACAAGTATAGAAGTTAAGCACATCAATAAACCATCTAAAACAATCTCGATCTACTTGCAACGAGGATGATTTTAATTGAATCCATATCTTCAACTGGTATTGGATCATAAAGTGAACATCCAAACCCGGTACATTTGAGTATCAGATTCGGATTCGGATTTTTATTAGGTGTAAAATCCATGGCTGTCAAAATGACGAAGTTGTTGGGACGTGGCTTATTTTATCTCTCGACAGACCCTATTTTTTCACATGATCGTGTCAGGAATCACGTGTCAGGAATCACGTGAGGTGGTTCAAATGCCTCGACGGTTTTTAAGTTAAAACGAGGTATAATCCACCCCTAATATGGGCATCTTCGTTGCTTTCACTTTTATAAGATATTTTATTTCAAAGAGCCCGTGCTCTGATTTGAGTTGGCGAGAGGGTCCTTCATCTTCATTGCTTCAGGGGTGTTTATTTCTCTTGAATGGAGACTGAAATGTCTAGAATGAAACGGCATTCTAGTGACCATGCTGTTTGTTTCACTTGAATGGTCTCCATTCCATTCCAGTCACATTCTAAAACCATTCAAAACCCTCCATTCTAGTCAAATGTTTATGGCCAAATATTGATCAGAAATATTTTCCAATTAATTTTTTTTAGCGTTGAGTAACTTTTCAACGCTCTCTTATCCCACGCACAGAACCCCACCCTCTCGCTCCCGATCATGCTTGTCCTCTTCCTTGCTCGTGTCATCATCGTCGTCGTCTTCGTCACGGGAGGGCTGGGAGGAGTGGGAGGAGCCCTATCCCGAAAGGGGGGGGACGACAACACTAAGCTCCGCAGGCGGCGGACGGCGACGGAGATCGGCGGAGCATGGCGATCGGGCTATGGATCTATGGTGAGGTTAAGAGGGTTTGAGTAGATCTGGATCGGCGAGAGAGTGAGAGCTGGGAGGAGTGGGAAGAGCCCATTTATCCCGAAGGGGGGGCGGGCCGGCAGCACTAAGCTCCGGCGGCGGCGAACGGCGACGGAGATCGACGGAGCATGATGGCAGGGCTATGGATCTCAATTCGGTTTCCTCCGACTCGTCCTCGTGGTTCCGCATCGGCTCTCTGTGCCTCGCCTACCATCATGATCACCATGCCATTCGGGTATCTCCTCCTCCTCCTCCTCTGTTCGATGGTGCGTCCAATGGTGTCGAGAAGACGAGAGACGATAAACCCAAGAAAAATAATACCAAGAAGAAGAAGCTCTTGACCAGTGCATATGGATTCACAAGCTCTTCTTCGATGGACAGCGACGCCAATGATGGGTTAGGCTTCTTCAGCAGCGACGAAGGGCCGCGCGGGGAAGGCGGAGGAGAGCGAGACACTCTTCTCCTCGAAGAGCTTCTCCTCCGACTCCTTCGAATTCTACCAGCGCCCCTCATCCAATCGCCACAATAACAAGAACAAGAAAAACAAGTACAAATCAGCGAAGAAGAAGAAGAAGGAATCCCCGCATCGTTCGTCAAGGAGAACCAAGAGCTTGGACGCCGGCAGCTGGGAGAGGAGCAAGGGTACCGGCCTCTCGTCTCGATGTCTTCTAGGGAGATGGTGGTGAAGGAGGAGGTGGAGGAGGGCTTCCCCTATTTTCCTTGTCCTGGCAATCGCGACCAAACAAATTCCTTGATAATGGTGGCTAGTCTTCTTCCTCCTTTCTCCCTACCAATGCAATCAATGGACCATGTTTCTTATCTTATAATACTCCATTGTGCTGTAGATTAGAAGGTCATCCTACCACGATGTGATCAGGGTCTCTGAAATCCAGAAGGTGCTCGACATCACCGGCGTCCAGACATACATCATCAACAGCGCCCGGGTGGTGTTCCTCAACGAGCCGTTGAGCGCCCCAAAGAGAGATTTTAGCATGAGACATGGCTGTTATCAATTGTGTGTATGTTTATTGTTCCATTCTACGTGTAATTGGCATGAGACATAGCTGTTATCAATTGATTTATTGACTTTTGTATGATTGGTCTTGAATTATTGAAACTATTAGGAATTGTTGGCCACTATGACATGTAGATTTTTGTAAGTAATTGGCATGTAATTGGCTGCTATCATCTAAATTATTGGTTTGTTAATTGGGATTGTTCATGATGAGGTTTCAAATAATATACATGAGTTTTTTTTTTATATAAGTTTGAATACGCGATGTACATGGGTGTTATAAATTCGATTAACATCATCTTAAGTATTCAGAACTTAAATGTTCCGGCAATAAAATTGATTATCATCATCGAATGAAAAAAAATAGCTTTGCCAATAAAATTTCTTCTCCAATATCCAAAATATGATAATTATTATATTTTTATCAACAGAGATATCCAAATATGACAATTATATCATATTATTAATGTCATAAAAAGTTTAATATATATCAAAATTGGAATACATGGTGGTATTCTCACCATTAGCATTCAGGGGTGACCATATCCCCCATTCCATGGCAAAACAAACACAAAAACTGAAAAAGTCACTGGATTCTGTTTCCATTCCCACACCAAACAAACAACAAAAATGACATTCCATTCCACCACCACCAAACAAACAACAAAAGTGACATTCTATTTCATTCCACAGAATCACATTCCATTCCAACACTCCATTCCAAAACATTCCAACGAAACAAACGCCCCCTTAACTTAAGATTACTTCCATGCAACTGCTCCCAAATTGTTCCCATGATCTCTGAACTGCCCCCATGATCTCATTTGATTGTTCTAATCTCGCCACATGTCTCATACCTTCCTTCAACTGCTAAATAGTTAAGCCCATGATCCACACGTTCATCTCTGCTTCTTTATGTTCCAATGTTTTTGGCAAATTCATCATATTAATGAAATTGCCACTAAATTTTAACTACATTTTGGTCCACCATAGTGTTCAATTTTGAAAAAAAACTCAAGAACAAAAGTTGTAGATCAACGACTCATCTTTCTAATGATCAAAGAACCAACTCATTTGGACATCGGATGAAAAGGTTATGATAAAAAAAAACTCAAACTGTGCTGGAAGTAGGATGGATGAATTCGTCCATGAACGATTTCATCCAACTTTTACATTTCGGTCTATAATAACCTTCAAAATCGCTAAAACTCTCTGAACGAAAATGGTAGCTTTTCAAATGATCTTTCCAACGATCCAAGAACCATTTTATTTGGATAACAAATGATAAAGTTATGGAGAAAATACTCTCACTGCGTTGAAGATCAAGAGATGGATGAATTCGTCCATAGACAATTTCGTACAATCTTCCACTGTATTCATCCATGGTGTCATCGTAGTTTTTTGAGTCATCTTTCCAACAGTAAAAAAATTGTCTAATTTGGACACCGAATGAAAAAGTTATTAACGAAAAAACCTTTGCCTTATCACAAAAGTGGATGCACCAAAATATTATTAACGAAAAGGAGAATGCATGAAAATGCATCACAACGAAAGGAGATATGATCGAAAATATATTAAAGAGGAAAATGATTTCAGCCATATATTTATCATTTTACCATTACTCACTTCTATTACAGATTTCGCAAACTAAACTTTGGAATATAAAGAAGTTGTCAATAGCAAATTTATAGATCTTGAAATAAGAATTTCAATTATAGTTAAAACAGCTTATTTGAAGACCGTATGTGAAAATTATTATCAAAATACTTTGATATACAATCAGAAAAAGACGAGGAACATGAGATATAAAAACTTGGTATACAGTTGTACAGCAAACTCCTCTAGAGTCCCAATGCCCTCCATCATCGCTGTGCGGTGCCCATGTCCTGAAGATGACAATGGGCTTGTGATCAGAAAGAATAAGAGAGGAAACAAGACTGGGAATTCAAGACAATTAAATGTACTGGTATTCCTTCTGTCTCTCCCGGCTCCGCCGAGATTCCATGGTCGGCAGATCTTACTCGCCGCCGTGAGAGAGTTAACCAGCGACTGACCTTGCTCGTCAAAGGGAGGAGAGAAAATACGAGTGTTCGGGCGTTAATAAAAATGGATCTCATTTTAATTAATCTCGACCGTCCGGCTAAAATAGGCCACTTATGGCCCTGCGGTAATTATGTTATACTGCAGGCCCCCCTGACCGAATCCAGATCACCACAGCCCCTATCAAACCCCCACACACATACACATACATCAAAAAATCCCAGGAATATCCCCTGACTCACCCAAGCCCCCACTCTCTCTACTCTCTCTACAAATACTAAATAGTCTCTCTCTCTCTCTCTCTCTCTCTCTCTCCCCCAAAAGCCATCAATCAAACCATTCTCCCCCCCCAAAACCCCCATTTCTTCTCAAAACCATGAGAGAAGTCCCCCTCCTCATCAATCCTCTCGTCATCTCTCTCCTCCTCCTCTTCTCCACCCAGTCCCTCTCCTCCTACCTCAGAGTTCGCCCTCAACTCTCCCCTTAATTATTTACACCCATACCCCTCTCTATTATACTAGCTATTATTAATCTCTCTCTATTTATGTTTTTTTTTTATCGCAGAGCGTCGCATCGGATGGCGATGACGAGGCCAACCTCTGCGTGTACACGGTGTACATCCGGACGAGCACCATCTGGAAGGGCGGCACCGACTCCACCATCGGCCTGGCCGTCGCCGCCGCCGACGGCTACAGCGTGACCATCACCGACCTCGTGGGCTGGGGCGGCCTCATGGGTGGCGGCCACGACTACTACGAGCGGGGCAACCTCGACATCTTCAGCGGCCGGGGGCCCTGCCTCTCCGCCGCGGCGTGCTGGATGAACCTGACGTCGGACGGCGCCGGGAGCCACCACGGGTGGTACTGCAACTACGTGGAGGTCACCATCACCGGGCCGCACATGGGCTGCGCCCAGCAGAAGTTCACCGTCGATCAGTGGCTGGCCACCGACGCACCGCCGTACAAGCTCTACGCCACCAGGGACTACTGCGGCCACGATGGATCCGGCTCGGCGGGGCTTCCGTCGGAGCCGCGGGCCGCGGCACTGATTTAAGTCTCGTTAGCTGTGCTTTGGAAAATAAATTTGGCGGTACGTTGGTCCGCCGGAGGAGATATATTTTAGAGAGTGTGAGCTACTCGATGTCGGTTGTACTGTAATATTATTATTATTATTATTATGCTGTTTGCTTTTTCTCTTTCTTTATTTTGGGAATGCCTACAAAAGTCGCTCAAAAAAAAATGAAAAATATTATTACACGGACCACTTTTCAGATTAGATATTATTTCCTAATATTTAATTGAGCTAGAAAAGTGAAAATTATATTACTTTTTTTCCAAAAAAGTGGTAATTTTGAACATCTCGAGAGAAAGCTAAAAAATGGAGAGAGATATCACCGTTCGAGAAGCGTTTCCTACAACTAAAAACAAATGTAAAGTGATAAATTCAGAGCGAGTTATCTAAAAATGCTCAACAACATAAATAATAATAATAATAATAATAATAATAATAATAATAATAATAATAATAATTATAATTATAATAATTATAATAATAATAATTATAATAATTATAATAATAAAATTATTACGTATGTGATCTTTTTCAATCATGATAACATGCCGTTTTTTTTTTTTAGCCAAAAGAAATAAAGCCAGAGAAAATTAGATCCAAAAACAAAGATCCAGGACCTGCTCCACATCACTACTATATAACTTATTATCATTGTCACATGTGGACGCTCGCTGACACGAGAGAGAGAGAAACAATAAAGTACGGATGGAGATGGGATTATCTGGATGAGTTCTGATTTGGGTACATGCCACGTTGGCATGTACCCAAATCAGCACCGTTGGATTGAACCGGGCACGAATCCCGGTTCAATCCAACGGTGGAGATCTGTGTACATCCCATGTACACAGATCTTTTTCCTATGGGGATTAGATTTGTTGGGGGCCAAACGAGCACTCACACATACATAATCTAATGTCTGACATAAGATTGGCTTTTATCGTGTGGCATTGTATATTATGTTCCTCGTGTTCAATGTACCCTCGTAATAATAATAGTTAGGATAGGATCGAGGAATTGGTGATGGTGATGTTGATCGTGAAGGTCATTATTGTTAATATATACAGCTTGCCGACATGTATTTTGGTGTACGATTTCGCAAATGGTTGTCACGGCGCACCAGGATTTGGAATTTAGTCTCCAAACGTTATGTTTGAAGGAGTTCGGATTCTCTGAGATCCAACCATCATCTACTCTGCCATCCACTGCATTGACCAATGTGCGCACTGGCCTCATGGTCGTCGTCCCCGGCGTCTGATCGCCGAGCCCGCACCCAAGCTCGCCCATTCTTCCCTTCCCTGAGCACCACCTTCCCGTGAGGTATTTACCGACGCTAAAGCAGGGCACAAGACTTATAATTCAAAAAGGAAAAAGACCACGGCCTGGTACCCGAAGCCTTCAACGCCTAAGGCCCATGGGCTAACATACTGTCTGCTCCGCTAATGGCCTACAAGACTTTGGATCGGACTTGGAGTAAGGAACTCAGTCAAACTTCACCCTACAAAAGCCCATGGACGCCTGTAAGTTCTTTACTAAACTCGGTATTGCTATCATCCGCGCGCCACCTCCTCCGCCGTCATCCCATTCCCCGGCCCAATCGACCGTTTTCTCCAAAAACAAAAGATGAGGTCTTCATTGACTTCGAAGAGATTCAAATTTTATCGAATAGTAAGTTTTCATTTGAAGATTCTAACACTCAAAACTGGTTTTAGATCTACGCCCAAATTCAATAATAATGTGACCAAAAGATGAGGAATTTTTTTATAATAATAAATCTCTTTCCATCTTTTATAATTCAACTAGGTGGTGGGCCCGTGCCACCTGGCACGGCTAACTGTCCGCCCTCACTATCTCTATTATAACTTACTGGCACGGCTAACTGTCCGCCCTCACTATCTCTATTATAACTTACGTCACATTAGCCACTATCCTTTTTTTTGTTTATTTAATTATAATTTTATACCACGTGTATGTCACGTGTATGCCATGTGTGTATAAGTTTATGACTCAGATGATGAGTCATAAAAGTAACTACCATTGGATCTTATAAGGTAGATAAGTATGTATATTTAAAACTAATCTCCTGGCTTATGATTATAAGGATGTATATTTAAAACTAACTTAGGGAAGATGATAAAAATATACAAAGTTAACTTAGGAAAATATAGATGTAAATAAACTAATATGTGGTAAACGGTTGTAACCGTTTTTGCTCCTTATAAGATTGATAAGGTGACGTTTGGCTCATGGGATCCACGCGATGGTATCCGCCCTCACGACATCAAAAATGGGATCCGTTGGGATCCGTTATGAGATCCAAACTTACGGATCCCACAGGATGGAATCCACGTGTCCCCCATTCGACGGATCCATCGCTATCAAACACGCTCTAAAATAGTAGCGCATGCCCCCGTCGTTACCAATCGCGTCCTAAAATAGTACCAGACAGTGAGAAGGTTATCCTTTCTCTCTCTCTATATATATATATATATATATATATATATATATATATAGAGGAATTTTCTGAGTAGAACCGGTTCGTTGGTGTTAGATAGCGAACTGTGATCCTGATCGTCGGATGGGAATGGACGATCAGGATCACGTCGGGGCTTATTAACCTTCTTCGTGAGAGAAGGACCTCCCCGAGCCTCTTCGCCTCTCTCTCGAGCCACCGCCGCGCCTCGTCCCCCCTCCACCCTCGATCCAGCGCCGGCCCCTCTCTCGAGCCACCGCCGCGCCTCGTCCCCCCTCCACCCTCGAGCCCTCCTCCTCCTCATCCGGCTCCTCATCCGGGATCTACCGGCATCGAGCCCTCTCCTCCTCCTCTGGGATCTACCAGCATCGAGCCCTCCTCCTCCGGGATCTGCCAGCATCGAGCCCTCCTCCTCCGGGATCTACCAATATCGTCCTTCTCCTCCTCCTCCGGGATCTACCAGCATCGTCCTTCTCCTCCTCATCCGGGATCTACCGGCATCGAGCCCTCCTCATCCGGGATCTACCAGCATCGTCCTTCTCCTCCTTAATGTACCGGCATCGTCCTCCTCCTCCGGCATCCATCGCGCACGTCCTCCTCAAGGATCCCTCCTCATCCGAGATCTAGGGCATCGAGCCCTCCTCCGGGATCCCTCCTCCTCCAGAACCCTCTCGACTTCAACACCGATCATCCCCAGGTTTGGAAAAAATTGTTTGGATTTGTTGGATTTTTTTTCTCTTCCTTGCCGCTGAGACTGGATTGGGATCATCCTGTGGTTACATTCAATTAAACTAGAATGTGATGCAATTCTAAATGTGGGAAATTACTGAAATAATTTGACGAAGAATGTGTTGCAAGCACTGCGCAAGTATGCTCTCTGGTTGTTATGATTTGGTTTCGTCTTAAAGAATTAATTTGATAAAGAATGAAGAATTTGATGAAGAATTGATCTGCTTTCGTCTTAATCAAAAATGATTTCCATGTGCATTCTTGGATTCGATTGGTTTAGCATGGGTTAATATCATGATAGTTATAATAGAACAATTGAACAAGTGGAGTTGAATGAGAACCTGCATGATTATTGTTTAGCATGTGTATACTTGGATTCGATTGAAGTTGAATGATTTCCATGTGTAAAATTGTTTGCAAAATGTGATAGCATAGGGAAGCTCGAAGGTGAATGAGAACCTGCATGTTTATATGTAATATGCGTTAGAATTTCTAACTATTATGCTTAGCTTTATTTATTGTTTACTTTTCTTGCAAGAAAATGAAGCATGTCACATTCGTCATCATCTGCATCTCCTCGGCCGCTTACGTTCATGTGTAGCTGTGGGCTCAATGTTGTAAAGCGAACCTCTGGCACTTCAAAAAATCCCGATCGCATCTTTTATGCGTGCTCAAATCGTCGCAATGGATGTGGTTTCTTTATTTGGCAGGATGTACTGCATTTCGCTCCTACTGATGCACAACCAAGCACTAGCGAAGTCACGGAAGACAAATTGGGCCTTAAATTCCAAGTGATGCGCGACCAATTATGCGAAATACGTATCGTCACTTGGCTTCTAGTTATTGTTGTAACATCAATTTTTGTGAAAGTCTTCTTGTAGCTTATGTAAGTTGAACTCAATTTGGGAACTTTTGTAAATAGAGCACTTTTGTAAGTGGTGAAACATGCATTTCTTTTTTATAGGTGGTGGTGGTTATATGATTTTGTATATTTTGATAGGAATTGGTACAACTTACTCTCTTATATTAGAACTCATTGAAACTTTCTTCCAACTGGACTGGGTATTCTTGTAATGAAGGTGAGCATCAGTGTTGTTCATATTGTATGGATATCAAATTAGAGATTTCCTGTATACCTATGAGACCCATTATCTTAGATTTTTAGAGATGATTCTGCAGTTGAATTTTATCATGATATTTAGTAACAGAATTGCATCATTTAACAAAAACCAAGGACTACCGGTCTGATAAATGACATCCACTATAGTTTCTTGAAGAAAGATGTAGAATAGTATTGATATTGCAAGTAACTGTCCTCCTTTGTAACTGTCCTCTTTGGTACTGAGGTTGAAAAACTAGAAACTGTTCATGAATTATTACAATGAGTCAATGAGTAATGAATGCATTTTTTTGAACACATCAAGTAGAAACATCTGTTTGTTCACATCAAGTAGAAACATCTGACAGAATGGTCCACCTTGTATGAATTACTACAATGAGTCAATGAATACATTTTTAAGAGTAGTCCAATTACTACTCCACAGACATTTTTCCATCTCCAGTTAGCCTGTGTATTCTTCCCCATAAATAAGATATTCCACTGAGCTCTAACTTGTAGCTCCTAGTAACAACTTATCATGGGAGATTGTTATCTTTCGTTCTTGTTCATGGTATAGCTCTACAGCATTCTGCCCATGAGGTAGCCAGTCAAGGGGAGCAATATTTACAGCTTCGGGGGAAAGTCAGAACGAAGTCTCCTGCCTGCTGAATGCAGCGATATACAGGAACACCTTCCGATGCCAGCTTGAAAGGTGAAAATTGAGTAACCTGAAAAAGAAGGGGATATTACAAAGATCAGTTGGGGTCTTAGCAGCATTTGACGAGTATAATTCGAGTTCTAAGGCATTCAAATGCACAGAACCTGAGAATTTACAAAGTAAGTAGTGACTGCAAGAGAGAACCAGCTAGCAAGAGAAAACCATTACTTACGATTTTATGAAGCTAGTCTGGTTGTTCAACATGCTGCACAAGAAGCAGCTGGACTGGTTATTCTTAAGATTCACAGCTAGATAAAAGGAGCACAAACTATTATTGCCACTGGGCATTCAAATGCACAGAATTGATGTTATCATATTTTCCAAAGCATGCCATGCATGTACCACCTGATAAATGAAATGCAGTTGAGGATTGACATTCAGAAACAAAATTAACTTAAGATTATCGGTCCAAAGTCAAAACAAGTTAACATGAGTAGACCTCAGAAATATGTAGTGTTAACAATCAAGTTTTCCTCAGGCAAAAGAATCCTGGACATTGTGCATTTCACAACCATACCATACAGCCAAGTTTGATGCAGAAAATGATTACTACTTTAGTTAGACAAAATAATTGCAATATTATCTAAGATCAATAATAAAAAAAGTACCAGTCAATAAGCAGATGATGGAGAATCATCCATCCAAAAACTGTATCCGTGTCGAATAAGTTGGTACAGGTTAAGGGCAGCTTTTGGGAAAAAGAGAAACAAGGGAGTAAGCATGAAAAAAGAAGCAGCTCCTTGTTTGCTATTGAAGAACTTTTCCATCACAACTAACCAAGAAAAGAAATGGTTTCCAGAAAAAAACCCAACTATTATTGCCACTGGGACATGAATCTATATTCCTTAAAAAACCCAACTAACCAAGAAAAGAAATGGTTTCCAGAAAAAAATCAAAGCCATCGTAAAGAGAGATTATGGTTATGGCTTCCAAATTCTTGTATAGTTACTGTTATCAATCTAAGTATTAGGTGATCTTTCCATATGTGCAGAGTGATCTTAAGGAAGCTATAAGCATCATACCCAGCAACTTTAGGCCTGCATGCATCTTCGAGATGGCATCTTGCTGTGACCTGTAATGAGATTTCACCAAGATTATATAGACAGAATATTACCTTAGCATTATGATGATTGAACACAGCTAACTAATTAACCTTCTGACAGTCTTTGAAGCAAATAAGACAATCTTTTATGTGAACAAGGATTACATAAACCAATGGAACTGACCTTTACAAGATTAATCACAAGATTAATCTTCACCTTGAGAATTCTCGGTATATTCGGTGCTGCTCACAGGTTGAGAATTCTTACCTAACCATGAAAGATAAATGTGATCTTAGGAATTTAAACATGAATGAAAAGATCAAATAACAACAACATGCAACCTAAAGTATACTTACTGAGTAGAGGACAGTTTCTTTTATCGTGGTTGACTCCACGTTGCTTGCAGGAATTACAAAGTCTACCTTTTGCAACTTGCTTCTCCAATATCGACTTCAAGCGCTTCCCACTCCCCTTGGGTTTTGCTACATCTGGTTCCTTGATACAAGGCTCACTAGTAGCCACCCTTTTTCCCACATTTGAGGAAACTTGTGACATTCCAGCATTTTCTGCAGTTGTTTCTTCATCCATGACTTTGGCCATCCCTTTTACTGCTTTCATCTTTTGCATTTCCTCCAAACCATCACGTAAAGTGCTCATGGCGAATGAGAATGTCTCATTTCCACCAAGTGCTTCATTAATAAATTGGTTGGCTACATAACTTAACTCGGACCTTTTTGTACTACCAACACAACCATCATCCACATTTTTCACCCTGATTGTGGCACTCCTTGTCCAATGATGCAAAATATACTCCGCATGTAGCATCGTATGATTGAGATACCTCAGCACAGCTAACAAATGCCTACATGGGATGTCAAGGAACTCCAAAAGCCTACACGGGCATTTTCCCATATTTGTTTCCTTGTGAATGACAACCTTTTTTTTGCTTTCTCTTCCTAATTCTTGGATGAGATATACCTTCCCCTCCTCCTCTTCACCACCAATGTAGACATTATGCATCAAGCTTGATACAACCTCTTCTTGGAACTTATAAAAGAGCTTTTTGGTATAAATTTGTGACATCTGTTTCTCCAACGACCATGCAGTTTTCAGCTTCGGCTGATTATCAATGGTCTGATGCTCGTCCTCTAATGCATCTTGTCGCTGCTCTTCAAGTCCATTAGTGAACCTTGCATTAAAGTCCAACAAAGTATTCTTTTCAGTGGAATACTTCTTTAAGAAACTGTTCAGGCTTTCACTCCTTTGGCTACTATGCATCCCCGCAAAAAAAGAACTCTTCAAGTAAAGAGGGATCCAATTATTTCTCATTTCATACATGCTGGCCAACCAATCATTGTCGCCGAGGTGATAATCTGTTAGAATACTTGCCCAAGTTGCACAAAACTCCTCATCAGTCTCCGCATTTCAAATACAACTTGTTATTTTGTCAATGACCTCAATTTTATTGTTTATCCCTCCCAACTTCTCAGTCAATTTTTTGGTTATGTGCCAAATACAAAACCTGTGACGAGCATAGGGAAAAACCCGTTCAATGACAGCTCTCATTTCAGGATCTTGATCTGTTATAATTGTATTAGGACATCTACCACTTGCTTCGACCCAAGTCTCAAACAACCATATGAAAGAGTCAATGGTTTCATCCTTTATAAAGCCACTTCCGAGAATCACTGTGTTGAAGTGGTTGTCTATTCCAGAAAATGGTGCAAAAATCATAGAATACTTGTTAGTGTTATATGTTGTATCAAATGCTAACACTTCCCCAAAGTTTCTACACTGCAATCTCGACTGCACATCCATCCAAAAATAATGTATCAGCTTGCCCTCCGTATCACATAGAATCTTGTAAAAAAACTCTGGACTCTTTTTTTGCTTTCCTTCGAAAATTTCTAACAACAACTTTGCATCATGGCCTCTAACCTCTTCCCTCATATCCCTCCTCAAATTCCAAGCATCCCTCTTTGTGAAACCAATCTTGTCATGTCCTCCACTTTCATTCCATAGGATTCCCATTGTTTGTGAAATACGGATGTTCACCGACTGGTGATCCTTAAAGAGTCTCTGCCTGGCCTCAACTATTCTTCGGCGATTTTTAAGAAAATGTCTCCTACTTGGGGTGCACAACTCATGATTATGTTCTTCCACAAACTTTCCCACAATATATTGTTTTGTAGCTATATCCAACTTAAATCGCACCATAGCCTTACAATCAGTTTTTACTGTGCCACATTTCTGACCGTCGATCTATCTTCCCACTTGCCATACTTGTAACAAACCAAGATCCTTTGGCTCACCACTCTTTCATCTGTATCCTTCACATTTTTGATATTTTTTTGTACTTTTAGCAAAATCAAATCCAGCAGCATATGCATATTTTTCATAGAAGCTTTCACACTCCTCCAATGTCTTAAAAGTCATGCCGATGGTTGGTATTAATTTAGAATCCACCTTTGGCACACCTTTATAAATAGTAGCATGTCGAGGTATGTGACAGTTCTCAACGTGTCGCGCCCCGACCCGCGAAAGCCCAACCGGGCCGGGCGACGCGAACCGGAACCTAACCAACGCGGAAAAAGAACGACGAGGGTTCCCTCTAACCTATGGGTCTCCCTAGCAATTCATCAAAGCCCCCAATTAAAACAACATCAAAAGGCGAAACCTCGAATCTCAGATTAAAACTCAAGTATTAATTATACAAAACCTCGGAGAGGGGGAGTTCAAATACAATATTACTCCCGTAGGAGACTATCTAACATAAGGGTAAAAGCAGTAAAGGATCACCAGCTTTCAGACTCCACCTGGCGCCGCCGCACCGCCAACCAACTGCCCGGTAGGGGCCACAGAAGAGGTACTGCCGCCTGCACCTGCAAAACGCAGCCCGGGTAGGAGTGAGCACTAAGCTCAGTAGGGATCTACACTACGACACACAGAAGGAAGAGGGAAACGCAACAGTGTCGCCCTCAAGTAGGATCTGGGTGTATACAGGGGTCCCATAACCCCACCGTGTGTCCCTGAAGCCCACGATCATGGTCTTCCAGCCGGACTGGTCACATGTCAGGTCACACTCAGTAGCAGGAAACGACACTGCTAACTCTCAACAGGACACTGAACACTGTTTGGTGGGAAAGGACACCACTGAGTAGGTAACTTCTCTACTCAAGAGTTTTAGGAACAACGGACACCGGCTACACCTCAGATCCGACTCGAGGCCGACACGACCTCTACAATCATCAAGCAACAAGTGTACCAGTCATCTAAGCATATCATTGAATCGACTGGACACCACAATTCCAAACCGGGTCCTAACAGCCCAACCCCGGTCCTAGGGCTAAGTCCGAGCTTCCAGCCTCGGGACGGTGACCCAAAGATCACCCACGCCCTAACCAATGCAACTAATGCACAATCAACAATGCATGCTATGACATACACAGATAAGAAGTAGAGCATGCAACAGTATGACAAATATCATATAAGTCTACTGGATCGCTGCAGCGGTACCACCAACCGCTGCCAGCCGATCCGCAGCGGGTCCCGGCATTACGACGGTACCACGACCGTCAACCGCGGACTCCTGCAACGGGAAGCAACCCCGAAAACCGCTCGATGAACAGTAACAATATAATATTATATTCTGAAATATAATATTATATTCAAACACCCAAAACCACTACTTAGGGGCTAATTGATCTCGTCGATCCGACGTCTAAACGACGTCGGATTCAAGATCCAACTTAGCCACCAGTAGGTGTATATACCAGGATCATCATATCCAAATTTCATAAACATCCAACGGTTGGATTAACGGGAAAAATTAATCAAAAATCGCTGATTAAACCAACTTACCCATTAATTGCTGCAACGGAGCCCTCCAGAAAAAAATTCATAAGACATCGCACATAAATCGGAAAAATATGAAACAAGATGGAATAGAAAGCTAAAGACTAGCTCTACAACTCTTATGTTTATGAAAATCCAATATTATGTACTCACCGGCCGGAAAACTCGCCGCAAGCCGGCTGTTTCTCAAGAACAGCAGAAAACCAGAAATCCGAGACTAATCTTGCATAAAACCTACTCAAATCTCAACTGATTAACATGAAACTTAAATAAGTTATTTTACAAGGCATAAGTAATCCAACAAAGCAAGGATCAACAAGATCCAACGGCTAGATCTCAAGAAAACCCGAAATGAACACAGTAGGTATAACCCTACCTAGCTGCGCTTTCCTCGGCTGATTCCCCGCGATTTGATCACCAACAAGCTTCCAAACCATACCAGGAGCCTTCCTCTCGTTGTCACAAATCCAACGAGCCAAAGAACACCCAATTTGGTGGTCGGACGAGGGAGAACGGAAGAGGAGAAGGTGGCTGCCGGAAAAACAGGGGAAGAGCAACGTCGGGAGAGAAGAAAAGAGAAGAAGAAGAAGGAAGGAAGGGAAGAAGAAAAGGAGGGGAAAGGGGGGAGGGGACAGCCGGGAAAGAGGGGAAAAAGCTGGGGGAGGGGAGGAGAAAGTCCTCCCCCTCTGACAGGGGAGAGCGACGGCCAGCGGTGGCCGTCCTCGCGAAGCAGAAAACCAACCGACTTATGAATGATCGATCCTTACTCAAGGGAGGATCGATCCTTCATGACGATTCACAAGGCTTTCTGGCACGAAGAGGATCGATCCCTTGTGACGATTCACAAGGCTTTCTGGCACTAAGAGGATCGATCCCTTAGCCATAGAGGATCGATCATTTGTGTGATGAAAGCTAAACTTGGGCAAGAACTCAAGCCCAAGTCCGGATCTTTCGATCCCGGGTTCACCTAGCCATTCTAAACAAACACGAACACAGACAAGGCCAGTGTGTGCACACGCGGGTGTGAAACAAACCAATAAGGCGCAATTTACCAAATTGCCCTTGCGGTCTACAGCGAGCCACAGGGGTAGAGGGGCAGGTCCTCACATCCTATTACCCTTAAAGGAAATCTCGTCCCGAGATTCGATAAGGGTAGGGCTCGGAACAACAAAACAGGTACACTAAAAGACAGGACAAGAAATACCTCGAGAGGAGAACAACTGCGGAAACTCCTGCCGCATACGCGCCTCGCGCTCCCAGGTCACCTCCTCGGTGCCTCTGTGCCTCCACAGTACCTTGACCAAGGGAATCGTCTTGCCCCGCAAGACCTGATCCCTCCGGTCAAGTACCTGAACCGGCTGCTCAACAAAGCTCACGTCTGCCTCAAGCTTAATGTCATCCACTCTGATGACATGAGACGGGTCTGGGTGATACTTTCTCAGCATCGACACATGGAAAGTCGGATGCACAACAGACATGTGCTGAGGAAGATCCAGGCGGTAAGCTACCTCGCCGACCCTCTCTAAGATCTCAAATGGCCCGACAAACCTCGGCGCCAACTTGCCACCTCTGCCAAACCTGACAGAACCTATGTACGGCGATGCTCGCAAAAACACTCGGTCGCCGACTGCAAACTCCAACGGTCGTCGCCTCTGATCTGCATAACTCTTCTGCCGGCTCTGAGCCGTCAGAAGCCTCTGCCTGATCTGTACTAACCTCTCTGACGACTGCCTGACGATGTCTGGACCGGTGAGTGAAGCCTCTCCAACCTCTGTCCAACATACTGGGGAACGACACGGCCTACCATACAACGCCTCGAAAGGTGCTACTCCAAGGCTGGACTGGTAGCTGTTGTTGTAGGCGAACTCCACCAAGGAAACGTGCTCCTCCCAGCTGCCTCCTGCATCGAGGACACATGCTCTCAGCATGTCCTCCAAGATCTGGATCGTCCGCTCTGACTGCCCGTCTGTCTGCGGATGGAATGCCGTACTGAAAGTCAGGAGTGTGCCAACTGCCTCCTGAAAGTCGCGCCAGAACCTGCTGGTGAACCTGGGGTCACGGTCTGACACGATAGAAACTGGAACTCCGTGTAGTCTGACCACCTCTCTGACGTACAAGCTATCCAACCTGTCCGTCGAGTCTGTCACCCGCATTGGCAGGAAGTGCGCCGATTTGGTCAATCGGTCGACGATGACCCAAATCGCGTCATTCCCCCTAGTAGACCTCGGTAGCCCAATCACGAAGTCCATCCTGATGTGCTCCCACTTCCACTCAGCTAGTGGAAGCGGTTGAAGTAACCCCGGAGTCCGTTGGTACTCTGCCTTGACCTTCTGACAGGTAAGGCAGCGCGATACGAACTCCGTCACTGCCCTCTTCATCCCGCGCCACCAGAACTGTCGTCGAAGATCCTGGTACATTTTGGTGCCGCCGGGATGAACTGCAAAACGAGAGTGGTGGAACTCTCGTAGGACGTCGTCTCGAAGAACTGGATCTGCTGGAACCGCTACTCTGCCTCGGAACCGTAGCCCTCCGTCTGGCGATACTGTCCAGTCTCCGTCTGCGCCCTCTGTGCCCGCTGCTGTGCGTAACTCCTCGAGCTCTGGGTCGCTGTGCTGTGCCTCTAACACTCTGGCAAGAACTGCTGGCATACTCTGCACTGCATAGAGAAAACTGCTGGATTCCCGATCCTCAAACTCGAGCCCAAACTGGCCCGCCGTCTCTAGAGCCTGCCACTGCCGCGCTGACAACCCTGCAACTGCTGCTCTGGTGTCTCTCACCTGTCTGCTCAGCGCGTCTGCTACGACGTTTGCCTTACCAGGATGGTAATGCAACGCAAAGTCGTAGTCCTCCAGTAGCTCCATCCAGCGTCGCTGCCTCAGGTTGAGGTCACGCTGGGTGAAAACGTGCCTCAAACTCTTATGGTCCGAGAAGACTGAGAACTTCTCGCCATAGAGATAATGCCGCCAGGTCTTCAGGGCGAAGACCACCGCTGCTAGCTCCAAGTTGTGAGTCGGGTAGTTCCTCTCATGGTTCTTCAACTGACGAGAATCATAGGAAACTACGTGGCCCTCCTGCATGAGGACACACCCCAAACCCTCACCGCTGGCGTCGCAATAAACACTGTAACCAACACCTCGCTCGGGGACGATCAGCACCGGTGCACTGGTCAACCTGGTCCTCAGATCCACGAAGGCTCGCTCACAAGCATCATCCCACACGAACGGGACGGCCTTCTGTGTCAGTCTGGTCAACGGTCCGGCAACTTTGGAGAAGTCCCGCACGAACCGTCTGTAGTAACCCGCCAAGCCTAAGAAACTACGGACCTCAAACACTGTCCTCGGTCTCTGCCACTGTACCACTGCCTCGACCTTGGCCGGGTCAACTGAGATTCCTGCTGCCGACACCACGTGTCCAAGGAATCCCACCCGTGCAAGCCAAAACTCGCACTTGGAAGCCTTGGCATAAAGCCGATGCTCCCGAAGTAGCTGCAACACTGTCGCCAAGTGTCGCTCGTGCTCCGCCTCTGACCGGGAGTAGACAAGGATGTCGTCGACGAACACCACCACGAACTCGTCTAGGAAAGGCCGGAAGATCCTCTGCATGAGATCCATGAACGCTGCTGGTGCGTTCGTCAGCCCAAACGGCATCACTACGAACTCGTACAGGCCGTACCGAGTCCGAAAAGCCATCTTCGGGATGTCACAATCCCAAACCCTCAACTGGTGGTAGCCGGTGCGGAGGTCGATCTTCGAGAACACTGAAGATCCTCTCAACTGGTCGAACAGGTCGTCGATCCGCGGCATCGGATACCTGTTCTTCACCGTCACCCTGTTGAGCCGCCTGTGGTCTATGCAAAGTCGAAGGGTACCGTCCTTCTTCTTCGCGAACAACACTGGCGCCCCCCAGGGAGACATGCTGGGACGGATGAAACCTCTGCTGATAAGCTCGTCTAGCTGGGTCCTCAACTCACTCTGCTCTGCTGGTGCCATCCTGAAAGCTGGGAGAGAGATCGGTGCGGTACCCGGTACCAGGTCGATCTCAAAATCGACCTCTATGGGTGGTGGAAGCTCTGGCAACACCTCGGGAAACACATCGGTGTAGTCGCACACGATCCTGGGAAAACTGCTCAGCTGCACTCCCTCCGACCCAAACAGGGACAGGCTGGCCAGCAAGGCTGAAAGCTCGCTGCCACGCCTCCCCACACCACAAGCAAAGGAATCGGCTGAAAACCGATCCCCCAACAGCACAAACTGCGTCCCATCGGGTGTCCAAGCGACCACCCTCCGGCGACCACAGTCGATGATAGCTCGGTATGCTGCTAACCAGTCCATACCGAGTATCACATCGAAGCCTGTCATGTCTAGCACCCGCAGGTCTAGACAGACACGGAGGCCTCCAACCTCCAAAGAACAAGATCGGCAGACCCGGTCTACCCTGACTGTGCCGCCGATCGGTGAATCTACAGACTGTGCCACCTCTAGCCAACTCGTCTCTAATCCTAGCGATGCCACACACATGCTAGCAATATAGGAATGAGACGCCCCAGAGTCTATCAGCATATCTACTAAGGAACTAGAAAGCTGAAAGATACCTCTGAGGACGGTTGGCTCTGCCGCTGCCTGCTGATACTGCTGCGGCTGCTGGTACTGTGGTGGCGGTTGATACAGCTGGACGGTGTCCTGCCGCTCGCGAACTGGGAGGGCAAACACCCGCCCCCGCTGGCCGCCTCTGCCTCTGGGACACCCCGGCCCGCGTCCATCCCCGCTCCCCTGCCAGGCACCGGACCCTCCGCCTCTACTGCCTTGCGGCATAGCGCCCTGCGCTCCTCGCGAAGTGCAGTCTCTACGGTAGTGCCCCGGCTGCCCGCACAGGTAGCAAGTGACTGACGCGCCCGGCTGTCGTCCCTGGTCCCCCCTGACGAAGCCTGCCCAGATGGCCCGGCCGTCAGTAGAAACGGGGCTGGTGGGCTCGGTAGTGACTGCTGGTACTGCGGTGCACGCTGCGGCCGCCGCTGAAAGGGCCGCTGACGCCACGGCTGGCCCCTACAGAACCCCCCTCTGCCCTGGGGTCGCTGCTGCTGCGAGCTGGTAGGGACCGCCGGTGGAACTGCCCGGCGTCTCTCGTCCTGCGACTGCGCCTCCACAACTAAGGCGCAGTTCAGAAATGCTGTGTACGTCTGGAAGCGGTGGGAACACGTCTGGCGCCTGATCTCCGAACGAAGGCCCCACTCAAACTGCCGTGCCCTGGCCACTGGGTCTGCTGCCACTGCCCCCGCAAAACGGACCAAGTGCGTGAACCGGGTGGCATACTGCTGACACTCCAGCAAGACCACCACAACGGTCCGCGCGTCGACCGGAGCAAGAACCCCCTCCTCGGCGAGAAGGGCCTCCTCCCGTGCGACCAAAACCGTCGCTGGTGATGGCTCAGTCCGTCTAGCTCTGACCTCCCTGACAGGTACTACCCTGTCTGGTCGGGCGGGTCGACCAAGTCGTGCCCCACCCCGACCATCAACCGAAGGTCGGCCTCGAGCTCCCGACATCTGCGCAATCACCAACAACAACCGAGCTTCCACTCGTTCGAACCCAAGACAAAGCAGCACAACATAAAGCGGAAAAGCATAACACATCAAAATGAGCATGCACGGATGTTCTAGACATAGAACTAACCCATTCCACGCTCAATCTCAACCGAATCCTGATCCTAAACCCTGGGATCTACAGCCTATGCTCTGATACCAAGCTGTCGCGCCCCGACCCGCGAAAGCCCAACCGGGCCGGGCGACGCGAACCGGAACCTAACCAACGCGGAAAAAGAACGACGAGGGTTCCCTCTAACCTATGGGTCTCCCTAGCAATTCATCAAAGCCCCCAATTAAAACAACATCAAAAGGCGAAACCTCGAATCTCAGATTAAAACTCAAGTATTAATTATACAAAACCTCGGAGAGGGGGAGTTCAAATACAATATTACTCCCGTAGGAGACTTTCTAACATAAGGGTAAAAGCAGTAAAGGATCACCAGCTTTCAGACTCCACCTGGCGCCGCCGCACCGCCAACCAACTGCCCGGTAGGGGCCACAGAAGAGGTACTGCCGCCTGCACCTGCAAAACGCAGCCCGGGTAGGAGTGAGCACTAAGCTCAGTAGGGATCTACACTACGACACACAGAAGGAAGAGGGAAACGCAACAGTGTCGCCCTCAAGTAGGATCTGGGTGTATACAGGGGTCCCATAACCCCACCGTGTGTCCCTGAAGCCCACGATCATGGTCTTCCAGCCGGACTGGTCACATGTCAGGTCACACTCAGTAGCAGGAAACGACACTGCTAACTCTCAACAGGACACTGAACACTGTTTGGTGGGAAAGGACACCACTGAGTAGGTAACTTCTCTACTCAAGAGTTTTAGGAACAACGGACACCGGCTACACCTCAGATCCGACTCGAGGCCGACACGACCTCTACAATCATCAAGCAACAAGTGTACCAGTCATCTAAGCATATCATTGAATCGACTGGACACCACAATTCCAAACCGGGTCCTAACAGCCCAACCCCGGTCCTAGGGCTAAGTCCGAGCTTCCAGCCTCGGGACGGTGACCCAAAGATCACCCACGCCCTAACCAATGCAACTAATGCACAATCAACAATGCATGCTATGACATACACAGATAAGAAGTAGAGCATGCAACAGTATGACAAATATCATATAAGTCTACTGGATCGCTGCAGCGGTACCACCAACCGCTGCCAGCCGATCCGCAGCGGGTCCCGGCATTACGACGGTACCACGACCGTCAACCGCGGACTCCTGCAACGGGAAGCAACCCCGAAAACCGCTCGATGAACAGTAACAATATAATATTATATTCCGAAATATAATATTATATTCAAACACCCAAAACCACTACTTAGGGGCTAATTGATCTCGTCGATCCGACGTCTAAACGACGTCGGATTCAAGATCCAACTTAGTCACCAGTAGGTGTATATACCAGGATCATCATATCCAAATTTCATAAACATCCAACGGTTGGATTAACGGGAAACATTAATCAAAAATCGCTGATTAAACCAACTTACCCATTAATTGCTGCAACGGAGCCCTCCAGAAAAAAATTCATAAGACATCGCACATAAATCGGAAAAATATGAAACAAGATGGAATAGAAAGCTAAAGACTAGCTCTACAACTCTTATGTTTATGAAAATCCAATATTATGTACTCACCGGCCGGAAAACTCGCCGCAAGCCGGCTGTTTCTCAAGAACAGCAGAAAACCAGAAATCCGAGACTAATCTTGCATAAAACCTACTCAAATCTCAACTGATTAACATGAAACTTAAATAAGTTATTTTACAAGGCATAAGTAATCCAACAAAGCAAGGATCAACAAGATCCAACGGCTAGATCTCAAGAAAACCCGAAATGAACACAGTAGGTATAACCCTACCTAGCTGCGCTTTCCTCGGCTGATTCCCCGCGATTTGATCACCAACAAGCTTCCAAACCATACCAGGAGCCTTCCTCTCGTTGTCACAAATCCAACGAGCCAAAGAACACCCAATTTGGTGGTCGGACGAGGGAGAACGGAAGAGGAGAAGGTGGCTGCCGGAAAAACAGGGGAAGAGCAACGTCGGGAGAGAAGAAAAGAGAAGAAGAAGAAGGAAGGAAGGGAAGAAGAAAAGGAGGGGAAAGGGGGGAGGGGACAGCCGGGAAAGAGGGGAAAAAGCTGGGGGAGGGGAGGAGAAAGTCCTCCCCCTCTGACAGGGGAGAGCGACGGCCAGCGGTGGCCGTCCTCGCGAAGCAGAAAACCAACCGACTTATGAATGATCGATCCTTACTCAAGGGAGGATCGATCCTTCATGACGATTCACAAGGCTTTCTGGCACGAAGAGGATCGATCCCTTGTGACGATTCACAAGGCTTTCTGGCACTAAGAGATTCGATCCCTTAGCCATAGAGGATCGATCATTTGTGTGATGAAAGCTAAACTTGGGCAAGAACTCAAGCCCAAGTCCGGATCTTTCGATCCCGGGTTCACCTAGCCATTCTAAACAAACACGAACACAGACAAGGCCAGTGTGTGCACACGCGGGTGTGAAACAAACCAATAAGGCGCAATTTACCAAATTGCCCTTGCGGTCTACAGCGAGCCACAGGGGTAGAGGGGCAGGTCCTCACACAACGCTTGGGCTGCCATCATCAGGCTCCCTTGATACTTGATGTAATGTTTCACTGTCATCTTGGGAACTGCTTGTGTGTTAGAGCACATCAATTCAAATGCAACAGTTATAGTGGAAAGAAATGTGAAGCATCTAAAAGACGAAGCAATGTGAAACATTTAAAATGTGAAACAAACAGATTCAAATATAGGTTATCTCAGCAGGAAAATGCGAAACAAATAGAACACAACTTATGCGATTCAAGAACAAACATGTCGTCCATGAACGAAGAGATTTCTGGCGAATCAATACTCACATATTCTATTAAATACCAAAAATTGATTCAAGAACACATCTTCTATTAAATCCAATCGAATCAATACTCACATGTCGTCCATGAACGAAGAGATTTCTGGCGAGGAGGACGGAGCTGCGAGCTCCTTCAAACTTTAGGAGGACTTCCAACTGCAACTGAAGGAAAGAGACATATTTATTAGATGCAAATTGATTGAAGTAGCACAAACACAGAAACATACAGCATCATCAACATTGCAAGGTCAAAACCTGAGGATGATCGGTGTTGAAGTCGAGAGGGTTCTGGAGGAGGAGGGATCTCGGAGGAGGGCTCGATGCCCTAGATCTCGGATGAGGAGGGATCCTTGAGGAGGACGTGCGCGATGGATGCCGGAGGAGGAGGACGATGCCGGTAGATCCCGGATGAGGAGGGCTTGATGCCGGTAGATCCCGGATGAGGAGGGCTTGATGCCGGTAGATCCCGGATGAGGAGGATGCTGGTAGATCCCGGAGGAGGAGGGCTCGATGCTGGTAGATCCCGGAGGAGGAGGGCTCGATGCTGATAGATCCCGGAGGAGGAGGAGAGGGCTCGATGCCGGTAGATCCCGGATGAGGAGCTGGATGAGGAGGAGGAGGGCTCGAGGGTGGAGGGGGGACGAGGCGCGGCGGTGGCTCGAGAGAGGGGCCGCCGCTGGATCGAGGGTGGAGGGGGGACGAGATGCGGTGGTTGCTCGAGAGAGAGGCGAAGAGGCTCGGGGAGGTCCTTCTCTCGCGAAGAAGGTTAATAAGCCCCGACGTGATCCTGATCGTCGGATGGAAATGGACGATCAAGATCACAGTTCGCTATCTAACACCAACGAACCGGTTCTACTCAGAAAATTCCTCTCTCTCTCTATATATATATATATATATATATATATAAAAGGAGAAAGGAGCAGTGGTGAGACCACTCATCTCATGCTCTCAAATGCATTCCCGCCTTTCATGATTGCACCCGTAATCTTTTCTAGTCATGATTCCATGTTCATCAATATCATATATATAGCTAGCTATTAAAATATAAAATGCCTTTGCTTTATGTTTAATCACACTACTCAATACTCATGAATTGAATAAAAAAACCATATTCACAAAGATCATCTTAACCAATTCTAATCATCATACACATTTCACAAGTGATGTCACTCCTCTTTTTTCATGAATTGAATAAAAAAACCATATTCACAAAGATCATATTAACCAATTCTAATCATCATACACATTTCACAAGTGATGTCACTCCTCTTTTTTCATGAATTGAATAAAAAAACCATATTCACAAAGATCATCTTAGCCAATTCTAATCATGATACACATTTCACAAGTGATGTACTCCTTTTTTTTCTCTTCCCTTTTCTTTTGAAAGTTAACGCATTGGATCTAATGCAATTGTATAATCTGACTTATATACAGTTAGGGATTGAAATTTTTGAATTCTACCTGTATTTTGTTTCGGCTAGTTACTGCGTCGAGCTGCCAATAAAGAACAATTTTTGGATAATATTCTGGCGGACATCTTTGCTACCAATTGCTTTACTTCAGTAGTTGGAGACCCTCTCTCGTTTGTTTTTGTGAAAAAATACAGATTCTCTTTCAAAGGTAAAGTGGCAGCAAGTCTATAGGCATACTGAATAGGGTGGACTTGGCATTAGAGATCTTATTATGTGGCAGCAAGCCCTTCATATGGTTGGTGATAACTCGAGATAAGTACGCTTGGTTGATGCCTTTACTGTCAACACGAAGACTATGTTCACCTTTCTGAAAAGCCTTATGCCGGGCGGCTGTGGTGGTCCGAGCTAGTCTTTTGTTCACATCGACACCAAATAGTAAGCTTGATCAAATGGAGGACTGGTGGTGCGGTGAGGGTTTGTCCTCAGCACGGGCGATACTTGTTAGAGTGGATGTCGCACTAGTTTGCTCCAAGCTTGGCTCCTTGATGACTGATGGGCATTGGTGTAGAGAAAAGGTGGAGCAACAGTTTCATCCTAAAATGGTGCAAGAAATACTTGATGTCCACATTGATTCTTCACTGCTTGATGACAAGGCAAGATGCATCTTCTGTAGTACATGGAGTCCGGATGCAAGATAACTCTACTTCTGGTTGTTGGCAAAGGTCTCCAGCAGAACATTGGCTCACCCACGGGAGGTTTGGGTGAATTGTTGGAGAGTTCCAACTGGCCCAAGAGTTAGGTACTTTATCTGGAAACTGTTGCATCGAAAGGTACCTACTCGTGAGTCTCTTTGACAGTTGGGGCTCGTTCTGGACTGCTTGTGCCCTCGTGGATGTGGCGGTGTGGAATAAGTCTGCCATATCTTTGAGGAGTGCCCATTTGCCAGGCGAGTGTGAGAATTTCTTCTCTCAACGTCTGATGGTTTGTGCCTCGATGATCTCTTGTATCTATTGGCTTCTTCCTCATCCGCAGATTCATCAAAGAGGTGGGATAAAACTACTATTGGGTATGGTTTATGGCTTCTTTGGAAGGAAAGAAATGAGCTAGTTTGGAGGAATTGCAGTCGCTCCGAAGAGTCACCGGGTTGGCGTATCAGCAAACTGGCCGAGTAGTATTGACGGAGCAAAGGGTGGGCCTTGGGGGGGCAGCGACAACAATCGAGGCTAATGAGTATGGTAACATCTACAGGCCTTGGGGGTTTTGTCATCCAAACAAATGGGGCTTGGGCTTATGGAGCGCATGAAGCATGTATTGGAGTGGCTTGTTGGGGGGAGTGAGGAGAACATGCTGGAATGGACTGCTTCTTCGAAAGTCCCTGCTTGTAGCGGAGACGAGGGGGAATTGATGGCTATCCTTCTGGCTCTTAAGGAGGCCATGATGCGCGGTATGCGGAACTTGATCATAGAAACCGATTCAAGGAATGCAGTCAATTCCATTAATGGAAGGGAGGTTCGGATGCTAAGTTCGGAACCAATTCTTAGAAAGATTTGGAGTCTGTCTGTGCTCATGAGAGGAGTCATTTTTATGCATATACCCCGTGAGGCAAATGTTATTGCAGACAACCTCGCATGCCGGGCCAGACAAGGGGTGGTCGGACATGTGAATACCCGTTAGTGAAGTTGATGTATGTGGAGTGGGAGTCATATATCACTTAGTCTTTTGGCTCAATTTAATAATAATAATAATAAATCTTTGTTACCAATACATGACTACAACTGTTTATGTGAGGACCTGTCCCTTTATTCGTGTGGCTCGTTATTGACCACAAGGGCAATTTGGTAAATTGCACCTTGTCGGTTTGTTTCACACCCATGTGCGCACACAGCCTCTGATTGATGATTGTGTTTGACTAGATCCATTTAGGAGGTTTTTGACTTATGGATCGATCCAAACTAGTGTTGGATCGATCCAAGACTTAATCCAACCAAGTCTTGGATCGATCCGTCTTGGCCTTGGATCGATCCGGGTACTGTATGTCGCGCCTCGACCCGCGAAAGCTCAACCGGCCCGGACGACGCTAACCGGAACCTAACGAAACGCGGAAAGAGACGGCGAGGGTTTCCTCTAACCTATTGGCCTCCCTAACAATTCACCAAAAACACCCTCAATTAAAAACAACAATAATTAGCAGAACCTCGAACCACAGATTTACAAACCCAAAAAAGATTTAATACATATCCTCGGAGAGGGGAAGATCCAAATACAACACGACTCCCGTAGGAGACTAATTAACAAAGGTATAAAAGCAGTAAAGATCGCCACCTCTCAAAGTCCACCAGGCGCCGCCGCACCGCTGACCAACTGCCCGGTAGGGGCCATAGAAGAAGAACTGACGCCTGCACCTGCAAAACGCAACCCGGGTAGGTGTGAGCACTAAGCTCAGTAGGGTTCTACACTACGACACACAAAAGGAAGAGGGAAACACAATAGTGTCGCCCTCAAGTAGGACCTGGGTGTATACAGGGGCCCCATAACCCCACCGCGGGTCCCTGAGGCCCAGGAACAGCCATCAGTAGCAGGAACAGCACTGGCGACACACAACTGCAGGGAACGGCACTGCAGGTGGGAAAAAGGCACCGCTGAGTAGACAACTCCTCTACCCCAAGGTCCGCACAGTGGGACACCGGCTACACCTCGGCATCCAACTCAAGGCCGACACGACCTCTACAATCATCAAGCAAAAAGTGTACCAGTCATCTAGGCCTATCATCAAGTTTGACTGGACACTACAATTCAAACCGGGTCCAAACTACTCAACCCCGGTCCTAGGGCTAAGTCCGAGCTTCCAGACTCGGGACGGCGACCCACAGATCACCCACGCCCTAACCATGCAACTAATGCACAACAGAGAATGCATGCTATGAACATACACATACAAGAGATAGGCATGCAACAATATGCTAAGGATAACATACAAGTCAACTGGATCGCTACAGCGGTACTACCAACCGCTGCCAGCCGATCCGCAGCGGGTCCCGACAATACGACGGTACCACAACCGTCAACCTCGGCCTCCTGCAACGAAAAGCAACCCCGAAAAACCGCAGATGAACAGTAGAAATATAATATTATAATTCGACATATAATATTATATTTAAAACACCAAAAGTTCTCTACTAGAGGCTATTTGACCCGTTGATCTGACATCCAAACGATGTCGGATTTGAGATCCAATTTAGTCATCAGTAGATCTACATGTCTCGATCAACATATCCAAAATCCATAAACATCCAACGGTTGGAATAACGGGAAAATATTAATCAACACCGCTAATCAAAACGTACTTACCATCTCTTGCTGCAACGCAGCCCCTCCGTGCGAAAATCATAACAATTCGTAGAAAAATCAGACAATTATGAAATTAGTTGAGTTTGAGAGTAGATTCAAAGAGCTACAACTCTTATGTTCACCACAACCCAAGGTAAGGCACGTACCGGCCGGAAAACTCGCCGCAAGCCGGCTGTTCTTCAAGAACAGCAAAAACCAAAAAATCTGAGCTTAATCATGCATAAATCCTACTAAGATCTCAACCAAAGCTTATAAAATTTATACCAGAAATTCTACTAAGCATGAGGAATCTAACAACACCAAGATCAACAAGATCCAACGGCTAGATCTAGAGAAACCCATTAAAGAACACTTGTAGGTAGAAAACCTACCGAAGAACGCTAAACCCAGTTGATCCCCGCAAACCAGACACCAACAAGACTCCAAACCACACCAGGGGCCTTCCTCTCGTTTCCACGGATCCAACGAGCCTTAGAACACCCAAAATGATGGTCGGAGGAGGAAGAAAGGAAGAGAAGAAGCTCGCCGGCGGGAAAGGAGAAAAACAGAGCTCTCGGGAGGGGAGAAAGAAGAAGAAGAAGAAGAAGAAGAAAGGAGGGGGAGGAGAAAAAGGAGGAAAGGGGGAGAGGACAGCCGGAAAAGAGGGGAGAAAGTGAAAGGAGGGGAGGGAAAGTCCTCCCCTTCTGACAAGAGAGAGCGACGGCCAAGGGCGGCCGTCCTCTCGAAGCAGAAAAACCACCGACACCGAGTCCGATCGATCGCTCCAAGGAGCGATCGATCGCTCGCGAAAGTCTGGATCGATCCAACAACAAGTCGGATCGATCCGAGACAGGATGGATTGATCCAAAACACTTGGATCGATCCGAACGGGTCAAAAACACACCGACTCGCTCACGAGTCCGATCGATCGCTCCAAGGGGCGATCGATCGCTCAAGGGCCGTAAGCTGCCCAAAAGCAAGCTTCCGCGCGCCCAAGCTGGGATCTTCCGATCTCGGGTCCACCTAACCATTCTAAACAAGCACTAACACTAACAAGGTCAGTGTGTGCACACGCGGGTGTGAAACAAACCAACAAGGTGCAATTTACCAAATTGCCCTTGTGGTCTAAGAAACAATACGATCCACCGGATCGCGCGCTCGACGCGAAGCAAACCAACGAGCCACGGGCCCAACCCAGCCGGTCGACCCATGAGTAGAGGGACGGGTCCTCACATCCTAATACCGTTAAAGGAAATCTCGTCCCGAGATTCGATAAGGGTAGGGCTCGGAAAGAAAACAACGCCTATCAGGATACTACAAAGCGGTAAAGGGTACCTGCTGATGTGACGCTGATGCTGAAGCCAACCCGGCCGCCTCTACTGGCCTCCACTGCCGCTGCCACGGCCTCCGCCTCGCAGCATCGTGCACTCACGACGAAGGTGACCCAGTTGGCCACACTGATAGCACGAACCCGGCACTAGGCCTGCCTGCATCCTGTCCCGCCTGGTCCACGCTCTCCGCAAGGGGTAGTCTCTCCGGTAATACCCCAGTTGCCCGCACTCAAAGCACGTCACAGGCCTCTGCTCTGTCTGTTGGATCTGACCAAACCCTGCGAACGCCTCCTCTGCCTCCGAGAGGGGCTGGTCCTCGTCGTACTCACCGACTGACTGCTCCAGCTGCTCATCCTCAGAGAACTGCTGATCGGGATCATCCTCATCATTCGCCCCCTCCTCTGCCTCTGGACTGACTCCGCTGACATCCTCTGGTTGGTGCTGATAGGGCTGATGGCGTCGTGAACGGGCCTCCCCCCGCCACGGTCCTACTCCACCCTGAGCCTGCTGCGGCTGGCCGGCGTGCCCTAAACTCGAGGGGAACACTGGCTGAACTGCCCTAGGCCCTGCCTCCAGCAGTACGGCCTCCACTGACAAGGCACAGTTCACCACCTCCCTGAGAGCGCTAGCAAACCGCGCCGCCATCAGAAGCCTGATCTCGGGCCGTAAGCCCCACTGAAACTGCCGTGCTCTGGCAAGAGGATCACTCGCCACTGGACCGGCGAACCTAACGAGCATGGTGAACCTAGCAGCATACTGTGCCATTGACTGCGTATCCTGGGAGATGCTGAGGTACTCCCGAACCAAGGCCTGACGCGCACTCTGAGGGAAGTACGCGTCAAGAAAAGACGAACGGAACATGTCCCACGAGGGGTCACTCCCGCTCCTAACGGTCAAGACAGCAATCCACCAGTCCAAAGCGTCCCCGTCGAGCTGGAACGCCGCCAGTCTGACCCGAACCCGGTCATCCTGGATGAACAAAGCGTCGAGGACACGACTGACTCCTCTCAGCCAGTCGTCCGCTACTACCGGATCACCCTCAACACCACTGAACCTGGGCGGGTTCAGCTCCTGGAAGGTGATCACCGCTGCCGTCAAAGCGCGTTCGCTAAGTGGCGGAAGAACCCTCTCGGCTAAAAGAGAGGCGTTTTCCCCCACCGCGAACTCAACACTCGTCTCTGGTGCTGGTGCAGAGTCTCGGGGTAAAGCTGCCGCGGCTACTGGAGCCTGTCGGTGGTGCGCTGCTCACGCGACCGGCCACAACTCACAACGGAATGACGAACCCGACTCCTCGGCATCTGCACCCCCACCAGAAACAACAAGCATCCACTTGTTCGAAACCCAAGACAAAGCAACACAACATAAAGCGGAAAAACATAACACATCAAAGGAGCATGCACGGATGTTCTAGACATAGAACTAACCCATTCCACACTCAATCTCAACCGAATCCTGATCCAAAACCATGGGATCTACAACCTATGCTCTGATACCAAGCTGTCGCGCCCCGACCCGCGAAAGCTCAACCGGGCCGGGCGACGCGAACCGGAACCTAACGAAACGCGAAAAAAGACGGCGAGGGTTCCCTCTAACCTATTGGTCTCCCTAACAATTCACCAAAAACATCCTCAATTAAAAACAACAATAATTAGCAGAACCTCGAACCACAGATTTACAAACCCAAAAAAGATTTAATATACATATCCTTGGAGAGGGGAAGATCCAAATACAACATGACTCCCGTAGGAGACTAACTAACAAATGTATAAAAGCAGCAAAGATCGCCACCTCTCAAAGTCTACCAGGGGCCGCCGCACCGCCGACCAACTGCCTGGTAGGGGCCACAGAAGAAGAACTGACGCCTGTACCTGCAAAACGCAGCCCGGGTAGGTGTGAGCACTAAGCTCAGTAGGGTTCTACACTACGACACACAGAAGGAAGAGGGAAACGCAATAGTGTCGCCCTCAAGTAGGACCTGGGTGTATACAGGGGCCCCATAACCCCACCGCGTGTCCCTGAGGCCCAGGAGCAGCCATCAGTAGCAGGTTCAGCACTGGCAACACACAACTGCAGGGAACAACACTGCAGGCGGGAAAAAGGCACCGCTGAGTAGACAACTCCTCTACCCCAAGGTCCGCACAGTGGGACACCGGCTACACCTCAGCATCCAACTCAAGGCCGACACAACCTCTACAATCATCAAGCAACAAGTGCACCAGTCATCTAGGCCTATCATCAAGTTTGACTGGACACTACAATTCAAACCAGGTCCAAACTACCCAACCCCGGTCCTAGGGCTAAGTCCGAGCTTCCAGCCTCGGGACGGCGACCCACAGATCACCCACGCCCTAACCATGCAACTAATGCACAGCAGAGAATGCATGCGAAGAACATACACATACAAGAGATAGGCATGCAGCAGTATGTTAAGGATAGCATACAAGTCAACTGGATCGCTGCAGCGGTACTACCAACCGCTGCTAGCCGATCTGCAGCGGGTCCCGTCAATACAACGGTACCACGACCGTCAACTGCGGACTCCTGCAACGGGAAAAAACTTTGAAAAACCGTTGATGAACAGTAGAAATATAATATTATAATTCGACATATAATATTATATTTAAAACACCAAAAGTTCTCTACTAGAGGCTATTTGACCCCGTCGATCTGACATCTAAACGACGTCGGATTTGAGATCCAACTTAGTCGCCAGTAGATCTACATGCCTTGATCAACATATCCAAAATCCATAAACATCCAACGATTGGATTAACGGAAAAACATTAATCAAAACCGCTAATCAAAATGTACTTACCATTTCTTGCTGCAACGCAGCCCCCCCTCCGTGCGAAAATCATAACAATTCGTAGAAAAATCAGACAATTATGAAATCAGTTGAGTTTGAGAGTAGATTCAAAGAGCTACAACTCTTATGTTCACCACAACCCAAGGTAAGGCACGTACCGGCCGGAAAACTCGCCGCAAGCTGGCTGTTCTTCAAGAACAGCAGAAATCGGAAAATTCGAGCTTAATCTTACATAAATCCTACTAAGATCTCAACCAAAGCTTATAAAATATATACCAGAAATTCTACTAAGCATGAGGAATCTAACAACACCAAGATCAATAAGATCCAACGGCTAGAGCTAGAGAAACCCATTAAAGAACACTTGTAGGTAGAAAACCTACCCAAGAACGCTAAACCCGGTTGATCCCCGCAACCCAGACACCAACAAGACTCCAAACCACACCATGAGCCTTCCTCTCGTTGCCACGGATCCAACGAGCCTTAGAACACCCAAAATGATGGCCGGAGGAGGAAGAAAGGAAGAGAAGAAGCTCGCCGGCGGAAAAGGAGAAAAACAGAGCTCTCGGGAGGGGAGAAAGAAGAAGAAGAAGAAGAAGAAGAAGAAGAAGAAGAAGAAGAAGAAGAAGAAGAAGAAGAAGAAGAAGAAGAAGAAGAAGAAGAAGATGAAGAAGATGAAGATGAAGTAGAAAGGAGGGGGAGGAGAAAAAGGAGGAAAGGGGGAGGGGACAGCCGAAAAAGAGGGGAGAAAGTGAAAGGAGGGGAGGGAAAGTCCTCCCCTTCTGACAAGAGAGAGCGACGGCCAACGGCGGCCGTCCTCTCGAAGCAGAAAAGCCACCGACGTCGAGTCCGATCGATCGCTCCAAGGAGCGATCGATCGCTTGCGAAAGTCCGGATCGATCCGACAACAAGTAGAATCGATCCGAGACAGGCTGGATTGATCCAAAACGCTTGGATCGATCCCAACGGGTCAAAAACACACCGACTCGCTCACGAGTCCGATCGATCGCTCCAAAGGGCGATCGATCGCTCAAGGGCCGTAAGCTGCCCAAAAGCAAGCTTCTGCGCGCCCGAGCTGGGATCTTCTTATCCCGGGTCCACCTAACCATTCTAAACAAACACTAACACAAACAAGGTCAGTGTATGCACACGCGAGTGTGAAACAAACCAACAATGTATAATTTATCAAATTGCCCTTGTGGTCCAAGAAACAATACGATCCACCGGATCGCGCGCTCGACTCGAAGCAAACCAACGAGCCACGGGCTCGACCCAGCCGGTCGACCCAGGAGTAGAGGGACGGGTCCTCACACTGTAACATGTTGGCGTCTTTCTTCCTTGAGAGGACGGCCATCGTGGCCGTCGCTCTCCGCTGTCGAGGAGAGAAGACTCTCTCCTCTGCTCCCCATTTTCCCCTCCTTCCCCGGCTTTCCCCCTCCCTTTTCCTTCCTCTTCCTCCTCTTCTCCTTCTCTTTTGCTTCTTTCTTCTCCTTCCACGGTTCTACTTCCCCTGTTTCCTGCTGAACCTTCTTCTCCACCGTTGTCCCTCCTCCGGCCACCGTTTTGGGCGTTCCAAGGCTCGTTGGAATCGTGGCGGCGTGAGGAAGATCCCTGGTGTGGTTTGAAGCTCTATTGGTGACCGGTTTGCGAGGAATCAGCCGAGGATTGTGTTTCCGGTAGGTGTTCTACCTACGAGAGTTGTTGAATGGGTTTCTCTTAATCTAACCATTAGATCTTGTTGTTCTTTCTGTTATCGGATGCCTCTTGCCTAGTATAATTTCTGGTATAAGTTTCATACGCTTTGCTTGAGATTTTAGTAGGATTTAGGTATGTTTAATCTCGGATTTTCTGGTTTCTGTTGTTCTTGAAGAACAGCTGGTTTGCGGCGAGTTTTCCGATCAGTACGTACATGTTATTGGGTTGTGATGAACATAAGAGTTGTAGATCTCTGAGTTATCTTTCCATTTCAGCTTATTTCGTATTTTTCTGAGTTGTTTACGAATTTTGGTGATTTTTCTCGTGGCCTGCGACGAGACTGATCTGAAGCTGGTATGAAGCTGTTCGGATCGATCCCGAATAGTCCGGATCGATCCAACTAGTTCGGATCGATCCAAATATTCCGGATCGATCCCAAAGCTGTTTGATAGGGTTTTATTGACCATTTTTAGTGATATTGCTATAAACTGCTGTGTGTTATCGCTTTGTGGTTAACCGAGGGAGTCATGACCCTCGGGAATGTTTAATATAAATGGGCCGAAGGTATGCCCTTGATTGTTGCATGTTTATACTGTTGCATGCATTGTTGATTGTGCATTAGAGGCCTAGGGTTTGACTATAGTGCTGTTAGTCTGATGTTAGAGGTCGTGTTAGCTCTGTTGCTTGGAGTGCTGAGAGTTGGTTGTCATAACCACGGTTGTTTCGCCAAGTGTGGAGATCCCGCTTGGAGAGGGGTGTCCTACAGGTATCGTCATGTCCACCCTGTGTCAGGGAATGTCGGAGAATGTCCACCCTTGAACAGTGGCCGTCGAAAGGACGTACTTTGGGCAGGTACCCTTCGGGTTATTGACGAGATTTATGGGGTTCTTGGCAAGCCTCAGTACTTGGCACGGAGTTAATTCAGTTGCAGTTTCTCCTTCCTTGTGTGTGTCGTAGAGTAGAACCCTATTGAGCTTAGTGCTCACTCCTACCCGGGCTGCGTTTGCAGGTGCATGTACCAGCTCTCCTTCAGTGGGCCCCAGCTGCTCGTCCTACGGTGGCGCAACGACATCAGGGCATGTTTGAGGGCCAATGTGGCTTCTGTTATGCCTTACGGGAGACCTCTGTTGATGTAACCTTTTTGAGTCTTATAACATCTTTTGTACATGAATACTGGTTTATGTAAATCTTCATGTAACTCTGTTGTATGTACAGTTTTGTAATAATAGTAGTTAGATTTACTTCCGCTCTCTGTTTCTTATGTAACTGTTTCCGTCAATTGTTGTTAGTAGATGTAGGAACCCCCCTCGTGTCCCGGTCCGGATGGGTTTTATGGGCCGGGGCGCGACAGTTTATCTGAGACCTAATTTTTAAAGTTCAAGAATCTATATAGCTTACAGCCATCATGCTAATTTAGAGCTTATGAGCTCATCCAAAAGATTCAGGGTACATTCTCAGATGCTATATGCCTATTCTCATAACCGCAATAACTGATCATCAAGCATGATTCTACAACTACTTTAGCTCTGAAGAACACAAACATTCTGGTAGATATATCTTATCTGCTAACTTAACCAATTATATATGGATCAGATACATTCTCTGGTGTCATGCCCCTTGTTAGGCTTGGAATAACTAGTCATCAAATAAGATTCCATGGCAACTTTAGTTTTGAAGAGTGCAAATAAATCAGTGTATATATAAACTTTAACCAAATAGGAAGGCTGATATTATATCCACATGATCTAACACAACTCCTCATGTGGTCTCGAATGACCATAAGTTCGATCACTGCTCCAATACCATTTAACCTTTGACTCCCCTCCAGCGCCCCACCAGAGATGCACGCCTTCTTGAGATGTCTATCTGCAGCCTTCTTCTACGTGGCATTAGTTATCTTCGAAGAGCAGTGATATTTAGCCAACCCCATATGAGGTTGGCTAAAATCCACCCCAATGTGGCAGCATAGATTTGCACCACATGTTTCTTATGATTGGTGAAGTAGGATAGACATACATGCATACACATACATATATTATGAGTATAAATACATATATATGTATATGTACACACGCACATACATACATGTATATGTGTGTATATATATGTGTATATATATATATATATATGTGTGTGTGTGTGTGGGACACTTGGCATGATCTACACGCGCCACATTGGGTTGGGTTGGCTAGAAATCATTTTTCATCTCCGAATTTTGCTTTACCTCGGCATTGATACTGCAATACGATCTACCATCTTGTTAGAAACAACTCGTTTCTCTAAAGCACCACCACCAGGTTTCTTCTTGTTGTAAAATGTCGTTGGAACTTATTGATAGGTAATAGTCTAACTCTGATACCAATTGGCGAAGCATAAGCAAAGAAAAAAATCTTATGATCAAGGTCACGACAAAGGAACAGGAAATACACCGACAAAAGCTTCCCTTGATAATAGGAATAATGATCCTTCATTACAATCCATTCTCCTTATATAGAGGAGATCTCAAAAAGCTAAAAAAAACTACACTCCTCGTGAGGGGGCTGGAATGACCATAACTTTGACGGCTGCTATACTATGGTACCATTTGACTTCATAATTAAGTAGCGACAATCCATTACCATGGAATCAGATTCATTTTGCTGAACAGTAGTTCTAATATGTCGACGGCTGCCGGAGGAAAATTCTGTTTGAGGTGGATTCTAAAGACATAGTTGACATTGATTGGACTCCTATTTTAGCATGGCATTTTCAGGGCATATACTGGAGCAATGATTGCCGTGCCGTTGGCACGCGCCGTGCCGGCAACCCACCGGTACGGTACGCGCCGTGCCGGACTGGTACGCGCCGGTGCCGGTCCAGATGAGTGAAATTCACTCGTTTTCAACATCTTCAATTGACCAAATATAATCTCTTATACCAGAGTAGAGTGAAAACATATCAAAGTAGTATAATACAATACATGACACATAATTAACAGCTCAATACATCTCTTATATGAGTACACACCAAGCTTTTTCTCATACTAACCATAATCTATCATCCGGTGGTCTAAGATAAATGTTTCTAGTAGAACTCAAGTGTTGCATATACTGAGGGAAAGTCATATAATGAGAATAATATACTTCAAACTCTCTAATCAGCGATTGGTACTCTGCAGCATCACGCTGGAAATCAATGATAGTTTCAGGAGCCTGTATAGTCACCACGTCAATCTGATGTGGTTGGTATGACTGGTTTGTACCATGATAGCCATACGAATATAAATCAGAAAGTTAAAAAACAATGCTAAAAACAATAATTATTAAATAAAACAATGCTAAAAATAATAATTAATTATTAGAAAGTTACCATTATTAGCTAAAAAACAATGCTAAAAACAATAATTATTAAATAAAAAAGCTACTAATTATCATCATTAAATAAAAAATAATATATTATATGAGGCTTTTCATTGATACATACCAATTTTTATTTTTAACTTGTTCCTGACTTGCTGATTATCTGGACAGCATGTCGTACACAAATTAACCACCCGGCTCTAACTACCAAAAGTTACCATTATGTGAGTCACCCCTCGTCTCTCCCCCCCCCCCTCCTCCTCCTCCTCCTCCTCCTCTCTCTCTCTCTCTCTCTCTCTCTCTCTCTCTCTCCTTCCTTTTCTTTCTCCCCAGGTGGCAGCTCCACTCCCGAGACCCTCCTCCTCTTTTCTCCCGAGCGGTTCCTCCTCTTTTTTTTCTCCCGAGCGGCTCCTCCACTCCCGGCTCCTCCTCTCCTCCCCACGCGGCTCCTCCTCGCCTCCGCCTCCGGACCCTCGCCTCCGCCTCGGCCTCCGGCCCCTCCCCTCCGCCTCGTGCTCCCCCCTCGCCTCCGCCTCCGCCTCGTGCTCCCCCCCCTCCGGTTCTTCCCCTCTCTCTTTCCCTCCTCTTTCCCTCCTCCCATCTCTCTTTCTCTCCTCTTTCCCTCCTTCCCCTCTCTTTCTCTCCTCTTTCCGGCTCCCCTGTTTCTCTCCTCTTTCCCTCCTCTCTCTTCCTCTGCTTCTGGTTCTTTCCCTCCTCCCCTCTCTCTCCTCCCTCTTCCTCTGTTCTTCTTCTCCCTCCTCCGAAGCTGTCATCCGAAGCTGTCGACGATAAATCTTCTCCGGTACGGTACGCATCGCCTAAGTACCGGGTGATACCGTATGTATCGCCCGGCACATCTCCGGCACCCCCGATACCGATTCGGGGGGGGGGGGGGGGGGGGTTTGCCCCGGTTAGCAGCCGGTCCAGTACATACCGGGCGGCACGGACATGTGCCGTCCGGTATGGAAATCCTTGTACTGGAGAGTCATATTTACTTATGTTGGACAAGAATGTAAGCAGAATAAATGAGAGGGGATCTCTGTTTTTGTGCAGGTCTCTGGCCGCCGGAAGTCGCTGGTGGGCTGTAACGACGTTGATGTTTGTTTCCAGTCTACGGCTTAATATCTATATATATCTATATATATATATATATATATATATATATATATATATATATATATATATATTACGGGTGTAAAACGGGTCAGGTCAACAAGTTAATGGGTCAGGTCGGACCCGACACGTTAATTTTTGAGGGCCTTGTGACCCGCGCGTTAACCTGTTAATTTATCAACATGTTAACAGGTTAACGGGTCAACAGGTTAACAGGTAAACATATACATGTAGTCCATTAACCCGTTATTAGTACCATATGAATAAATATAAAGTTTTAAAGTACAATCTATTAATCTAAAATTTAAACAACATAAGCAAGTAAATCAAACTTGTGCCACGTGACGAAATATAAAGTTTTAAATTACAATCTATTAATCCAAAATTCAACCAAAAATAGCATAACAAATGATTAAATCATAATTGAGCTTTTCCGAGTTGATTTGAGGATGAAGGCTGTGAGGACCCGTACCTCCAACCTGGTCCGACCGCGTTAGGTCAAGGGTCTGGGTTTGTGGTTTGGCTCGGTTGGCCTTGGGATGCGATCGGTTGATCGCATCGCTGTTTTTGACCCCAGTGGCAATTTGGAAAATATGCTCCCTGGTGGTCAGTTTCACACCCGCGTTGCACACATGGCCTTTGATTGATGTATGTGTTTGATTAGGACCTTTAGGGCGCTTCAGATCGAAAGATCGGAGCTCGATCGGAAGATCGGAGCTCGATCGGTCGGACTCGTGAGCGAGTCAGTGGGTTTTGACCCGTTGGATCGATCCGGCCCGTTAACGGCCTGTTCGTGGGGGCAGTTGGAGCAGTTGAGCTCCACCTTACCCCCCCTTCTTCTTCTCCTCCTTTCTCCTGGTTTCTTTTCTTTCCTCCTGCCGTTCTTCTTCTTCTTCTTTCCAACCGGCTGGGAGCTAGGGCATCGGCATGCGGCTTCCACGGAGAGGATCTTCGCGGCTTGACTGGTTGGACGCGTGGAGGAGCTTCCCTGCTTGCCCAAGCAGGTGTTTCTACCCCGATCTTGTGGACGGGTTCTCCTAGGATAGGATTATTGCTCTTTCGCAGTAGGAATACTTATTAGAATGTTATGTAACTCTTTGTGCATGTAGTATGGAGGATTTGAAGTATTCATGTCTCTTGATTTCTATATTTTAATGGTTGATTTCCGTTTTATCGCCGTTTCGTCGGTTTTCGTCCGTTTTGACCTAGATTAGAGATTTAACCGTAAAAAATGTGATTTCTTTGCACCATTGATTTCCCCATCGTTAATTATACATGCCTGTAAGTTTCAATGATTTCCAACTAGTTTTGATCCTTAAAATCTAAGCAAATGGATTTCCGGCACTGTTCTGATGAACTGTCCCTGAGGCTCGACGGTCGATCGGTGCATCGACCGTCAAGTATTGATTTGCTCTTTTTCGGCCTAACGGTCGACCGTCGCATTGATCGTGGGGCTCTGTCGGGGTTTTGGCCTCCCACGGTCGATAGATCGATCGACCGTGGGACTTACCTCTTTTTCATCCCGCCTCACGGTCGACCGTCGGATCGACCGTCGCATCGCCCGTGAGGCTTTGTCTCATTTTGGCCTCTCGACCGTCGATGGGCCGATCGACCGTCGTCCATATGGTTTTCTTTGCTTTGGCTCCACGGTCGACCGTGGCCTCACGGTCGATGCACCGATCGACCGTCGTATCGACCGTGAGCGCCTGAACAGTGTTTTCTGGCTTTCTTTAATTGGCTTTCGTTCATGATAGATGCCCAATCATGTTGGGAAGTATACATGATGGTCTTCACGGGATTTTCGAGGGTTTTCTATTGAGATAAGGAATTGATTCGGGCGTTTGCCTTCCGATGGATTTATGGATGGTTTTCGAGTATGATCAATCTTTAATACATGTTGGATGGTAGGTCAATGCTTATTTGAATGCTTAGCCATTAGCTAGCTATGAGTGCTAGCTAATGGGAAATTGTGGAACCTTAGCCCTTGCCGGCAAGTGCCGGGGGCTATTATATATCTGCTGGACTCTTATAACTGATGATGTGGCATGTAGAGACATCTAGGATAGATGTTTGCCTAAGCTCATGCATTGTATGCATTAGAAGCATCTGAGGTTAGGCGAGCGATGGTTTGGGTCGCCGATCCGAGGCTCTCGGGTAGCTCGGATCTAGCCTTAGGGCCGTGGCTGGGTAGTCAGGAATAGGGTGTGATCTTGTATCTTTTGAATCTATGTGATTGAGGATTGCGATAGTTGGCTTGAATCAGTGTTGGAGGTTTAGAGGTCGTGTTGTCTTCCAAAGCCAAGTGCTAAGGATGGATGTTGATGCGTTCCCGACGTGTTTTCCCAAGGCTTGGTATTCCAGTTTGGGTAAGGGTGATCCTGCTTGTTACTGTTCCTTGGCCTCCTGGTAACTTGTTCAGGAGAGAGGTTTCATGACAGGAGCCCTTGGTACATCAACTGGGTTATGGGACCCGTGGCATCCGTTAGACTTAGGCTGGAAGACAACACTGTTGTTGTTTTCCTCCTTTCAGTGTGCCGTAGAGTAGAACCTGTGAGGACCCGTCCCTCTATCCTCGTGGCTTGTTGTTGACCCCAAGGGCAATTTGGGGAAATTGCGCCTTGGCGGTCGTTTCACACTGGGTGTGCACACACAGGCCTTGCTTGATGATTGTGTTTGTTAGAAAGGTTAGGTGGGACCTAGTTTGGGAGTTCTGGGCTTGGGCCCGTTTTCCAGCCCAAGTTTGCACTTCTGGGCTGGGAGGATCGATCCTTTAGTCATGGAGGATCGATCATGCCTGTGCCTGGAAGTCTCTGTCGGTGGCTTTCGAAGAACGGCCACCGCGGTGGCCGTCGCTTCCCCTGTCAGGGGAGGGAAGACTTTCCCTCCCCTCCCCCAGCTTTTCCCTGCCTTCGCCGGCTTTCCCCCAGCCTTACCCCCCCTTCCCCTCTTCCTTCCTTTCCCCCGGATTCTCCTTTCTTCTTCCCCCTCGCGAGAGCTCTGTTTCTTCCCCTTGGCCGGCTGAGCTTTTCTTCGCCGTTCTTCCTCCTCCGGCCACCTTTCCTGGAGCTTGAAGGCTCGTTGGGTTCGTGGCGAGGCGAGGAAGATCTTAGGCTTGGTCTTGTGGATCGAAGCTGCGTTGAAGAGGTAGGGATCCCACTCAAACCCCGACTTGCTTTTGAGGGTTTAATCCGGTTTTGTTTTTCGTGATTAATCTCCTTGTGGAGTTGTTGTTTCCCCATTTTGAGGCCTTGAGTAGCCTCGTGGTACTCAGATCTACCAACCCACCAAGTTTGGTGAGGTTTGGTTGTGTCTTCCAGCGGTTCTCCGGCCGGAAGCACGCCGGAACCCATCAGGATCGATCCTCCTGGGAGGAAGGATCGGTCCTCTGGTGTTGGCTTGCTGTGCCCAGCACATGATCGATCTTCTTATGGGAGGAGATCGATCATGGGGCCTGGGTAAACATGGTTACCCTTCGTCCCGAGAATGATCGATCTTCCTGGGAGGAAGGATCGATCTTCCTTGGTGCGACTGGAATGGTGCCCTCTGTCACCAAAAAGATCGATCTTCCTGGGAGGAATGATCGATCTTCTTTGGCTCGACAGTGAGGGAAGCTCACTGTTGCTTGGATGATCGATCCTTCCCTTGGTGAGGATCGATCCTTTAGTAGCAGAGAGGGTTTTCAAGAGTTTTGCCCGCGGGGCTTCGCATGTATGTGGTTTTTACGATTTTACCCTCGGGGTTTATCCTGTAATGAATTATGCATGAATGCTTATCGCTTTGTGGTTGAACCGAGAGGGTGATGTCTCTCGGGGTGAGTAGAATAAATGGGCTGACGGTATGCCCTTACCCCCTTGTGGTGAACCGAGGGAGTCATGACCCTCAGGAGTGTTTAGTATAAATGGGCCGAAGGTGTGCCCCTGCTGTGTTGGTTGTTTACAGCTTTATCATACTTATCATGCCCTGTGTTCCTGTGCATTAGGCATGCTAGGGTAGGTTGGGTCGGTGTTGACTCTGCTGCTTAGAGTACCGAGTGATCGTAGTCTTAACCTCGGTTGTTCCGCCAAGTGCGGAGATCCCGCTTGGAGAAGGATGTCCTACCCCTGAGCAGTGGCGTTATCGGAGATACGCACCTAGGACAGGAACCCTTCGGGTTATTGACGGGATTTATGGGATCCTTGGCAAGCCTCAGTACTTGGCCTCCGGGTTGGTTCTTTTGGGTTTTGCCTTCGTAGCGAGAGTGGTAGAGTAGGACCCTGCTGAGCTGTTGCTCATGCCTACTTGGACTGTGTTTGTTGCAGGTGCGGGTGGCCGCTCTGTTCCAGTGTTACCCCCTCGGTCGTCTCGTGGCAGCGTGCCGGATCCTGACCATGTCTGAGGGTCAGGATGGGTTCGTTTGTGCGTTCGCGGAGACCCCGGTGGGTGGTGTAGCTTCTTCTTGGGGACTGTTGATCCCTTGTAGCTTGTTGTACTAGAACCCTGTTAACTCTTTTATTACCATTTTGTAATAAATGTTAATAGTTGTTGTTTAGTCCTCTGCTTCCGCTTGTGCCTGTTGGCAGCTGTTTCCGCCAGCTGGCCGTAGTCTCAACTGTTTCCGCCAGTTGAGGCTGTAGTTGTAGGTTCTTTCCCCCCTCGCGTCCCTGGCCCGGGTGCGCTCTGCGGGTCGGGGCGCGACAGCTTGGTATCAGAGCATAGGTTGTAGATCCCAGGGTGTTGGATCGGGTCTCTGCGGAGACGTGCATGGGTTTGGGTAGTTCTAGGGTTAGAACATCCCTGTTTGCTTGCTTACTTTCCGCTGAGTGTGTTTGTGCCTCTTTGCTGAGTGCTGCTTTGTTTTGCAGCTTGTGACGAGTGGGACTCGTGTTTCTTTGTTGGTACAGGTGACGGCACGGTATGCCAGAGCTCTCAGGGAAATGGTGTCCTATTGGTATCGTCATGTCCACCCTGTATCAAGGATCGTCGGAGGTAGTCCAATCCTTGAACAGTGGTTGTCGGAGGGACGTACTTTGGACAGGTACCACTTGGAGAGGAGATCAGGTGGTGTCCTACAGGTATGGTCTTGTCCACCCTGTGTCAAGGATCGTCGGAGGTAGTCCAATCCTTGAACAGTGGCTGTCGGAGGGACGTACTTTGGACATGTACCACTTGGAGAGGAGATCAGGAGGTTGATCGCCGCGTTTCAGGGTGACCAGCTCCTTCTGACAGCGGGATCTACGCAGCAGGCTCTCTGGGAGGGAGGCTGAGGGCAGCAGTCCGAGCGTGGGCCAGCGCTGTGTTTTCACTACCAGCAGCCGGTGCACTTCCGCAGGGACTGTCCGCGGCGGGGCTCGCAGGGTGCGGCACCGTCGGGAGGTCGAGGCGGAGAGGCCAGGGCTGGGCATGGGCAGAGTGGTGGAGCCGGGCAAGGCCGCAGCGGAGGCAGAGCCAGAGCGGATGGTGGGGGACGGGTGTTTTCCCTACCTGACCGCCCTTTCGCAGACGAGGTGCAGCCGTCCTATCAGGAGTACATGTCTCAGCACCCGCTCCCGCTGACCGTAGCACCACCCGTCTCCAGAGGTAACAGTTACCACTTTGTAGCATCCTGCTAGGCGTTGTTTGCGGTTCCGAGCCCTACCTTAATCGAATCTCGAGGACGAGATTTCTTTTAAGGGTTTTAGGATGTGAGGACCCGACCCTCTATCCTCGTGGCTTGTTGTTGACCCCAAGGGCAATTTGGGGAAATTGTGCCTTGGCGGTCGTTTCACACTGGGTGTGCACACACAGGCCTTGCTTGATGATTGTGTTTGTTAGAAAGGTTAGGTGGGACCTAGTTTGGGAGTTCTGGGCTTGGGCCCGTTTTCCAGCCCATGTTTGCACTTCTGGGCTGGGAGGATCGATCCTTTAGTCATGGAGGATCGATCATGCCTGTGCCTGGAAGTCTCTGTCGGTGGCTTTCGAAGGACGGCCACCGCGGTGGCCGTCGCTTCCCCTGTCAGGGGAGGGAAGACTTTCCCTCCCCTCCCCCAGCTTTTCCCCGCCTTCGCCGGCTTTCCCCCAGCCTTACCCCCCCTTCCCCTCTTCCTTCCTTTCCCCCGGATTCTCCTTTCTTCTTCCCCCTCGCGAGAGCTCTGTTTCTTCCCCTTGGCCGGCTGAGCTTTTCTTCGCCGTTCTTCCTCCTCCGGCCACCTTTCCTGGAGCTTGAAGGCTCGTTGGGTTCGTGGCGAGGCGAGGAAGATCTTAGGCTTGGTCTTGTGGATCGAAGCTGCGTTGAAGAGGTAGGGATCCCACTCAAACCCGGCTTGCTTTTGAGGGTTTAATCCGGTTTTGTTTTTCGTGATTAATCTCCTTGTGGTGTTGTTGTTTCCCCATTTTGAGGCCTTGAGTAGCCTCGTGGTACTCAGATCTACCAACCCACCAAGTTTGGTGAGGTTTGGTTGTGTCTTCCGGCGGTTCTCCGGCCGGAAGCACGCCGGAACCCATCAGGATCGATCCTCCTGGGAGGAAGGATCGGTCCTCTGGTGTTGGCTTGCTGCGCCCAGTACATGATCGATCTTCTTATGGGAGGAGATCGATCATGGGGCCTGGGTAAACATGGTTACCCTTCGTCCCGAGAATGATCGATCTTCCTGGGAGGAAGGATCGATCTTCCTTGGTGCGACTGAAAGGGTGCCCTCTGTCATCAAAAAGATCGATCTTCCTGGGAGGAATGATCGATCTTCTTTGGCTCGACAGTGAGGGAAGCTCACTGTTGCTTGGATGATCGATCCTTCCCTTGGTGAGGATCGATCCTTCAGTAGCAGAGAGGGTTTTCAAGAGTTTTGCCCGCGGGGCTTCGCATGTATGTGGTTTTAACGATTTTACCCTCGGGGTTTATCCTGTAATGAATTATGCATGAATGCTTATCGCTTTGTGGTTGAACCGAGAGGGTGATGTCTCTCGGGGTGAGTAGAATAAATGGACTGACGGTATGCCCTTACCGCCTTGTGGTGAACCGAGGGAGTCATGACCCTCAGGAGTGTTTCGTATAAATGGGCCGAAGGTGTGCCCTTGCTATGTTGGTTGTTTACAGCTTTATCATACTTATCCTGCCCTGTGTTCCTGTGCATTAGGCATGCTAGGGTAGGTTGGGTCGGTGTTGACTCTGCTGCTTAGAGTACCGAGTGATGGTAGTCTTAACCTCGGTTGTTCCGCCAAGTGCGAAGATCCCGCTTGGAGAAGGAGGTCCTACTGGTTGCGTCGTGTCCACCCTGCGTCAGGGAATGTCGGAGTTGCCCACCCCTGAGCAGTGGCGTTATCGGAGATACGCACCTAGGACAGGAACCCTTCGGGTTATTGACGGGATTTATGGGATCCTTGGCAAGCCTCGGTACTTGGCCTCAGGGTTGGTTCTTTTGGGTTTTGCCTTCTTAGCGAGAGTGGTAGAGTAGGACCCTACTGAGCTGTTGCTCATGCCTACTTGGACTGTGTTTGTTGCAGGTGCGGGTGGCCGCTCTGTTCCAGTGTTACCCCCTCGGTCGTCTCGTGGCAGCGTGCCGGATCCTGACCATGTCTGAGGGTCAGGATGGGTTCGTTTGTGCGTTCGCGGAGACCCCGGTGGGTGGTGTAGCTTCTTCTTGGGGACTGTTGATCCCTTGTAGCTTGTTGTACTAGAACCCTGTTAACTCTTTTATTACCGTTTTGTAATAAATGTTAATAGTTGTTGTTTAGTCCTCTGCTTCCGCTTGTGCCTGTTGGCAGCTGTTTCCGCCAGCTGGCCGTAGTCTCAACTGTTTCCACAAGTTGAGGCTGTAGTTGTAGGTTCTTTCCCCCCTCGCGTCCCCGGTCCGGGTGCGCTCTGCGGGTCGGAGCGCGACAGAACCCTACTGAGCTTATCGCTCATTCTTACTCGGGTTGCGTTTGCAGGTGCAGGCGGCAGTTCTTCGTCCGTGGAGCCGGCGGGATCTGCCTTTGGCGGCGCGAGTACCTCCAGAGGCGTCTGAGGTTTTGTTGGAGGATATGACTGTTGTACCTTTTTGATATATATATATATATATATATATATATATATATGCATGTTGTAAACCTTTGAGGAGTTTTGGGAATCTAGAATCATATCTGTACATTGGAGGATTTTTGTATCAAATATTGAACAGTACAACTTGATGTTATATGAATTAAATATCTGTTTGCCTCTGGATTATAAATTGTTTAAATTTATCCGTCTTTCCGCATTTGTATCGCGCCAATTGAAGATGAATAGTGATAGGAACCCTCACGCCTCGGCCTGGATGGGTTTTCTGGGTCGGGGCGTAACAAAGGCTATGGGGTGGTTGTGAAAGATGTACGACTACCAGCACTTGGTTATGAGGAGCTTAGTGGACCATCTATCTCTGCATCACAGCCAAAGATACAAATTATCAATAATTTTAAAAAAAACACCACATAGAAAATTTAGACTAGATCATGTCATGCAATCTATCTAAAAAGATGTCATTCAGGGAGAGTTTTGTACTGAATTCAAGTGTATAGTAATAAACAAAACAACTATTCAATACATGAACATGTGAAGAGTTTAACATGTTATGTATTGTACTCACGTGAGTGACATTATTTTATATTATATATATATACACTTGGTAAATAGTCTTTATTCTAAACGGGTAAAACGGGTTACCCGTTAAGCAAAGACTTAAACACCCATTACCCGACCCGATATTATTATAACGGGTCGGGTCGGGTTATTTTTCCAGGTATATATATATATATATATATATATATATATATAGATTTGAAGTAGAAACACCCATTACCCGACCCGATATTATTGTAACGGGTCGGGTCGGGTTATTTTTCCAGGTATATATATATATATAGATTTGAAGTAGAAACTCCGTCTAATTTAAGGGGTTCAGTCGGGGGATAAAGAGATCTCTTTTGGATACCGCCGCTTGTTTTCCAGAACTTAAAATGTTCTTTAATCACATTGATACTTGCAGGATTATTTTCCTCAATGATTTGATTAATAATTTCATTGATTTCAGATTCTTTTTCATCAACATAATGATTTAAAAACCAAGGGACAAAGAATTGAATCTGATTTTTAGCTTTTAATTCACTATAGTATAATTCTTTATAAGTCTTTCTTTGTTTCTCATTAAAGGTTAAGAAAAACCAATCATGAAATTGTTTGTTATATAACTCTTGAAATTCCTTATTAAGGTATTTCCTGAGGGGACTATGAGGTTTAAAATCCATTTACAACTGGAAACTCATTTTGGAATATGTATTAGATCCCTTTTCATAAATCCCATGAGGAATTTGGGCTTCAGAAATTCTGATAGCTTGAACCGGAGTTCCTTCTCTAGACACAGATTTTCTAGATGAAGTAGTAATATCAGTAAATTTGATAGTCCTATTAGGATCAAAAGTTATAGTAACTTCTCCATCATCAGTTTGAGAAATCTGATCTATTTGTTGATTAACAATTGGTCTAGGAGGGACTGCATTAGCTATTATCCAGCTATCTGGAAAATTTACTTCTTCCCATTTAATCTGTCTATTGGTAGCAATACGTGAAGACAGTAAATTTGTCTCGATTAAAACTGTTTTCCCCGGAGGAGTAAACTGTTTAGCTCTGAGAGCTAAGGTACTAAGAACCTTATAATGGATTCTATAGACTATAGCAATAGTCTCAGATCCAGGCAAAAATTCATAGCCATGAGTCTTAATATTAAGACTAGTGGCTTCTAATATATTAGGATCAGTCAGGGACAAACTTAAATTTGGATAAACATTAAAATAAACAGGTCCATGACTGAGGCTAGTTTCCATTATTCCCATAAGAGATTGCGGCCAATTCAAACATCTAGCGTCTCTCAGGCATGAGAGAATTGAAGCATTTAAACCCTGAAGGGTGAGAGGTTTATAAGTCACTTGAATTAATCCTATGTGGATGTAATTGTATTTATCCATATAAGGATCTAAATCTTCTTCAGAGAGAAGTTTAATAGTCTGATCTTCTTGATCGACAGTCACAGTCTTTTCGACAGTTTTAATTGCTATAAGCAACTTTAGATCTAGAAATCCAATTTTGTAGATATCCCTGTTAGGAACATCTGGGATTGCCCAGTTATTAAGGGCTTCTAATTCAGAAGGGAATTCTGCTAATTGGGCATTCTTCAGTTTCTTATCTTTTTTAGAATTAATTTTTCTTAAGGCAGTGGATGTAGCCATAAATCTAGTGGTATGCAGATATGGTCGATTAGAAAGATGTAAACCAAAGAAAATAAGTTTTATATTTTTCTATCTATTATAGTTCTAAGAACACCAATCAGTCAATGGTTTAATTCGATCCAATTTTAGTTTCTGATCTTTAGTTTTTGAAGCTTCTTCTGCTCGTCTGTCAACGACTTAAAGGACTTACCCTAACGCCTATCCATCGGCTAATGGTGCCAAACGCGGCTTGGGTGACGAACCACAGAATAGATTCAAAAAATAAAATTCAAAGACCAAAACCAGAGAAAACACGACTATGATTGAGCATTTAAGAACTATAAGAGAAAGAACATATATAAAACAAGCTTTCTTATGAACTACATAGTTCTATCGATCAGATCTACACAACTCCACTACTCACACAACATGGCTCTGATACCAGGAAGGCGGAAGGAGGGAGGTATTGATTAGAAATCAATATCCAGAGAAGACTGGCGTTCGATTCAACCGATCTGTTTGACGAGATCGGAAGGTAGAACTGAACTTTTCAACGTTCCAACCTTTGGATATTACTTCTAAAAAATATCTCTAAACTAAATATAGAACTTAAAGATACTCACAGAAGAGATGTAGCAAAGACTCGAAGCTTTTATTCCACTGGCAAGGGTTACAATGATAGTAGGAGGGTTACAAGGGAAGAGAAGGGGTGAAAACCAGTGTGTCGAACTCAGTAGAGTTCTTCCTCTTATATGGAGGAAGAATGCCTTAGAGGCAAAGGATACATCCTGGCATCGTACAATAATTGAAAGGATAAGATAATTGAGAGGGAATATATTCCCTTATCAACTTCAGCAAAGAAGAACAGAGGGCACATTCCCTCAAAAATTTTGTCATCTTTCTTTGTATGAAGAACAGGATGGGTAGAGACCCATTTCTCATATAGAGCAGCAATTGGTTCTGGCAATATATCCAGTTCGGCACCATATTTGTGCCACCAGTCATAGATCCAAGCTGGAATTTCCTTTTGAAGGATCTCAGCACATAGCTTTATAAACCATGTATGTTTCAAATTTTCGTTCTCACATAGAAATGAAAGATAAAAGGTATCTTTATAATCCCAGTAGTTGAAACTATAAGTTTCTTTCTCAATTTTGAAGGGGAATGGCTTATGAGTGCTGAAGCCCCAATCCTTGGGAGTCATTATATTTTTAATTGTGCACTTGCTATAAGCAGGTGGCTTTCGATCATCAAAATTCTTATAAAAGTGTTCAAAATGAACATCTCGCTATGATAACAGAGACTCCATCCATTTTCTCGATTTATATACCAAGGTAGGATATTGACAATTGTCAAGGTATTTCAGTCTCAATTTTTCTGGGTTATCAAAGTAACACATGTCCTCTAGTTCAATATGAACCATCAGCTCATAAGCTGGTTTAGTAATCATCAAAGGATCATTATCCTTGACAATTTCAGCAAAGGATTCCTTTGTCTCTGTGGTATTACCTTGAGATATATTATTTTTCGGCATATCTTGTGTCGCCGTATTTTTCACAATATTTGTATAGGAAGTAGGACTTCCTCGACGAATTGTTCGCCAGCTATTACCAGAAGCAGATGACTGTGAGGTGGTGGGGTAAATAGGAGGAGTATTTGCCCTGTTACCCATTCCTCTCCCACCTCTCCCCCCCAATGAGGGGGAGCATTCCTTCTCATGAGTACCCTGCAAAAATTCACGTGTTAAGAAATCAGGGAGAACATTATGTTTACCCTTAATGAATTCAATAGTGAAATCAAAAACTGCTAATTCAGCTTGCCAACGAGCAAAGATTTGTTTAGAAGTTAAATTCTTAACATCCTTTTCAATGACACTCTTAGCAGAACTACAATCAATGCGAAGAAGGAATGGTTGATTTAGGAGATCATCCTGAAATTTATATAAACATTTAATAATAGATAACATTTATTTTTTAATAGTAGAATAATTAAATTGAGTAGAATTCCACTTACCCGATGTATATCGGACTAACTCTTCTTTAGTAGAGTCAAAGCATTTCTGTTTTAAAATGCCACCATAGCCAATATTACTGGCATCTGTTTCAACAATCTTTTTGCACTCAGGTTTAAGCAAATTGGTGCAAGGAAGATTAATAACTTTAGACTTAATTAGTCTAACAGCATCAGTATGGGCATGAGTCCAAGGATCAGGGTTCTTCTTCAAACGATTATATAGAAGAGCTGTATCTTTAGCCCAATCTTTATAATAATCAGACATAATTTAAAGCTCCTAAGAACCTTTGTAATTGATTTGTGTCTGTAATTATATCAGGAAATTTAGAGGCAAATTCAATACTTCTATCTATAGGCACAATAGTTCCTTTACCAATATTATGGCCAAGAAAATGAATTTCTGTCTGGAATAATTTCATTTTTGGGGCAGATATTACTAACCCATTCTTTATAGCTAGATGACGAAAAACATCTAAATGTTTAACATGCTGATCAATATTTTCAGAAAAAATCAATATGTCATCAATATAAGATAAAATAAAATTAGTATAAGGAATGAAAATCTCATTCATAATATTTTGAAATTCAGAAGGAGCATTCTTTAAACCGAATGGCATAACATTCCATTTATAATGTCCAAAAGGAACGGTGAAGGCCATTTTATAACGGTCTTTCTCAGCAATCTGGATCTGCCAGTATCCAGATTTAAGATCAAATTTAGAAAAGACCTTAGCTTTATAAATTCTATTAAGCAGGTCCCTTTTATTAGGGATAGGATATCTAATCCATTTAAGCACCTTATTAAGAGGCTTAAAATTAATAACAAGTCGAGGAACTCCTCGTTATCTTTCAGCAGCATTATTAACATAGAATGCTGTACAACTCCAAGGGGAGTATGATTTCCGAATTAATTTTTTCTCTATTAGAGAAGTAATTTCTTTCTTGCAGAGATCAAGGTATTCTTGATTTATCTGACAAGGACGAGCACGAGTAGGGATATCCTTTTCATTTAAGGATTCAATATAAGGCAGTTCAACTATATGTTGCTTACGATTCCAAAAAGCATTAGGAACCGTGCCAGATATAGAAGCTTGAAACTGCTATGAATCTGATCTATAAGATCTTTGACAGCAGGTTTCTTTAATTGCTCATTAATTTGAACATAAGAAATCTCTTCTTTAAGAAAATGAATTTGATTTTCTTTTAAAAGAAGATTTTTGACCTCATTAAGAATTTTAGTATGAGGTTCAGTTATAAACTGTAAAATAATGGGTTCTCCCTTATATCTGCCGTTAATTCCAGAGGAGTCAACTCGTTCTAAAGGCATAATTTTATGCAAAAACGGAGTTCCCAAGATTATATGTTGTGAAAGATTATTCACAAGCACAAAAGGAGTCGGTATACAAGTTTCTTGTATGCAGACTAAAGCTTTCGGAAGTTTATAATTAAATTCAAGTCTATTACCACTAGCGCCACTAAGAGCTTGTGTGGTCTTCTCAAAATATTTAGAAGGTATTATTCCTTCTTGAACACAATTTAAATCAGCACCACTATCAATGAGTGCTATGAGGTGTGGTATAATCACTTGATCAGGCATAACAAGAGTAATTTCGATATACCATTTTTGAGCAGTAATTTGCTGCAACATCTGGACTAAAAATTCATTTGGAGGTTCAGAACTTTGACCTGTATCAATTTGTTTCCCTTTTTCAGGTATAGGAGGACACTCTCCTAAAGAAAGATCCCTTTCTTCAATAACAAAAAATATATATCTATTTTCTTCTCTAAGAAGTTTAACTTCTTCTTTAAGGTTATTAACCTCTTTGTTTAACTCTGATAAAGATAGAGTTTTCACAGTTTTTTCTTGTCTTCTTCGTATAACTTCAGCAAGACGATAAGTATGATCTATTTTTGGAGCTTCAACTTTTTGTTCTCCTTTCAAACAAATCTCAATTAATTGCGATTTCAATTCAGAGGAAATATTTTCTTCTGTTAACAATTTTGCTAGAATATTCTTATCAAAGGACATCATATTAATGGATAGCCCATTCATCTCAACAATGGCTTTCCAGTAATCGGAATTATCCTTTGTAGTACACTTATTAATTGTACAAGAGCATTCTTTTTCTTCTTCTGAGGATTCAGAAGAAGAACTTTCATCAGATCCTGGATCAGTATTACTGATCATAACTTGGTATAAGGATTTTTTTAATCCTTCATCTTCGATCTCATTAATCTTCTTCTTTGTATAGCATCGATTGGCATAATGACCAATTTTACCGCATTTAAAGCATTTAGCTTTAGATTTATCAACCTTAGGCTTTCTCTGAGTATTACTCTTTTGCGAATCATATTTCTTTTTTCTTTTCTTTCGTAAGCTTATTTTGCTTAATAGGTTCATCAAAAGCGAATTGTTGACAGAATTCTCCCAATTGTTTTTTCTCAGTAAGCCTATGAGACTTCAATTGGTTTTTAAGTTTAAGATCATTACACAAGCTTAATCCCTCATGGATGCATGCATTGATTAATGCCCCGTAAGTGTAAGAATTATAAGAGATGGTACCACTATCATGTTCTTTTATATAATTTGTTACTCTCTCAGCAAAGAGATTAGGTAAACGGTCTATAAATTTAGACTTCCAATGAGTACTATTAGCATCATTAAGTTGCATAACTCGATTAAGGAAGGTATCTTTATACCAACGAAAATGGGTAAGAGTGGGACATCTTAGGTTTTGAAGAAGTGTCCTAGTTTTCTCCCCCTGATTGGTTATATGACCAGTAAAATGTTCAACAATAGTTATAATCAAAGTATAAACAGCATCAGTCTGTTGTTGACTATTATTTTCAATTTTTACGGCAGAAAGGATTTCTGTTCATTGATCAGGGGTGAGATAATTATCCCACCAGCCCTTAAGACTGCCGGTAAAACTACACGTCAAATAAGCAGCAATGTTTGGGTCAGTATTACCAGATCCTTTAGAAATGGTTGCATATATCAGCATACGATGTACCATATTATTAATCTGGTGATCACTCATACCATCTATGTTCCATTCATAGATATTTCTACCAGAGTAATCTTGTTGAATAAAAGTTTCATTTTCTTCATATAAAACATCCAAAGGAGATGGTCGTTTATAATAAAATTTTTCAAGATTACGAGGTCTATGTTCAATCTTATTAATTTGTTGAAACTGTTGTTCAGCTTCAAGAATCCCATTTATAGATTCACCTTCAGATTGATTATCAGAAGAGTTAGATTCAGTATCAACTGTAGTTGTATCCTTATTAAGGACTTGAATACGAGTTTGATTTAATTGTTTACTAAGAAATTCGATTACCTCTTCTTTAAATTCTTTTTCAAATTTAAACCCAGAGATTTCTGGACTTGGTTTTATAAATGGTAGTTCTAATGTATGATTAGTTTCTGAAAATGGCCTGAATTAGTTGGTAGGGTTCTCAATTAGTAACTGCTCCAAATCATCACCGTCCGCCACCAACTAAATATTCCTTAGAAGATATCTAATTAAGTGTTTCCAACGTTTACTCCAAGACGTACCAAATGACCCCATATTTAAATACAAAAGAGTGGCAAGCTACAAAGAGGTATCATTATTCTCAGATACCCATTTGTAATACTCAATCCAACCTAATAATTAATTCATGCAGCAGCAAGTGACTTGACCCTACTTCATATATATTCATTCATTTTCTCATGCAAAAGGCTTATTAGCCATCCAAAAGCAACCCTCCCCCGTGAAGAACAACCAAAAGCTAACGAGGAGGAGGTAGAGATGGGGCCGGGAGGGGAGGGGGGGGGGGGGGGGAGGCGAACCTAAGGGGGGGAGAACTATAAAGGGCAAAAGGCAAACAAAGCTGGCATAATCCCCTTTAAAACCTCAGGGCCAATCCTAAAGCCAAAGAAGTAACTGAAGAAGATAGAGAAGAGAACGGAGAGAAGAGCTAGCTAGTAGCTATGAGAGGAAGAGGAAAAGAAGGTGGTGGCAATATTGGTGGAGGAGGAGGAGGAGCTCCTCCAACTGACCTACTAGTGTGCTTCCCTGCAAGAGCTCACCACCTTAGCCTCATGCCAAAGGCCCTATGCAGCCCATCAAGGCCGGGGGAGGCCGGAAAGCGGTACGCCATGAAGCCCGGCGCCCACCGAGGCCAGGCCAGCCCCCTGTTCAAAACCAAGACCAAACAGATGGACATCCCCGAGCCGACGTCGCCGAAGGTGACGTGCGCCGGCCAGATCAAGGTGGCCAGGCCCAAGGCCAGGCCGGCCGGGCGCACCGCCAACTGGATCGATATGGTGGAGGAAATCGAGAAGTTCCATAAGAAGAAGAAGCCGCCGCGGAACTGGGTCGAAGCTCTGGGGTTCAAGAAGGATGTCATGCAATTCTTGGGAGCTTTCCGGGGTTTCCGGTTCAACATGCAGTGCTTTGGATCCTTCCATGGCGCGGTCGATTGTACGTCGACAGACGAAGACGACGAAGAAGGGGATGATGGAGAAGAAGAGGATACTAACTCGAAAGCGATATTTTCTAAGTGGTTCATGGTGTTAGATCAAGAGAACCAAGATCACGAAATTAAGAAAGAAGTAGAAGAAGAGGAGGGAGAGGAGGAGGAGGAGGAGGAGGAGGAGGGGCCGGTGGTTGCGCCATCTAGCTCGGGGCCGCCTTCGAATGCGTTGCTACTGATGAGGTGCAGGTCGGCGCCGGCGAAGGGGCTGTTGTTGGGAGGAAGGGGAGGGGAGGACGGCGGAGAAGAGGAGGAGGAGGTGAGTGCAAAGGTGATTAGGGATGAGGAGAAGGAGAGGATGGTGCTGATGAGCTATGCTCCTGACTTCTTCAAAGTGTCGACCGACATCGCCAAGGAGACGTGGGTCGTCGGAAGCATGGATCCCTTGATGAGAAGCCGGAGCTGGAGGAGGTGATGCTGTTGCTCATGGTGGTGGTGGCCGGTGGTGGTTAGATTCTCTTCTTTTTTGAATAAATAGTTTTGTTTAGCTCTGTTAATTATATCTAAGTAAGTAATGTAACCCACCTAAAGTGTGGGGGGGGGGGGGTTGTGACTATATATATATATGTGTGTGTGTGTTTGTTGTTTTTTCTCATGTTGGTATGTCTGATTTTTGTTTTAAAAATATTAGGGATCACAGAGGTGATTTGATCTTATATTTTGGAGGAGAAGAAAATGAGAGATTGTACAGCTTATTTTCTTTTGTTGGATATTTCATATGAAAAAAAGTTTGAGAACAAAGTGTAATTAGGTGACCACTGTACATAAATAAGCATATAAATTATGCTTACTTTCTGCAGGGAAAAAGGGAATGATGATAAAGTGAATAAATATTATATGTATATTATGAATATGTATATTTATTTTATAGACATATATATACATAATATGTATATTATATATATGTTATGAATATATTTTTATGTTAAAAAAATAGATATTAATAAGAGGATTGGAAGTGGTGCATGGTGGAATCCACCTGTCCTCACCCAATTGGGCAGCATACAAAGACAGGCCTCGGCAAAGTTAGGCCCCCGAATCCACCATGCTTTCCACAAAGGAGAAACTTTTGCTTAATTAAGGTATTAATATATGGTTGGCAGCAAGCAAGATGCATGAATCTGACCCATTACTGTAAGATAATTGTGAAAAATTCCTGGACCTAAGTTAAGATAAAATTTATCTGTTCCGTTGAGTTAAATTAGTTTGAGCAATTGGTCAGTTATATGGTATCCGTGCATGTCTCTTTTAATTTGATATTTCATGCATCGGAGCTCATGAATCATTCGAGCTCACACGTTAGTAATATAATTCAGAGTGTTGAAGAAATATATAGCAATTTTATTCCTTGAACGATCTATAGCATGCATGAACTTTTGGATCAGTTGTCATGCATGAACGCTTATAGGAACTTATCATTCCTAATTTTCTACTGCTTTGAAGTTTAAAGAACAGATTAATGACAACAACTCCAGTGATTACAATGTATATATATATATATATATCCTGTCAAACTATATATGTGTTGGACCTGCTCAATTAATGAAATGATATCAATTAAAGTTCAGAAGCCCACCAACTCATACACAGGCAAAACATGAAGATGGATCCATTGTAGCCACTGAAGAAAGCATTGATATATCATGCAGTCCATGTGCTTTGCTTTGCTGCTCATCAAAGAGGAACACAAAAAAGGAGTTTGTCTGGAATTCCCTCATGTTCATCCTTCTTTTCTCTCTCTCTCTCTCTCTCTCTCTCTCTCTCTCTCTCTCTCTCTCTCTCTCTCTCACACACACACACACACACACACTTCCCTGGCTTAAAAGAACATCACTTTACAAGCAGTAAACAAAGGATTCATATCTTATCAGTTCATTACCTCCCTTGTATGAATGACATCAAATATGTACATTAGTTTGATCTCCTCTGGATCTGAATTGTTGAATTGCTCCTCAGAAGGCTATCATTCCAACTTGGAGACGTCAATTATGGCTCATCAAAACAGAGCAGCCCCTGTAAATAGAATTAAGAGTTATAATGTAAATTTTCAAAAGCTTGGAATTCTATTGATTCTGGACTCTTATTCATGAAATTAACGCATACCATGTTGAAGATTTGACAGAATTGATGATCATATGCTCAGAATTAAGCTTTCTCCTTCGCGCGTATTTCTTCTCTTTCTGAGCTGTTCTTGAGCCTCGGACAGTGCCTTCTTCACCTCCTCATCTCCTGGGATCTCACAGAGATAAGCCTCATAATCTTGTGTTGCTGCCTCCCACCTCCCCAGCTAATTTATTCATACAGATCTGAAACTCTCAGTATCATTCAATCGACAAATTAATGTGTAACAATTTGACATTCCAGCAGGCAAGTATGATCACCTTAGCATTGCAGTCTGCTCTCCTAATCCGAGCTTTTCTGTACGACGGCCGCACGCGAAGGGCGGTGCTGCAGTCGTCGACGGCCTTCTCCCAGTGGCCCAGCTTCGCTCGGCAAGCCGCCCTGTTGCCGAGCAAGACAGCGTTACGGGGATCATGATCAAGGCCTTCACCATAAGCTGTGCATGCCTCTGCAAATTTGGAGGCCTTAAACAGCTCATTCCCCTTAGACCGCGCTGATGACACCACCCGCGTTCTTCGCGCCAGTGCGCTTGTTTCCCGGCTGCTAGGATTGAGCTGGGCAGCCCGTTGGGCGATCTCGACTGCGTGCTCAAACCTTCAATCAGAAGCAAGGATAAGATAAATGTACTCTGTATGTGAAATGGTGACTAATTCTGCAAGATAAGTTGAGAGTTACCTTCCTGCAGCCATGTCAACCTGAGCTTGGACTGCCAGGAAGTATGCAGTAAAATCAGCAGCAAAAACCTTGGTAGAAGCATCAATGTCCAATTTGGATGCAGCACTGAAAACCGAATCGGCTTCGTCGTGCCTGCTGAGCTTAAGGAGTGCCTCTGCTTGCAATGCAATGACCTTAATAGCATGCAATGATAACCAGTTAAGAAAGATATTTGATGAAAATATAGTGTTCATGATTTCAGTTTCTTGCAACTTAAGTACTATGATGTTTTTTTTTATTTGTTCCTGCAGTAGTGTTCTTCACATGACTGATATAATTGATTGTTGTTATCATCTTCTAAGCCTTTTCAGATCAAAATGGGGTTATTATGCACACAAATTTCTAAGTTGAATCTGTTGAAGGATCCTGTATTTTTCTTGCTCTTCTGAATGGCTGGCGTTATGAATTGTGACATCTATTTCCCTTAGAATAAAGTTTCATGTATATGGCAACGTGGCTTGTGCAATAGTGATCGGTAGTGAGGTACCGACTAATTGATTTATTTCATCGGTAGTGAAGTACCGATGGATTAGATCAACCAATCGGTACCTCACTGCCGATCCGATCATTGATACATTCAATCGGTAGTGAGATACCGACTGATTGATCTATTCTATTGATGATGAGGTACCGTCATACGATTGGAGGTCCAACTCCACCTGGGCTAGACCAACCCATGCCCAATTGGGTGGGGGGGGGGGGGGGCGGTGGGGTCCACACGGGGGTAGACCCAGGCGGGACCCACGCAGGCCAGGCCCTACCTCCTGGGAGGACTCGGCCATCGACTAGGTCACAGGCCAAGGCCAGACTTTAGGGAACCCTTTCCTAGATGGTATGATAGTTATCTTAGTTTGAATCAATTCCTAGTTTTAGTAGAGTTTAATTCCCAATTGATTTTCTATTTAATTAAGTCCTAGTTTTGGTTGAGTTAAGTCACTTGCTTACTTAGTTAATTCCTGGTTATTAGGAGTCAGTTTTGAGTTGAGTTAGCAAGAGTTTGTTTACTTGTTGTTTAAGCAAGAAGGTATTCAGGTTGGAGTAGAACTTTGTTGGGACCTCTATAAAAGGACCTCTATAGCTTGTAATTGAAGGAGGATGAATTTAATAAAGTTAGTATTTAGTAGAGTAAACCCTAGGAGTAGAATAAAGTAATTGCCATCAATTCCACCTGCCACCTTCACCTCTCTTCCTCTATCATCGGATCCTTCTCCACCAACCGGCCACCACTATCACCGCCCTCCGCCACCATCAATCACCGTCCAAGCCGTCCTTCACCAGCGTCCTCCTTGGCCGCTGCCTCCCATCCGCCATCTCCATTGGCAAGGATCCCAAGTGCAGCCGTCCATCTTAGAGGAGCTGCAAGGTATCCCTCTTCCCTACTTCATCTCTCTCCTCCGGTTAGTCTCTTCTTTGTCGAATATCTAGGGTGCTTCTCCTAAAACCCTAAAGGTATCTTTCGACCTAGCCATAGATTTGGCTAAGGAGGACCCAACACCCGACAAGAGACCAGATACCCGTGCCTGCGAGAAGGCTCGGCGTATCATACCGATTGATTGATATATTTCATCGGTAGTGAGGTACCGATGGAGTAGAACAATCAGTCGGTACCTCACTACCGATTAGACCGTGTATGTAACGTACATGGTTTCAACCATGTACATAAATCGGCGCTCATTTCCTTATCATTCGTAGGGAGGTGTATAGACAGAGAAAGAGAAGAACAATTGGCAAATGGTGGATAAATCCTTACTAATTATGTAGTTTAAGATTATAAAAACCCGGAAAAGGATCTCCTTGGGATGAAGAAATAAGCCAAGAACAGTTGGAAACAGAGATCACTCACAGTTGGGGAATATCTTATGACATATGAACAGTATATAACAAATTCAGGTAATAATGCAGCAAGAAAGGCAAGCATGTCACATGTAGTGGATAGCATAGATGATTGTATAAACCAAAAAAACAAAGTATAATTGCTGACACTGAATCACTGCAAGAACACAGTGCTGCAAAATACCTGTGGGGCCAAATCGGCTCCGGCGGAGGCCGCCAACCGCGCTTCTTTGAGCACTGTGTGCCAATCTCTCAGCTTCTGCGCATCGCTGCACTTCGCTAGAAGGACTTGCAGAGATCGAGCTCGCGAAATTTCATCGTGTTTAGCTTCGTTCCGAGATAGCTTATAATGATGAATTGCCTTCTCAGCTTCTCCTAATCTGCAAAAAAGAGAAGATTTGGACGATTTGATGTCTCAGCTCTATGCATTAATTTGGTGCCATCGTTCATGTCTTATGAGTTGGAAAACATTGAGACTGAAATGATTCGATGATAGCTCCAGAATAGCAAAAAGAGAAGATGCCACTGACTCTTCCCATTGAAGCTTAGACCTAATTCATTGATAGTTTTCATTGACTAAATATAAGATTAATAGGAATGACTGACGTGGTTCAAATTCTCGAGCTCGAGCTCTGTTGTTCTGATACCATGTTAACTTCACTAATCATCCCAAAACTAAAAATTATACACTTTTCTAGCTGAAAAAAAGATCTTTATAGGAACCAATATGATCTTAATGTGATTTCATGCTGTGATCTGAGCTTTTTTTACCTGAGGAAAAGGGTGGCCAATCTATGGTGAGCTCTGCAATAAGAAGGATCAATCCTGACAGCTTCTTTGCACTCATGAACAGCCTCAAAGAGCTTCCCCAGCCCCATCAACGCCGCTGCCTTGTTACTCCGGTACACCGCCTTCTCCGAATCGATCAAGATGGCCCGGTCATACAGCGCCACGGCCTCGGCGTACCTCCCCTTCTTGTACTCCTGATTCCCCATCTTCTTCAGCTCGTCTGGATCCAATCTCTTCGACAGAGCTCTGCAGAGCTCCAACTTATTCGGCTCTTCTTCTACTTGATCTTTAGCACCACCTCTCACTATGTTCCCCATTGCTCCATTAGTCCCTCTAAATTTGTATCCATTGGAGTTCATGGTCGACGCCTTTGCAGTCTTTGGTAGGCAGTCGACAACATCATCGCGGGTCGGCGTGCACGCCGGATTCTTGTTTCCCCGGAGATTTCCTAAATTTCCGTAGACCATCACGTTGCCTGACGATGCCCGGACGAGCATGCTACTCTCCTTGGTACGTTGGTGGTCATGTATCATGCTGTCCAGCTCAAAGGACATGCCATTGCTCGCCGGCGAAGCCTTGGCCGATCCGGCCGGCCTCCGCATTACCTTATGGTAGTGCAAAGCCGGGCCCTTCGCATTGATCGGCGCAAATCTCGACGTCGGCGACGGTCCGGTGACATTGGCCGGGGCCAACAGAACCGAGTCTCTGGACCCGCCGCGCCTCCTGTCTGCCGGCGACGGCGGAAGCTCGGGCTGGCGCTGCGGCAGCGCGCTCGTGGACGCCGACCGGCGGTTCCAGATCCTGCGGTGGCGGCGGAACACCCCGCCATACAAAACCAGCACGCCGCAGCCGCCGGACCTCCTCTTCGCCTCGGCCATCTTCTCCTAAGGCCCTCAAATTGTCAAAAATCTAAAAACAGGGTCTTTCTTGCAAGACATAAAGAATTCAGTGGTGGCAATGAGAGATTCCGAATTGTTTGTGAGATATATAGAGAACTCTAGCTAATCATTGTGGCTCAAGACTAAAAGTAGATACTGAAAGAAAAAAAACAAAAAAGAACAAAAAAAACGAAAAGAGAAAGGTGGTAAAGGCTTATGATAGATTGCTTGGATTGGAAGAAGTATGAGCCATTGGATCTCTCAAATGCCTTCCTGAAGTGGTTCTCAAGGAACCATCCATTCCATTTCCTGCTCCAACGAGGGGGCAGCCTTTAATTCGTGTAGTTTTGGATCTTTATTCGTGAGCGAAAAAAAATCGTCGAAATTAAGGATGGCGGGGGATTCGGACGCGGGAAGATATGGATCGCTAGTACAATAGAGCAAAAGATAGACTAGACGTTGGGCTAATTTGTTGTTTAAATTTGAACAAAAACTTAGATGATGGGTGGACAGCTAAGGGAACGATGTGACCACACCGGTTCGTGGAGTTGTGGGTGCTTCTCACGTAACACGTAAATTTGATAACAGCTAGCGTTTAGACGCGGTTGCCACTCCATAATTTTTAGGCTCCGTATGACCATGCATTGTGTTTTTTATGACCGTGATGAGGTGTGGTGTGTTTATAAACTGTGGTGAAGTGCGGTGCAATAATGACTTAACTGTTTGGTATGACACGTTAATAACAGTGGTAGAAAAGTGTGTTCATGTAATTTGTTATTTAGGCGTGCGTTTATTTTCAAATGTACAGTGCAAATGTTAGTTTGTTATTTAGTTTCTGTGTTTGTTACGCCGCAGTCAAGGTGCGGCCAAATGGAAGCACCTATAAACTGCTTCGTCTCTGACGCAGTTTTGTCATGGTCCCCACCAGTCTGCTATTATTTCCAAACGGGATTTTTGTAAACACGGCTGCGTTCGGTCCAAAAAAAATGCATTTGAGCAGCATGAATGCACGCCCAAACGGACCCTTAATTAGTCCGAGGAGAAACATAAGTGCGATAAATATTATAAACTTAACTTTCATGGTAATCTTAATATGTTGATACCATTGCCTTAAAAAAAAAGGTTTATACATCTTATTGGGTTTCAAGTATTGTAAGGGATTTGTTTTATTTATTATGAGTGGGGGGAGGGGTTGTTTAAACTTATTATTATTATTATTTGAGAGAGTAAATTATGTTTAGGTTGTAGCCAGGCAGTGGTGTCAGTTTGATGTCCAAGGGGTGCACATTTTTAATGGCCAATACTTAACAAAACACATCATCAATTTTCAAGGGGTGCATTTGACCCCCTCTCATAGGGTAGCACACGGACAGCTTATTAAGGATTTGTTTGGACGTGCATTGTGTTTTTTTATGGTTATGGTGAGGTGTGATATGTTTGTAAACTATGGTGAGTTGTGATGCGGTAACAACTAAAAAATTATTTGACATGTAATATTAATATTTATCGTAGAAAAGTATGTTCATGAAGTTTATTGTTTGGGCGTGTGTTTAGTTTCAACCATGATGTAATCAAAATAATAGTTTTTTCATTCAAAAATCAATTAAGATTTTATTTTCATATTTTTTACACCGCAATCGAGATGCGGTCAAATAAAAACACCTATAAACTACTTCATTTTTTATAAGATTTGAGCATGGTCTCCACTAATTTACGTTACTATTCAAACGAATTTATCATGAACACAATGGACCAAACGCGTTTGGCAAACACAAATGCAATCAAGTCCGTGGGGGGGGGGGGGGGGGGGACGACAGCATATATCCGGATGACGAGGGGGTATTTTGGGAACGAAGAGAGGATGGGCCCGAGTTGGTCGGACCCAGTTGACCGGCCCAGAGTGGACGGTGGGTCGGGTGGGCTACAGCGGGAGCGTGGTCCACGTGACTTTGAAAACCTTGTGAGACCAAGCGAGCATGCGATCCACGGCAACGTCTCTTATGTGGCTTATTATAAGCACAAGCGGGGATACACGTGTCGCCGTCTTATTTGGTCCCCAGTTGATCAAGTCTGCATGAACCATAACCTCTTTCAATTCCGGCTACCTGCCTCATTCCACGTTACATGATGTGGTTTAAATTTTGGATCCATTTTTTTTCTCAAGGGGACACATTTCAGTTTTTTTTTTGTTTTTATTAGGCTCAGTTTTTGCTTTTATTCGCATTTAAGTTATATGCACTCTATTTTTCAAAAAAAAAAAAAAGAAATACTAAAAAGAGGATGTGAAAGGGAGGACTATAATTGCCAAACTAAGAAATAAGAGCAAAGCTTTTGGCCAGTGAGTTCTAAAACCAAATGATTTGAGAACAAACAGCAGAAACATGTGAAAGGGAGGACCATAATTGCCAATCTCTCACCGTGTCTCAGTGTGCAAACAATATCTCTTGATATTTTGGAGCCCAACATTTCTCCGGAAAATTGCCAAACCAATGTCAATAAAAGCTCAATTTGAGCTTCTTTTGTTTCCCCTTATCTCTGAGTGACATGAATCTGATCAATCTTCTTCAGAATCACCTGTAATACAAATATCAGATAATTCTACGAATTGCAGAACAGATGTCGTAACTAGAACAAACTTGAAACATTTCAAAAGCGAAATCACATGTGAATGCGATCAATAACCCAAGATTTCAGTGTTCCGATCCAAAAGGCAATGAAATGGATGGTCTGTTACCGGAAAATAGAAGACGATGAAATGGGCTTTTGGTCATTTTGAAGCCCTGTTCACCTCCTGTGCTATACTTTCAGCCAACTGCTCTGGATCATACTGCGTGCCGAAGCATTTCACTATTTCCATGTTCGGGTCCAAAACGTACCTGTCATTATCAAAGTATCGGGCCACCATGTTAATATTTCAGAACTAGCAAGTCTATATTATTGAATTTTCTCAACAAAGTGATGAGCAGCGACTGGTTACGTGGTGTGTGAAGTTTCGACAAGATAGTCTTGGCCTTCCTCATCAATTTTCTTGAAGTAAACTCTATACTCCTGTGCCACCTGTCTTGCAGCGTCAATTGGGCCCGTTAGTCCTACTATTTTGGAATGGAATTCTGCGATTATAAATTAAAAGATCGTTAGAAGTTCCATAATCGGAATGATACAAAAAGTTCTGAGAATTCTACTCACAAGCCGCATGCCTGCAAAACCAACCTCTAAGGTAAGCCCGGAGTTGTTCAGAGGAATCGCGCTGAGGATCAATAGTGACAAAAACTGGTACTATATTCAGATTGTGCTTCATCTCTGTTCTCAAATACAGAAAAATCCATAACAAACCCATCAGGATCAGCAGAGAGGCAAAAGACATCCAGAAGATATTCCATGAAAGGACACACCAGGGAGTGATTCTAAAAAAGCGACAGAAATTCCTCGATAAACTTTGTACAACTTCCAACATAGTGATCTTGTTCCTATTTTAACATGCATGCAGAGGACAAGTGAATAAAAGTATGAAGAACAATGCAGCATACTTGCATGTTTGATGCAAAATCCGATCTACACTACCAAGAAGGAAAGCAGAGACACAGAAACCAAATGCATCATTCCTGATAGAAGCCAATAAATATGCAAAAAGAAACTGCACCTAATATGTCAATGACCTTTGCCATCTTTTGAACTTCTTCTGGACCGACATCAGGAGAGGAAGTGTATCCAAAGTACATAAGAATCCAATTACCCCGAAGATCAGAATCAGTTACCAATTGATTTTCTGTGTTATACAAGCGAAATGGACCCCCAATTGCTGGTTTGTTAATATTCCTCCTTTCAAAGACTGCACTTTCATGTGAACCTGTAAAGTATCAGAAACGAAGGATATGAAATATCACAAATGGAAAGCACATTATCAAAATACTTTGCAGCACACAATGCATTTAGAAGGATATGTGACCAAAGTTCAAAATCTCAGTTTCAGTTTATGTATCCGTCATATTGGTTGAAACGGTCAAAAGCGTCTACAGGTCAGATGGGTTTCAGTTTCAGGTCAGGATCCAGACCGCTTCCTACTGAAGCCCGGCCGCGGGAGAGGGGGGGGGTGGCGGGGCATGGTGGGATTGGTGATTTAGCATTCAAAATGTAAACAAAGTTGCTTAGATAATGAATATGTGAAGTAAATGAAGTATACCTAAGAAAGATAAGAGAACACAAGGTAAGATGGTTCACTATAGAGAGGCTATCACAAACTGGTATCTTGAGGAAACTATAAAGGAAACATGGGCGAATCACTAGTAAAGCAAGCCCATAGAATGACTAGCTGAGCTGATCAGCCAAAGCAAGGGTTGAAACAAGGTGTTTCTTCTTCCCTCTTCCTATGTGCTTTTTGTACACAGATCTAGGGAATTGTCCTTCAGCCCATGACAAATTTAGAGATCCTTAACAAAAAATGCGAATGTTTAACTCGCACAAGAATTCCAGATTATCATGAACTGCATTTATCTACTTCGAACATGTGACATACTAATTTTGATATTTTACAGCGAAGAGACAAGCTCTACATTAGGGTGATAACAGCCAACATGCAAGCTAACTTTGCCTATCTCCTTAGCATCCAATTACTTGATATCTGGAGCACTAATTCATCTTTTTGGTCAACAATCTCTCTTGGTCTTGCAGAAGTTGGATTGTCTAATCCAATAGCTTTAAAATTGTCCCAACATTCTTCTGCTACTTCTATTGTTAGAAAAATGTCATGATTAGTACAATTCATAACTCAAACTGAATTGTCAAAAGCTTCCTATAGCGACTCCTTCGAGCCAAATCCTAAGGAGCATTTCCCAGAGAAAGATTTGCTCTTTTGCAATTTTTCAGGTCCTCAATAACTATAGTCATTTTAAACTATCAGATTACGCTTAATGAGGCATGTATCCTACTATAAAGTAACCTGGTATACAAATTCTATTGATGGAAGAACTTTGCAACATACAAAAAACCAAGTGTCTTCTGCAAGGAACATATATATCAAGTTCAGGACATAATAGGATCCTAAGCAAACTGCATTAAACAGTCATGAGGTATTTGGCAATAGCAGAATAAGATATAGGACTTTTAACTTCAGATCAAGAAAAAATAAACACAGCTAAAACAACTAAATCAGTTCGTTTACGACCACCAACACAGGCAACAGATCTTCGTAAGCAGCAATTGCTGGACAACTTCTACGACAAAAGAGTATACCTTTTACACTCGCTCTCTTCTCGTCATTATAGTGGATAAAAGTAGCTGCTCCAGCGAACACCAACATAGCTGCAGGCTGCAATAGATTAAACATCTCAACCAACAATCATACATTGTCAACTGCAACTCCACACTAAGAACTCCATACACACAAGTTCCTTAGAATGGAGGGAAAAAATAAAAACATTTAATAAATACTAGACAGATATTATCACATGTAATGAATGGTATCCACAAAACATACAATAGCATATTTTGCCCATGATTGGGACTGCGATGAATCGTTATTTTCTGGAACATGATTAAGTTGACTTCGATCCTTGTAGTGTGTTTCTCTAGCATATCCGCGGCATTTGAATCCTCGGAAAAGACGATACCTACAAAATGTAATCCGTGTTTAGAACTCAGTTCTTTTTTTAATAATTTGCGATTGATGGTGTGCACTTTTTGATAAAAAAAAGATCTTTTATTACAAAGCATAGTGTAGCCAGGGAACGCAAATCATAAGTAGACATGTTCTTTTTGAATGAACATATGTAACTTTTACATTAGATGAATTCGCTGAACAAGAATCATGCTTCATTGGATATACTATCCCAGCATACTTAACCTTTTAAGTTTTAAACCCTAGAACAACACAACATCAGTTTTCAGTGTGCTTTTTTTAGCAAATATGTGAGATGCTTGACTGATAAAAGACTGCTTGTGACCTCACTTTTAAACAATAAAAAGCATCTCCGTGTATTTATTATACTCGAGTTCTTTTCACTCCTCATTATCCCCTCCTCTGTGTAAAGGCAAGATGAAATCACAATAAGTGAACAAAATGTGTTAGAAACCATATCAACAAATACAAGGATGGTTATTGTTTCAATGTCGTCCAAACATATTAGAAAACGGATCCTATTCCTTACTCCCTACTTCCAAGAGTGGAAGGAGAAAAAGAAAACATCTATCAGAAAACTAGACTATTGTAAAAGTAAAAGACTAAGCATCATCAGTATTCAAGACGATCTTTCAAGCCCTCTCATCATATCCAATATAAAAATGTTAAAATGTCTAGCTTCAAACAAGTACTTCAATGCAGAAAACTCTTCTTCTAAGCAATTAGTGATAGACATTTGATGAGGAAAACCAGAAGAACTTTTTGACATGTTTTAGCAGAAAATAAAACCAACACATGCTCATATCTCCTTAGATCATGCATATGTTTAGGGGTGTAAGCGAACAGGTACGCTTGACGAACAACTCGTGAATGAGCTCGATAAGGGCTCGTCCATGTTCGCTTGGTAAGGTAAATGAACGAACTTGAACAAGAAATTTAAACTCGTTTAATAAATGAACTGAGCTTGAACAGAGGTGAGCTCGGCTCGTTAATGTTCGCGAACATGCTTAATTACCCGTTCGTGAACAGGCTCGATGACCCGTTCGTGAACAGGCTCGATTACCCGTTCGGTGAACAGGCTCGATTACATGTTCGTGAACAGACTCGATCACCGTTCGTGAACATGATCAATTACATTTCAAGATTATATATGTTAAGTGTTCATTCAAATAGTTGTATAAATGCTCATTAATATAATAATCATTTGCAACCTCTTGTTCATGAATCCTTTTATGATACATTTTTTGTGTGATTTATATGATTTTGTATAGAGAATTGTGACCTACAGCTATATTGTTCAATCTATTCTGAATTAATCTTATATACTCTAATCCCTAGCTCAATTTGATTAGAATAGGAACTGAATGGGATTTCAGATCCAAATTGAATCATTATATTTCATGCTTGGACCCTAGTCCCTAGCTCAGATTAATCTGATTAGAACTCAAATTGAGTTTCAAATCCAAATTGAAGCATTTAATTTCCTATTTGGACCCAATAAGGCAATGATGAACTAAACACCAGTCCTTTGTCCTATATGTTTATGTCACAATAGCATTTTACTCCAATTAGAACTCGTATGGTCATATAGGGCCAACTAAAAACTTAAAAAATTGATCTATGTTAGACCTAATTTGTTTGATCTGTTTCAATTTGACTCGAATTGAGCTCATTAACCAACTAATTTTTTGAATAATTCAGAAACTCCCTCTCTACTATCAAGCAATTAAAGCAAATAGAGCTTCTGGTCCAATCAATTTATATTTGGGTCAAAACAAATCCAATCCAAATCAATTCATATTTTGGTTGAATCCAATTTAATTATATCTAACTAGCCCAACACAATTCACCTATATGGCTATATCTAACTAACCCAACACTCTATCTAACGCCCAGCCACTTAACATATATCAAACCGTTTGATTCAAACCTATATCTAATGCCTAGGCCAACCCACTTAACAGTCAACATATTTCTCTATCTAAAGACTAAAGACTAGTGCCTAGCCAACCAGCCCTAGCTCTACATTATCTATCCTTATCCCATTGGAAACCCTCTTTCTCTCGACGGTGGGGTTGTCGCCTACAAGGTTGGTGGGGTTGCCTGGTTGGAGTTGTCAGCTTGTTGTCGGTGGTCCCCTTTGCATCCAAAACGACCAAAACGACAGCTAAGTCTAGTGCAGCGTCATCGTCAAACCCTATTACGGCAATGGATGCGCGGCAAGAGAAAACCAAGATGAACATATTGATGTTGAAGTTCATGGGATTGAAGATGATGAAAAGAAGGAGAATCCCTTTGAAAAGAAAAGGAGGAAGACGACATCAGCGGTTTGGCAAGAATTCTCTGAAGGGAAATTACGAGATGGAACAAAAAAAGTGCAATGCAATCATCGCAAGCTTATGCTAAGCAAGAGCAAGGGTAATCCTTCCATAGTGTATCGAAGACACTTGCTTATTTGTCCAAGACGTCAAGTATCTACAAGAGGGCAATTGAACATCAGTGTACAAGCATCTAATCTTGAAAGCATAGGTGTTGTTCATAATTGGAAGTATGATCAAGCAAAGATTAGGGAGGTTGTTTCTCACATGATCATGGATCATGAGTTGCCCTTCGCCTTCACTGAATATGAATTATTCAACTTGTTAATGAAGACAGCTAGTCTTCATTATCAGAAGATCTCGCGCGCGACGGCAAAAGGTGATTGTATATTAAGTTATGAGCTTGAGAAGAAGAGACTAAAGGGCATATTGAAGGGTGTGAATAGGGTTAGTGTTACCACTGATTTGTGGAAATCCGGTAAGAAGATTCAATATATGGTGTTGACTTGTCATTTCATAGACTCGGATTGGAAATTGCAAAAGCGAGTTCTGAATTTGGCTAATGTGCCTCCTCCCCACACTGGAATCAATATATATGACTCATTGTACAAAAGTTTAGAACAATGGGCGATTGAAGACAAAGTGTGTACCATAACTGTCGATAATGCATCTTATAATGATGTTGCAGTAAGAATGTTGAGAGATAGAATTTCTTTCAAGAAGAGACTTCTTTTGGATGGTAAGCTATTTCATGTGCGTTGTTGTGCACATATTTTAAACTTATTGGTACAAGATGGCTTGTCTGAGATTCAGTTTGTTATTGAGGATGTGCGGGAAAGTGTCAAACATATTGTTGCATCCCAACAACGTTTGACTATGTTCACTGATATTGCAAAACAATTGCAATTACCGAATAAAATATTAGTTTTGGATTGTTGTACTCGATGGAATGCAACATACTTTATGCTGTCATGTGCATTGGAGTTTAAAGAAATATTTCCGCGATATAAAGAAAGAAACCTAACTTACAAGAGCTTGCCGAGTGAGGAAGATTGGAAGGTCAAAGATCTTTGCTCTTTTTTGGCTATTTTCAATGAAGTCACCAACATTATTTCAGGTAACAAATTGGTATTTTACATATTGTACATTTAGGTTACCAATTAAACATATATGTTACACAATGTTTTTTTAATGAAATGTGCTTAACTGATCCTCGATGATATGCATAACCTATTCCTCAGTGACAAATAGAGATGGCACCTCCAATTTGATTAGGAGCACCTAATGCTTACACAACACTTAGGGAGGTTCCAAATTCATTGCTAGAGAAAACAGTATTTGACATGGTAAAAGACCCCAATTGTATCGCAGCAACACGAGATCAGTCAGATATTACCACTATAGCACTAGAAGAAAGTTTCCTTTGGCATGTTTTTTTGTCAAGGCAACTAAAATTAATATTATTACTATGTTAAATTAAATTGTAATTAAAGTCTCCTTTTGCATGTTTTATGTCACTTGAAGTTTTAGGTACAGAGTACCCAATTGCAAATTTGTTTCTACCTGAGCTTTGGAGGATAAAGGAGGTGTTGGATGAAAAATCTGTGTGCGATGACCATTGTATGCAAGAAATCGCAAGAATAATGAAATTAAAGTTTGACAAGTATTGGGGAGAGTGCAATTTGTTGATTTCAATTGCAGTTGTGCTTGATCCTAGGAACAAAATGAAGTTGATTGAGTTTACCTTTAATTCTATTTATTTTGATTTTGAAGCTGCTACACATATTACCATTGTTCATGAAAGTTTGTATGCAATGTATAAAGAGTATGTGGATGCTCATAAACTAGAAAGTGCTGAGAAATCCACTACAAGTAACAAGCAAGAGAGTGCAATTGCTAGTAATGCTTCAAGTGGGGAGACAATTTTAACTCGGTGATCCAAGTTTGATCACTTCATAAGAAATGTTGATACACATGAAGTCTGAGCTAGATATCTATCTAGATGAAGGGGTTTATATTTGTGAGGAGAATTCAACTAATCATTTTGATGCATTAGAGTGGTGGAAGGCGAGCAATCTTAAGTTTCGAATCTTGTCAAAGATGGCATGTAATAATTTGTCAGCTCCTATTACTTCTGTGGCTTCTGAGTCTACCTTTAGTGCTGGTCGTAGAGTGATCGATTCATATCAGTCATCTTTGGGGGCAGAGACTGTGCAAGTTTTACTTTGTGAAAGTGATTGGTTTCGCCATTTTTATGACATCAAGAAAAAAACAAAAGTAAGTTTAATATCATCTTTATCTTTGATGATTATCAATAACTAATGTGTTTTCAGATTGTTCATTATATTATTCAGTTTGTTAATTGTTTGTTTTGTGTGAATTTATAGAGCAAGGAAGATACCAAGGATATTATTTTGCCTTAAGAGGTATTTAGAGGCAAAAGAAGGTTAGCTATATCATTCTATTTGTGGAATTCACTTCTCCTTTAATCATTTTTCCACTTGCTTCAATCAGTTGGAAATTTATCTGCACTAACTACATTGCAATATTGCATATTTGCATCTATGTTATTTAGGAGTACTTAAAGAGGCTACAAATTTGGATAGAAATTGCTTATGATAGTACACAGATCTAACATCAGGTATACCAACAAAAGCAGCATTATTAATCGTCTAATCTCTTTTTCATATTCTTACAATTGCCTCTAATTTTGATGCCAAACCTTTCATCGAAAGAAGTATATTTGACTGGTGTTCTTTGTTTCAAGTTCTACTGCTCAAATTTTCTAAATTTGCGGGAGCAGTCGAGCAATACCACATTTGCTAATAAACTATGATCTCACAAATCACATTAAAACTTGTTTTTTTTATAATGTGTATGGTTTTGGATGATTACTTTTCAAAAGATTTGTGGAATTTTAGATAATTTGAATTTTGGATGTTTTAGATCATTCGTAGTGACACGATATATATATATATATATATAGTTTATATTTTTTGGTTATTTAAGTTAAAGTGTTACAGTCAATAGTCCAACTCTCGTGTATGTGTGTGAGCATGTGTGTGCGCGTCTGAATTTTGTGGTATTAAAAGTCAACAATTAAGTTGAGTAGGGCTGTCTCTATAAGATAGAGATCACCGAGAAGCGTGTGGTTATAAAGTATGGATTCAGATGAAAACTCTATCAAGTTTTTGTTTTTAGGTTAAATATATGTTATACTGCATTTGTTCAGTTGTTGTCTATTTCATCATGTGTTCACGAACATGCTCAATTAACTGTTCGTGAACAAGTTACAATAGCCGTTTGCGAACAAGTTCGAATAGATGTTCGCGAACAAGCTCGTTTACATGAACCGAGCCAAGCTCGAGCTCGCCAATATCTTAACAAGCATAGCTCGAACAGCTTTTGGATAGCTCGTTTAAAGCTCGGCTCGAGCTCGATAAGGTTCTTAACAAACGAGCTCGAACATGGTAAAAGCTCGGCTCGGCTCAGCTCGTTCACACCCCTACATATGTTCACAAACTCCTGCAATTAGTAATGTGAGCTCCAACTTTAGGTTTTAACATTTATAACTGTTCGGTATATAATTCTTCAAATAGATTGCATGTAGAAGGGGGCATAAATGTCATGGGAGAAATTTCACTTCCATCCAACAGCTAAATTTTTTTTGTCCACACAGCTGTATGAAAGAGCATTAATATGACACCAAAAGGGAAAAGGTGAGAAAAAGAGATCCCATTATCGCATAACCATGGGCACAGCTATCACATGAGAACAATCCTCTCTACTCTTCTATGAAATCCACTTAGTTCACGAGATGAACACCAGTTATACGCTAAGTACGTCACGACATGCCTACCCAGCTGGACTCTCATCTCATTGCCTCAGTTAATTTCAATTTCCGTTCTAGAAGGTCAAAAATCTCAAGAAATTCTTCAAGAAATCATATGATGCACTTACTAATTCCAAGCTAGAAAGCTTGCGCAGAGCCTCCACTAATAATCCACAAAAAAACAACATTCCATTAATTTTCATACGAAAAATCTAAATAAATCTCCACGAAATGTCTACGATCGAACTCGCACCCAAAATTTTCGACACGAAAAGCAATCTCCAGTCACGAATCCTTAGGGAAAACAAATCCCGCTCGGAAAAATATCACGAATCTCACGGTCAGAAATCCATAGCATACCCTGAGCTGGAAGAACCGCTTCGCGAGAAGACCTCGAGAAGCCGAGACCGAAGCATGGTTGCCGACGCTATAGAACTGGGCGGCGGCCCAAGCATATCACCTCCATTGGGAAAGCAAGCACCCCAAGCTGATTCCTAAGCGAAAACCATGGGGATGAGAGTGTGGAGCTTGGAAGAAAGAGGAAATGGGGGATGGAGAGGAGGAGAGCTTGAGCGGTTTCTTGGAGAAGGGGTTTAAGAATTTTAGAGGGTTTGGTTCGCAAGGCGAGAGAAGAAGAAGATGATGGGCCTATCTTGTGGAGCAAGTCTAGACTGACGAAGGCCCATCCCCATCTGGGCTTTTATACTGCCAGATTAAGTTCTCTTCTAGGTTTTTTCTTTTTTCTTTTTTCTTTTTCCCCTTCCCTCTTTTTTCATTATTTTTGGAGTTTATGATATATCAATAACTGACAAAAAGAAAAAAGAAAAAGAAGAAGATGGTTTCGCGTTTGAGAACGTCTCAAAAAGTCGGTGTGTATATATGTATGTAGACCATTATCATAAAAACATAAAAAGAGCCCACCGGCAAACAGGTAATTTAATTTAAAAATCATGCTCTCATTTCATCTGGGAACCCATACAATCAAGTTGGCTACGAGATACATAAAAGATAGAGAGAGATACACCCTTTTAAACAGATCAACTATCCAATTTGAGTACAATTTAACTAAGACCGAAGGAAGTGACTAGTCCTCATAGCCTGAATAGCTCTTGCAGGGTCCAGACTCTCTGGACAAGTTGCTGTACAATTCCTTATGGTTCTGCACCTATACAGCTTCTTCTCATCCTCTGTCAATGCTTGCACCCTCTCCTCAGCAAAATCATCACGGCTTTAATAAAAGACCCGCAAGAAAAACTCAGAACAACATACAACATACAACATACAACATACAACATACGTATTACCTTAATCTATGCATTCCAAAGTATACATCATATATGTATAAAAATATTGACGACGAAATCTTGCCGTTGATTGGCAATAGTCAAACCAGTCAAAATCAGGGACGTGATAAGGTTCAACTTTTTCAAACATTCAATTCTAACAGAGGTGTCAAATTAAATAGAAAATATGATCATGCTTAATTAAAATATATTTAAGTGGATAGTAGCGAAGAAAACTAAAGATAAATCTAGATTACTCTTAGATAAAATCTAATTTAATCTGAGATCATCTAAATCAACTAATTAAACCAGGAAAACAAAGAAAAATACTTTAAACTAATTAAATCTAGATTATCTCTATATTAATCCTACAATCAGAAGGAACGGAAACTATTTAAATTAAACTAGTTTAACTTAATCTAATGATTAATCTAAACTAACTAAACCTAGAATAAATCTAGATTAATCCTACAGAAATCCTAAGTTAATCCACTGGAGAAGAAAGAAACTAAGATTATTAAACCATATTAACTAGACTAATCTAAAAAAACAGTAAAGAAGAACAGTACATAACTGAACTATCTCCATTAATGAAAATAACTTACAAGTACAAAAGGAACGCATGAATCCACGCTTGAAAGCTGGTTATAAGAATGTCAGAGAGATTACAATAGTAAAAGACAGGATATTTATATCTAATGAACTAATAATTGCTCCCACCTTGAGTGGTTACGACGCAAGTGTAGGAGATCGTGTTATTACTACGCTACAACTGCTCTTTCCATGTTCAGTTCTAGATTGGTGATCACATGTGGCCGATGATCCTTCATTGCACACGTCATGATTACGTTGGATTACTTATCGTTCCTTGTCCACGTCATAATTGAACGTGCTTCATGATCCTAACTGGCACATATTTTAATTGTTTTTGGCCGACAGCTTTGACTGGCTTGCCTCATCATGACCTTTGGTTGATATCTTCATTTACCAACTTCACACTTATTTTTGGCTGATGATTTGGCTTCATGGCTTATGAACGATGATCCGCCCCTACCCATTTAGCCGATGGTTTGCATTTGGACGATGGAGCCATGTACTCATCGGTCATCGGTCATTTCTACTTTACTTTCGTGTCCATCATTAATTGTTTAACCATTATTTTGGCTAACAATACCTATCTCTGATCAATCTATATAAGCCTGGAGCAGAGCAGCAGGGGCTTAGAACTCCTCTGCATTCCACTGATAGGCATGACGAGCTGAGCTGCAACAAGCACAGAGTATGCACTCATAAAGACCATCCAGCTTCTTTCTATCACTTGGAGACTGCAGGTACTCTCTTCCATTTGGTGGCTTTTTTCTGGTCATCAGCCATGGTTCAATCATCCTGCAACAATTAAACCATCCAAATCATTCACACATCTTCTACTAAAAATGACTTGAAAAAGTGGAAGGATATATACTTGTATTGCTAGTAGAAGGCGGTGAGGTCCACAACCAAGTCCTTCATGACAGACATATGAGGGAGGGGGGTTATCATGATGGCTCTTGAGGTGTTTGCATCCACTGGTTTCAGGCATGCCACCGTGTTGTCCCCATCTATGTTCATTGAGGAAGATCCACATACACCTTCCCTGCAAGACCTCCTGAATGCCAAAGTGGAGTCTTGCTCCGACTTGATCTTGTGCAGAACATCCAGCACCCACCATGAACATGAGACATCCAATACATGAATATTCAATTTAAAAACCCGAATGAAAGATATTCCAATATGTATATACCATGGGCCCGCAGTGAGTCGAGTCTACATAGTAAGACTGGAGGTAGGGATTATGAGGTTTCCATCTGTACGTAGATCTTGATCTCTTTGATCTTTTGGGGCATCTCCTCTTTGGGATCATCCTTCTTCAACAGCCTCTCCTCCTCTATCAACTCTGTGTCCTTTCCATAGCTGCCCACCGCATCCGTCTGCATACTATTGGGCTCTAAGGTGGCCCATATAGGGAAGTCTCAAGTCTCCATTCTTACGGCCGTTTCGTATGGGGTTAGAAAAAGTGAGGTTAAGGAATAATGAGGAATAGGATTAGAAAAAGTAGGGTTAAAGAATGGAAATAGAAAAAAAATAGTTAATTGGTGATAACACCAATTTAGTCCCTGTTATTGCTAAAAACCCCATTAACCATGTTTTTAAAGTGAAAACCCCACTATAGTGTATTAATTGGCTTATTATTTAACAAGATGCATGGGGCTCTGTGTGAGGACCTGCCCCTCTACCCTTGTGGCTCGTTGTAGACCGCAAGGGCAATTTGGTAAATTGAACCTTGTTGGTTTGTTTCGCACCCGTGTGTGCACACACTGACCTTGTTTGGTGTTAGTGTTTGATTAGAATGGTTAGGTGAACCCAGGATCGGAAGATCCAAGCTCGGGCACGCAGAAGCTGGTTTTTGGGCGGCTGGCGGCCCGTGAGAGACCGATCGCTCCTTGGAGCGATCGATCGCTATCGAGTCGGTAGGTTTCTTTTGAGAGGACGGCCACCGTCGGCCGTCGCTCTCCCCTGTCAGAGGGAGAGAGGACTTTCTCTCCTCTCCTCCCCCTTTTCCCCTCCTTCCCCGACTTTCCCCTTCCCTTTTCTTCTTCTTCTTCCTCTTCTCCTTCTCTTCTTCTTCCTTCTTCTTCCGCGGTTCTGTTTTTCCCCTGTTTCCGACGAGCTTCTTCTTCTCCGTTCTTCCTCCTCTGGCCATCGTTTTGGACGTTTCAAGGCTCGTTGGATTCGTGGCGACGTGAGGAAGATCCCTGGTGTGGTTTGAAGCCTTGTTGGTGGCTGGTTTGCGGGGGATCAGTCGAGGATTACGTTTTCAGTAGGTGTTCTACCTACGTGAGTTAGTTTAGTGGGTTTCTCTTAATCTAGCCGCTAGATCTTGTAGTTCCTTGTGTTGTTGGCTTCCTCTTGCTTAGTATAATTTCTGTTATAAGTTTCATGAGTTTTGGTTGAGATTTTAGTAGGATTTAAGCATGTTTAATCTCGGATTTTTTCGGTTTCTGCTGTTCTTGAAGAACAGCCGGTTTGCGGCGAGTTTTCCGACCAGTACGTGCATGTTCTTGGGTTGTGATGAATATAAGAGTTGTAGATCTTTGAATCTACTCTCAAACCCAACTAATTTCATAATTTTTTAATTTTCCTACGATTTGTTATGAATTTATTACTGGAGGGCTGCGTTGCAGCAAGTAATTGGTAATTTAGTTTGATTAGTAGTTTTGATTAGTGTTTTTCCATTAATCTAGCCGTTGGCTGTTTCTGGATTTTGGATATGTTGATTCCGGCATATAGATCTACTGGAGTATAAGTTGGATCTTGAATCCGATGTCGTTTGGATGTCGGATCGACGGGGTCAACTAGCTGCTATGTAGAGAACTTTTTTGTGATTTAAATAATATTATATGTTTGAAACATATAATATTATATTTTTACTGTTCATTGTCGTTTTCGGGGTTGCTTCCTGTTGCAGGAGTCCACAGTTGACGGTCAGGGTACCGTCGTAATGCCAGGACCCGCTGCGGATCGGCTGGTAGTACCGCTGCAGCGATCCGGTGAGACTTATATGATGTTTTGTCATACTGTTGCATGCTTGTCTCTTATTTGTGTATGTCATAACATGCATTCTCTATTGTGCATTAGTTGCATTGATTAGGGTGTGGGTGATCTATGGGTCGCCGTCCCGAGGCTGGAAGCTCGGATTTAGCCCTAGGACCGGGGTTGGGTAGTTTGGACCCAGCTCGAATTGTGGTGTCCAGTCAAACTTGATGATAGGCTTAGATGACTGGTACATCTGTTGCTTGATGATCATAGAGGTCGTGTCGGCCTCGAATCGGATGCTGATGTGTAGCCGGTGTTCCACTGTGGTTGACTTTTGAGTAGAGGAGTTGCCTACTCAGCGGTGTCATTTCCCGCCAGCAGTGTCGGGTTCCTGCTTGTGAGTCAGCAGTGTTGTTTTCCTGCTACTGAGTGTGACCTGACATGTGACCAGCTCGGCTGGAAGACCATGATCGTGGGCCTCAGGAATACGCGGTGGGGTTATGGGACCCCTGTATACACCCAGATCTTACTTGAGGGCGACACTGTTGTGTTTCCCTCTTCCTTCTGTATGTCGTAGTGTAGAACCCTGCTGAGCTTAGTGCTCACTCCTACCCGGGCTGCGTTTGCAGGTGCAGGCGTTCGCTCCTCTTTGGTGTCCCCTACAGGGCAGTTGGTCGGCGGTGCGGCGGCGCCAGGCGGAGTCTGAGAGGTGGTGATCTTTTACTGTTTTTTTAACCTTGGTTAGTTAGTCTCCTACGGGAGTATAATTGTTGTATCTGAATCTTCCCCTCTCCGAAGATATGTATTATTAAATTAACTTGAGTTTTGTAATCTGAGGTTCGAGGTTTGATTATTTAATTGTTGTTTTAAATTGGGGGTGTTTGATGAATTGTTAGGGAGACCAATAGGTTATGTCACGCCCCAACCCAGAAAACCCATCCGAATCGAGGCGTGAACCACCTAAACCTGTTTACATCATCAATTGGCGCACAAGTATATAACTGCTATGAATTAAAACAATTTAATCCTCAACTTCATAAAAATTTTGACAAAATTTCCTTTATAATTATAACACAGGAAATCTGTACATTTGATAATTTTACAAATTACAATTAGGATAAAAGATTAATCATTACATTCCTCAAATGTCTACATTAAAGAATGTTACAATATTTCTCCAATACAATTAAATTAATAGATCATACAATCATGTCCTCGAATACATCATGTTATACCTCAATTTATACATCACTAATTAAAACTGTAAATTAACTGTAGATGAACTCCTCGAAGCTTCAAGTCCTCGATCACCTCGAAATATCGCGCAATCTTCTAGAAGATCACTAATTAAAACTGTAAATTAACTGTAGATGAACTCCTCGAAGCTTCAAGTCCTCGATCACCTTGAAATATCGCGCCATCTTCTAGAAGATCACCTGAAAGAAGGAACTGCATCGACCTGCATCGCCGATGCAGGCCAGGTAGGGTGAGCAACAATGCCCAGTAGGGTTCTACTCTACGTCGCACAGAAAGGAAGGGAAACTGCAACTGTATCGTTCTCCGCCTAAGCCTAAGGTATGCCAAGGGGCCCCATAACCCCGTCGATTCCCAAGGGCTCCTGTCCAGGTCCCACCCTCACCCAAGAGCAAACGAGAGGAAACCAAGACTGCGGGCTCCTGTCCAGGTACCACCCTGCCCAGTCGTACCATCTCTCACGGGGACACGCATGTCAGGGACATCGACAACCATTCTTAGCACTTGGCCTTGGAGACCGACACGACCTCTACACCTCAAATACAAGAATATAATCCATGGTCGACTATAGCAATAACCTCAAATGATATCAAACATAATCATTTATGACAATCACGCCCTAATCCTCGACTATCCAAACCCCGGTCCTAGGGCTAGATCCGGGCTACCCGAGAACCCCGGATCGGCGATCGAACCCATCGCCTACCACCTAGCCTTAATGCTTCTAATGCATACAACATGCATGAGCCTATACAAGCAACTAGGCCTAGGTGTCTCTATATGACATCTCACCAAGCATGTCCAATATAGCATACAATATGATAAAAGAGGGAGCTAAGCCATTAACGTACAACAAGGAATAACAATTACTTAACCATACACATAATACGGGTCAATGCATAACCACCACAAGCAGTTGACATATTTCAATCCAAATTTCGACATTACGACGGCATGCACCGTCATCAACCAGAAATTGTACAATGGGCACACCCCTAGCTAATCAATTAACAGGGCGCCACTGCCCGCACAATATAAGCATTTCCATAGTATTAAGAAACAGATTAAACATCTGGCACAACCTCGGCCCATTTAATATAAACATTTTCAAATGCATCATTCCCTTGGTTAATCCCACGAAGAAAATAGAGACGGGCGCACAGCCGGCCCTAGGCTTGAACATGATATGAGAATATACTACTGGAATAACTCGTACGAGAATACATGACTTGAATAGCGGAAGGAGTAAATGGCATTAAGGGTTAGCAAAGCGAATAAATCTCAGATTTCATGGACAACCTGATAAGGCAAAGCTAGCAAAATCGGGATAGCAGAAATCCATGTAAAACGGGGAGATAAGAGAACATCAGAAGCATACTTCCCACGGAGACAAGCTCCCTAAAAATATAACCCATCTTTCAAATGATGCATGTTCTATGGTGGTTTATCATGAAGACGACATAATGCACCGGAAAACATGCTATGGAAAGCAGAAAAATGCATCCACGCAGAAGGTCAATAGAATCTAGTATAATACGTGAAACATTCAAAGACCCAGCAGACTGCATGTCTAAGCCAAACTCAATGTGTTATTCCATAAGTCCTTGCACATAAATCCTGCGTAATGAGGGGCTCACAATGCAAGTTCTCAGCTAACAGATAAAAGCCGCATTGTCTTCACACACGGAAAGCAAGAGATATACCAAATAGCTAACAACCAAAACATGTGGACTGATTAGCCTAAACAAACATCCATGTATCCAGCCATGGAAAACGAAAAGAGAGAGAGCATGGTGGAACATCCATGGCAACAATGCAGGAATAACAGGACATATCACCAGCCACAAGCCACGAACGCGAAGCATAGCCGAAGAATGGAGGAGGCAGGGCAGAAATAGAGGAATCCAAGCAGCCAACCACCAGTCCCAAACAGAGCCCACGAAAGCCGAAGGATCAGCAGTTGATCCAAAAGAAATCCAACAATCGCAGCGATCAAATCCAACGATGAATCCCAACTATAACTCGTAAAACTCACAGCAATTCAAAACGGAAGTTTGAAGAGGTTCACATGCACCCGGCCATCCATGTACAGAGGAGAAACTCCAACCTTCGGCAGGCCAAGAACAGGGGAGAGAAATCCAAGGAAGAACTATACCAATCACCATGGCAAAGGGGAGGAAGAAGCAAACATGGCCACGAGATCACAGACGGAAAACTAAAACTCCAAGGAAACAGGGGAATCCGATCAAATCCAAGGAAAGAAGAGAAAACCCGTCGAAAACCCATCAGCATACAAGGAACTAGGCAACGGCAGCGAAGAAGAAGGAAGAACATCACCAGCGAATTCAAAAACACCCAATAGCATGCATCAATCCATACCATGGCAGCAGAGAGAGGGAGAACTTCGAGCAATCTAAACTAACATGCTTCAAATGGAGCATCCACTAATCTAGTAGAGTCCTAAACCAGGCTTAAGGAAGGAACCCTACCTCTAGCGTCGGATTCGCCTTCTCCTTCCTCATCTACGGCCGTGCGTCGCCCCCGAGCTCGAGATCTCTGCTGCTCGCACGTCGCCGCCGATCGTCGTTGAGAGAAACCCAGCCACCGCCGTCCTCTCTACCGGTCGCCGTTGCCTCAGGTCGCGATCGCCGCCGTCCGCCATCGCCGCCGACGTCGCCAAGTCCTCCTCTCCCCTCTGGTTCACCGCCGCCTCTCTTTCTCTAATGATCGGGATAGAACCCTCACGAGAGAGAGAGAGCAGGGTTAAGAAGGTTTGGGTTTAGTCGAGTGGTGATTAAGTCTCCTAACCACTCGATCAGCCAGATTTAATCACGACCGCTCAAATCTTGATCCTTATGATCTAACTCAGATCCTCTGATCTGGGGTACTCCTATTAGTCTAATCAAGCACATACATTATTACAAGGTCGTGTGTGCGCAACGCGTGTGTGGAACCAACTCCGCAAGGGTAATTTACCAAATTACCCCTGGAGCTGCAACGATCAGCGGGGATCGCAAAGCAAGGCCAACCGAGCCCAAAACTAACAAAACCAGACCCTCGACCGACGCGGTCGGACCAGGTTGGAGGTACGGGTCCTCACAGGTTAGAGCGAACCCTCGCCTTTATTTTCGCGGTTTGTTAGGTTCCGGTTCGCGTCGCCCGGCCCGGTTGGGCTTTCACAGGTCGGGGCGCGACACTCTGGACAATGAGGGGGCTAGATTTGGGGTTATGGCCTAATACCCCTAGAAAAAAAATAGAATGGTGGTGGTAAGTGGAATGTGGATAAAATAACAATGATGATATTTGGTGTTTGGGGATAGGAATGGGGTTAAGGGCATGTTTGTTTCCATGAAATAGAATCCCAAGGAATTCTAGAATGGAAACGTTTTCCGTTGGAATGGAATGGAATGTTTTGGAATTGCATTTTTTTTTTTTGTTTGCTGCTGGAATGAATGCAGAATTTTGTGGAATCTGACACTTTTGTTGTTTGTTTGTCATGAAATGGAAACTGTATCTTGTGGAATCTGGTATTTTTTGTGTTTGTTTGGCAATGGAATGGTGGTTATGGTCACCCCAGAAACACAGTGGTGAGATTACCACCCCATTTTCTCACTGTATGATTATAAAAAATGTTTTTAAGTGTATTTAGTATGTAAAACCAATAATACATTTATAAGTTTTATTTAAATATACTTTTTTTTAAAAATTATCTATTCGATGCATTTCCTTATATTTTTTCCTTGAGATGGTGAAAACCTTGCAAATTGACACATAGACACTCAAATTGGCTGATAGACACCCAACTATACATTTTTCTTCAGATTGTGTATTTAGCATGTTTGATGTATTTTTTTATGTTTTTTTATTTAAGATGGTGAAAATTAAATCTTGTGATGAATGGTGATAATTGAAGTTCATGGCTATGTTGGCTTGCAATATTTATTATGCTTTATTATGCTTTTTTATTGCAGCACATCTCTTTTAAAGCTCTCATAACAATGCAACATACCTCAACCTCCTTAGGCCACAGTCGAGATCCGTTTAGGATTTGCTTAGCCAACCCCTCTCTTATTTCATCTCTCTGAGTTCTGGGACACTCTATAGATCAACAAAAGATACACAACTCTAACAAGGTATATAATACCAAAAACTTTATTTCATTGAGGTCAATGATTTCTTACAACAATTTGCATAATGCCAAATCGACATGTCTATATACATGAATGAAAGAAAAAAAAATTTACAACACTTGTCTTCCATAGATTTCGATGTCTTCCTTGTCCCGGAACTTGTACTTTGCTTCATTTATGTCATGGCAAAATCAAGAACTCAGAACAATGTCATCATTGCCCTTATGTGGCGACAATTGGTAGCTGAACGAATTCAACCATCCAAATCACCAAGCCAGTACTACTCCACCGTGCATGGAAATTTTATATCATTTCCCCATACCATCATCTCCCCATACCAGCAATCAAGCAAAGAAAACAAGTCCGGAAACTCTAAAAGTCAGATTCCAAAATTCCAGCATTAAAGAAAACAATCAAGCAAAGAAAACAAGGCAAGATTCCAGAAATCCAGTAATCAGTTTTCAAAAATCCAGCAAAGAAAATAAGGCCAGATTCCAGCAGTAATCCTGAAGTAATCCAGCAGTGATCCAACAGTAATACATTAGTAATTCCAAGCATTGCAAATTCAAATTTTCCAGCAATCTAGCAGTAATACAGGGGGATCAGATTCCAGCAGTAATGCAGCAATTGGAACCAAACAAACAATAGTCCAGCAGAAATACAAGGGAATCAGATTCATCATCTCCCCAACCAGGAAAGAAAACCAACAAGCTGTGATTGTTGCAAGATTCAAAACCAGCAATTGTGACTGGTTGCCACTCAAGTGGCCATCCAAGTCACCTTAACATGCAGCATCATCATCATCTCCCCATACTATCATTTCCCCAACACATAAAAATTTGCAGTCTGGAGTAATTCAGCAAGTACAATAAGCAGTAATTCAGCAAGTACATCATCATCACCGTAAATGAGCATTCAATGGTCCAAAACATTGAAGTAATCCAGCAAATTTTTATGTATCATATCCAACAATAAAGAAGTAATCCAGCAAGTACCCAACATCAGTAAAAAACTGTAATTAATCCAACAAGTACCCAGCAAATACATGGGGATCAAATTCATCATCTCCCCAATCAAATCTCATTTAAATCCAACAAACCCATTCAATTGTGACTGGTTGCCACCCAAGTGGCCATCCAAGTCAGCTGAACATGCATCAGCAACATCTCCCCATTCAAATCACATTTAAAATCCAACAAGCACAATAACAAGCAATCCACCAAGCTGCAATTTGCAGCAAAGCCAACATCAAGACTGGTTGCCACATAATAGGATACATATAGCAAACATACATCCAAGCCACATACAAACTGTAATTAATCCAGCAAGTACCCAGCAAATACATGGGGATCAAATTCATCATCTCCCCATTCAAATCTCATTTAAATCCAACAAACCCATTCAATTGTGACTGGCTGCCACCCAAGTGGCCATCCAAGTCAGCCGAACATGCAACAACATTATCTCTCCATTCAAATCACATTTAAAATCCAACAAGCACAATAACAAGCAATCCACTAAGCTGAAATTTGCAGCAAAGCCAACATCAAGACTGGTTGCCACATAATAGGATACATATAGCAAACATACATCCAAGCCACATACAAGACCAACAAGACCAACAAGCTACAAGGGTTCACATAGTCATAGGATACATATAGCAGACATAAAACTAGTTTCACAGGTACCTCCCTACAACAAACCCACACACAAAGCTTACAAAAGAAATGGATAGGAAACCAATCATAGTCATGTTCCCAATGCATTTGGGTTTCCTTCTTTTTTTCATATTCTAATTCGTTATCGTTCTCACCATGCTCTTTTTCAATCACACTCCCCACCCCTTTGCCGTACGCATTGTAGGATGCCAATGCATCATCCAGGGTATTGAAACCCCGGTAGCAATTTCCACCATACCCATTGACTTGATCGCGACATTCTGGCCGCGATGTGTAAATCCCTGGCCGCTTCCCAATGTAGACGACATAGTACTTCATTCTAACATATTACAAACATCATAGCAAAGTAAGCGAACGCTCACGACATATTAGAAACATCACAACAACATCCTAATAAGATTGCAGATTGAGCATTCAATGGTCCAAAACATTGAGCCAGCAAAATCCTAGTCATATTAACCGCAATATGTCCTAAATAAACACATGGCTGTCATAATGTTAGCGAACTATTCAAAACAGTTAATGGTCCAACCATGGTGTTACTAACAAGTTAATGGTCCAAACCGTCTAGAATTGCCTAGCAAGGAATTGATCAATCCATATCTTACGAAATGTTGGGTCCTTGCTCAAGAACCCGCTGTCGAGCTTATCATTCTCGAGAAGATAGTCGCCTACCGTCGCAAGTTGGACGTCAGTATAAGCGTCGTCGCCCTCGCCCTTCATCTCCTTGACTGCAGCCAATATTTGATCACAAAAATTTTTGCGCTAATTAGCCATACCATCAATCTTGTCGGCGATTTGCAGCATAGCGGTCACGACATCATCGCGGTCACGATCCGCCTTCCTCTGCCTCTTGCTAGAAGATGTAGCAGGCATACGCGAGGAACTCTGCGACGCCATGCTCATAGGGTGCACAGATGTCATGGGGACATTAACCGCAGCGGGGGTGCTAGGCGTGGTGGGTGTGGCAGGTGTTTTGGGGACATCCGGGGGGGAGCCATCATCATCTAGTTCGATGACCTCATCAGGGACGTACTCAGCAGTTGCAGCCATGTCGTATTCCCCGATAGCCATTTCCTCCCCACAAATAGACATGATCAACTCTAAGTGAGGTATTGGCTTGTTGATATATTTGCTGTAGCTCAGATTTGACTATAAAGGCAGCAAACATTTCATTTTTATTACACAAGTTACAGTTATGATTTAATATTCATTTATGGATTTAAGTACAAAGAACACACCGCGATGAGATCCGCTGCGACTTGGGGAGGCAATGTTAACATTTGCAGTGGCTCATCCCACCCTGCGCCGCTCAAGCCTAGGATCTTTTTGATATCAGCGCACCTACCGCGTTGATAAGTGAGGTGGTTTTGTACATTTTCCCATCTTATCTCATTGGAACCGAGTCGGTTATTGCAATGAGTAGCCGCAACAACGTAATGGGTCCGTTTATACCACTTGTCATCCTTAGGCTTGGATCTAGCAACGTCCGTCATATATTCTAGCATATACGTTAATGCAGGCTCCCCCCACTTGTAGTTTGTAAAACTGTTACCATTGTTTGACCTGCCGGATCGACGTGAGGGCTTGGTGTTTGTTTGTTTGGAGGGGGCATTGGACTGGGACTCATCCATGTCTGCTTGGAAAAGATCAACACATGCAAACACGCTAGAAATAACGACAATTGATATTGTCACAAAGAGTTGCGGAATTGAATGTATATGGGTACATGTATATTATAATAATTCTTGAAAATGTCACAATAAAAAAGCACATTAATAATCTAGTGATTGGGCTCGTAATTATCCCACATTTCTTGCGTGATTTGTTCACGGATATCGAGCCATACATCACGCTCTTCTTGCTGCTCCCTAGCAGTCCGTGTTTGGGTAATAGCCGGCTCGTCATCCGGGGGTAGATTGACATCCATTAATGGGTCATCTGGATTAACACTGAGAATGAAGTTGTGAAGGATGCAACATGTGTGCACAAGCGCAACTTGTGTCTTGTAAGGAAAAAATGGATGTGATGCAATGATCTTGAACCGGTTCTTGAGCAGGCCAAAAGCTCTTTTAATCTTCGATCTAAGAGACGAATGACGAAGATTGAACAGTTCGTACTTATTGTTTGGGACATTCCTCGGAGAGAACTCTTTCAGGTGATATCTCACACCCCTATACGGAGCAATAAAACCGACGCTTGTGGGGTAAGCTGCGTCCACAAGATAGTACTTGCCTATAAAGTGAAAGTTTGAACACATAGTGTCAGTGCGTGGCATAGGAAATATGTTAATCCACCGGTGCACAATAACATATACCTTCGATTGTCTTTAACCTACTATCTGGTGGGCGCGAAAGGGTGTCCTTTAGGACGGTGTAATCATTGGCTGAACCCTCCCATCCGGCAAGTACATAGGTGAATCGAAGGTTGGGTGTACAAGCGGTCAACACATTCTGTGTCACTTCTTTCCTTCCTCGGAATCGTAATACTTTGTCTGCTGGAACGGTGGCGTGTATGTGCATACCGTCTATAAGGCCGATGCAGTTCTACACGTGTGATAAGGAAGAATGTCATCGCTACGCATGAAAATGTAGGTGACCTTTAAAAATCAGTGTCAATGCATGCTGGTGTACCTTAAAGTAAGGGTAGTATGAAGGGCTTCCCAAGATTTCGGGGGCTGTGTATGGCCCTGCTTGTTGCATGTATAGGTCGCGAATACCGCATATCGTCTTCAACACCGCATTGAAATAGCGGCTGATTGTCTCACCCGACAAAAAAAAATTCACCCGCATAACACGATTTTTTGTGTTGTGGCCGACAATGTGTAGAAATATACACAGTTGTTTTTCGATCTTAATCCGATCAGTATCAATAAGTAGCTTACGCAGCCTCATAATATGTGCCAATTCGTCTAGTGCGTCTACATCCATACGGATATAGGCGACGCAATAATCTAACCCAGGCATTCGAATCCTTGCCATATGCCGCCTCCGTGCCTCATCACGAGACTCCCGTGGCATTGCCACAACACGGGTGACCGAGTCCAGATAATAGCGTTGGACGACTACGACTATAACTGTGTAGACAACCCATAATACCGCTAACCTTTGAGACTGATCATCACCATTGTCCATCTATACCAATACAACATACGAAAACACGAAAGATAATAGCTAGACTTTAGCGTTTGACATAATCAACTTATCATTCATTGTAACAATTAGAACACGACAATAGATTGCAGCCATCAACCAACATATAAGCAATAACAACATGTAGAAATTAAGCATGAAAAAACATGTAGAAATTAAGCATAACTAGCAATAGATTAATTAATAGCATACCAGCAAGGAACATGAAAAAACCTGTAGAAATTAAGCATAACTAGCAGTAGATTGCAGACATGAAGATTAAGCAAAAACAACAAGCAATAGATCAGTGGGCATCAAGCATAACTAGCAATTTGCAATAAACATATACGAATTTGCAGCTCGCATTAATAACCAACAAGCAATTAGCAATTTCCAAACAATGAGCATAACCAGCAAGTAATAAACATGTAGAAATAACTAGGGGATATAAACCATGATCATAACCAGCAAGCAACAAACGATATGGGATCAGTTGAGGGAACAACAGCTGTGAGCATATAAACCATGATCATAACTAGCAAGCAACAAACCCGAGAAATCAGTGAGCAAAAAAACCCTAGAATACACAAAAATAGGGGATCAGTTGAGGGAAAACAATGTGGAAAACCTACATTTCCAAACCCATTCAAAAACCAGGGAAAAAAATGAAAAAAATGAAAAAAATTAGATCGAAAGCCACATGGGCAAATGAAAGTGAATAGAGGGGATCAGAAAGCCACATAATAGGACCACTCAAGTAATACGATGTGTAGATCCGAGGTCTACACAAGTGAATAGAGGGGATCAGAGAAGAAAAATAGGAAAATACGATGCGGAAAACCCACATGGCCAAATCCATTCGAAAGCTAGTAAAAAAAATGAAGAAAAAGAAGAACGAACCACATAATAGGGAGATCAGGCCATACATGGTGTAGATCCGAGCTCTACACAAGTGAAGGAAGGGGATCAGAGAAAGAGGGGAAAGAGGATCCGAGGTCACCTCTTCAGATGCACTTCGTTGTAGATCCGAGGTCTACCAATGTTCACCAAGCTCCAAAGCACGGCGGAAGAAGCTCCAGTCCAGTCACTACACGGTGGATAGGTGAGCTTGAGATCGCGAGAGGGTTGGGGCGGAGAGGAGATAGGACGCCGGCCAGCGGAGAGGAGAGGCTCAAGGTCGAGAGGGGCGGCGAGGGGTTCTTTCTCTCACGAGAGGACGGGGATGGCTAGAGATCGCAGGAAAGAAGTTGCGAGAGAGAAGTCGGCGGAAACCCTAGATCGCGTTGAGAGAGTGACTCTATCGAGGCTGCTTGGAAAAGCTCTTAAGAGCTGGCTGGAATCGGTTTCCAAAATAGGTTGGAAATTGATTCTAGCTCAGAATCGGCCAGAAAAAAAACCTCCAAAAAGTGTCCCAAAAACACTGTTTTGGAATGCAGCTTGGAATGGAAACCAAGCTTTTCCAACCAAACAAACACCCGGAAAAGTTGTTAAAGCGGGAAACCTATTCCGTTCCAAGCATTCCAAGATGTATTCCATGGAAACAAACAGCCCCTAAGCGGGGATAACCCCCATTAACCCCATACCAAACAAGGGCTAAAGTCCTCCTTACCTACATAACTCGTCACCTTACGCACCTTGTCCTTGAACCACCCTTGCAATGGTCGATCCCGATCACGACGGCGAGATCCGGCGGAGCTGGAGCCTCCGTCGTCAATGCCGATCCGACGGAGCTGGAGTCTCCTCACGTGACCTCCTCCCTGATCTGTCGTCGTCGCCGATCCCGATCCTGTCATCGATCCCGATCTCGATCCACCGTCGCCGATCTCCCCTTCCGTCATCGCCATTCCATCCATCGCCAATCGCCACCCGATCTCGCCGTCGTGATCCGAGCGCGCTGCAGTCCGATCGCAATCCGAGCTCGCGTCCGACGCCGATCTCTCCTTCTGTCGTCGCCATCCCATCCCGTCGCGTCCGACGCCGATCTCCCCTTCCGTCGTCGCCATCCCATCCCGTCGCGTCCGATGCCGATCTCCCCTTCCGTCGTCGCCATCCCATCCCCTCGCGTTCGACGCCGATCTCCCCTTCCGTCGTCCCCATCCCATCCCGTCGTGTCCGACGCCGATCTCCCCTTCCGTCGTCGCCATCTCCCCTTCCGTCGTTGCCATCCCATCCCGACGCCGATCTCCCCTTCCGTCGTCGCCATCCCATCCATCGCGTCCGACCCCGATCTCCCCTTCTGTCGTTACCAAGCCCAGCCGTTACCAAGCCCGTCAGTGATCCCTCTCCCGAGCTCGGCAAAGGGGACAACGGCTTTTCCAACGGCAAAGGCGGAGGGAGAGAAGGCGTAGTGGGGTTCTCGGCGTCGCGGGAGGGCGATCGACGGGGAGAAGCCATGAATCGTGGGACAGCATAGCTGATTTTTCAATTTTGTTTTTTTTCAATTACTTTTTGTGGTTACTTTTTGTTTTTTGCAGTAACTTTCCAATTTTATAGTTACTTTTCATTTTTTTTTAGTTGCTTTCCAATTTTTTTCAATTTTATAGTAACTTTCCATTTTTTCAATTTAATGTGGAGGAATATCACTTTTTAAATATTTGTAGTTACTTTTCACTTTGTAGTTAAAATATTACAAACTATTCTGTAAAATATTTGTAGTTACTTTTTAATTTTGATAATTACTTTTCAATTTTTTGGTAGTTACTTTCCATTTTTTTTGTAGTTACTTTCCAGTTTTTTTTGTAATTACTTTCCAATTTTTTTTGTAGTTAATTTTCAATTTTTTTGGTAGTAACTTTCCGACGGGAATATGAACAGTCACTGAGATATTAATAAGACATTTTACTAATAAAAAAATATAACTGTAAAAAAAAAAGACTAAATGACTTCACAACTTAGTAAAAGGACTACGGAGCAAATAAGATGTCTCAGAGAGACTAAATGACAATTATCACAAAAACAAAGACAACATATGATGTAGTCTTCTGCACGGTGCACCAAGAAATAATAGCGTGGCACGTTGATTAGGTTGGTGGACACGTGTAAGAAGTGGTGGGGCGGGGGGGTGGGGGGGGTGTAAGTGTCGGGTTAGAGCCACGAGAGACAGATGGGCTTGGGCCCATTGGGTGGAATTGGGTCGGAAAGTTGTCTCATAAGTGCTTTGGGTCTTGTTTGGGTTCGGTTACCTGGGTTAAGCCACGTAGATACATATTACAATGGAACTTTTGGTTTTATACCCATCTAAATAGTGATATTTGTCTCTATACCCCATCATAAGTTTGAAATTCTCGATGTGTTTTTACAAATAACTTTTGATCTAAATATCCCCATGGCCAACTTTAATCCTGATCAATTTTGAAATTCGGAATCACTCTTATATCAATATTAGCATTGAGAAACAAAAATGGCTCAAAAATTTTCATGAGCGACTCTAAACTTCAAGATGTTATCCAAATTGATGCTTCATTTGTTTCTAGATAAAATGCTGCAATTGCTGCTATTGATGTCCAAAAGGCGACGCAAATTTGTGAAGAAACTACAATTTGGGCAATGTATAAGCATGTGGTTACTTGTTCATCACTAGAAGCAGAACCGGTGGCAATCTAGAATGACATGCGTTGCGTTGGGTCAACGATAATGGTGTTGAACAGGTGATCGTGGAAACTGACTCAAGATCATGGCAAAAGATATGATATATAATATTATGATTTGTTCATATGCAATTGAGCAACTTCTTCATGACATTTGGACGGTTATGAACTTATGATGGAGCTATCAAGAATAATTTATGTTTATATTACTAGTTCGATTAATTGTAAAACGGATAGTGTGGCTCGTTGGTGCCGTTGTTCTCAGGTACCATTGTATTGAGTATAACGAGTTCGAATAGGTTCTTGTAAGCCAGTCTCTGGGCTCTTATAATAAAAACAAAAAAAAACTCTAAAACTTCAAGATCGGCCAAGGTCAAAGTCGATGACAAGGATATTTTATTTAGATGGAAAAAAACATTTTTGAAGGTACATAGGTGTTTTCAAATTTCATAGGGGTAGTGAAATAAGTATCACTATTTGTAAGGGGTATATTAAAAAAAAAATTACACCTATTAAAGTTGGTCCTAGAGTCTTGTCGTTAAATAGTGAAACAAAATAAATTACGAAATTGCTGGAGGTTGCTTATGAGACCATCAAACCGTTAGATGAGACCTTTAAAAGTGACAGCTGGAGAGAGCTTATGATCAAAAACGACCAAACTAAACCAACCCAAGTGACCAAATTAACTTTTGGGGTCTGCTCCTATTGGGACCACAGAGAGGTCTATATCTATCGCGATTGGAAATATATTTTAATGCATACGTGGACTTAAAGGGAGTTGTGTGGCTTTTAGACTGCAATATCTTGTCACACAAAATTCCACATCTAGGCCAACATTTACGTGTTGGAATTGGTGACTCCCAAGAAATTTGATTTTAGTACTTAATTTGGACACGATTATAAGTTGAAGGTGTGAAATTTAATAAGTTTTCAGGTACTAATATGTTATTAATCCCTTTTAAAAATGGATTAATAGGCAACCCTGTGATTTTTATAAAGTTTTAAGCAAGCATGGATGTTTCGAGACTACTCTAATGTAATGCATTTTACTCTCGCTAACACGTGTCCAACCACCCACGGACTGCCACGCCAATCCAATATCGCCCTGGGGCCCACCGAACAAAGATGCACGCCAGGTGTCAGCAGTTTAGTGCTCAGTGTCTATTCTTTTGCGATGGGAGCTTATCACGCGATCCGCGAGCATTTCGATCCATGGAGAACGGCCAGCTATGTGACACCTGTGCTTTAATTTTAACACCCGATGATCGCCAACAGTTTCGAGTTGGCGTTGCCAACGGTTCAACGACCAAAACTGCTTGGTTGAACCAATCTAACCATCAACAGAGGAGTGAGAAATATAGAAATTTAGAGAGAGAGAGAGAGAGAGTTAAAGGCTCTCATGAGAATATTGGCAACTTTAAATTGGAATGGGTCAAAAGCTTGTAGGTTGGAACATAGATGGTGCCAATGGTTCCACCAAACAGACCCACCACCAAAATATAAAAGCAATCTTGGGAAATTTTACCACCAAAGTGTTGTGGATGAGTTGTTTCTCTTGTCCAGTTAATCAGATGGCATGACTGGAATTCATTAAAACTTAACCCAATATGGTAGAGTGGTGCTGAATTTGTAATTAGTTAGGCAAAACTTAGACCAAATCCGGTCGAGTCTAAATCATGTTAGGACTAGACCCAACAAGATCAAATCACACTCGTAATACATCGTGTGGCTCATTCAAAAGATCGGACGGCGGCTCTTAATGCACAACACAGTAAGACACGATTGGTGTACACGGCACAAGGCTGTATGGGAGCAGCGTCCAATATCATCTCATAAAATATAATCAATTTGACCGTATCACACGATATACCATCAATTTACATATGAAGTTATCTTGGCAACATCGCACGATACTTATCAGTAGCTTCAGTGAATCAAATGTGTCCTAAATATATAAAAATCCTAATCAAGGAGACAAAACCTAATTAAAGATCTTCCATGGTAAATATATTTCCCCATCATCCAAACCTGTGTTTAATTAGAGAGAGAGAGGGTTTCTCTCTCAACAGCTCTTCTTCTCAAGCTTCTCCTCCTCAACAGCCAATCTACCCTTAATAAATTGTTTTTTTTTATCTCAACCCGGTTCACACGAACGAAACCATTCAAACACGCTAAAACCCATACAAGCACCCAAAAACAACCCCACAAACCAAACTCCCTGACATCAAAATACCAAAACAATGATGTCATCCAACAATCAAAATCTGGTGTCCTCTTATTGGGTCACAATTTGGTGTCTCTCCACCATCTTTCTCTCTCCAAAACTTTGACCGGCTACCACACCCATCACCAGCCAGGTGGGCCCCCACCTCCCTCTCCTTTGCTACCTCTTGGAGGATCTTTTAAGTGGAAACGTGAGCTGAGACCGCCCTCTCTTTTAGACACGCTAGCTAGCTAGCTAGCTACAAAGAACCAACCCCTTTCCCCTCTCTCTCTCTCTACAAACCCCTCCAGCCTAACCAATCTTCGTCTACCTATCAAAAGATCCATGGCTTCTCCCCCCTCCCAACTGGATCAAACCATCAAGGACTGCTCAACCTAGAACCTCTCCTCTCTTTCTCTCTCTAGAAATATATCTCTGCGGTTTCCTAGCTCGCTCTATCCCACCACCATCTCACGTTCAAAGCGCTAGCTGATCAGATCCACTACCCTAAAAAAGCCTGATCTCTTTCTTCAATCCCTTCTAGAATGATCATCCCATTCTCCTCCATGATTCTCTCTCTCTCTCATCAACTCCTCCTTTCTCTCTCATCCGGTGAGTTTTATAACTTCTTTTGAGCCAAGCAAGCTGCAAGCCCGGCCATGGACTCGGGCACCAGCGGGAGCATGCAGTCTTCGAGCGGAGGCGGCGGCGGCGGCGGCGACGACGACCTCGTCGACTCCCGTTCCGAGTCCATCTCTAACTTCGTCTTGCACTCCTCCTCCTCTGGTGGTGGTGGCCCCACCTCTCTTCCACTGTCACAGCCACCGCAGCACCAACCGCCACCGACATCTTCTCTTTTCGACACCCTCTCTTATCTAGAAAGTTTTGCTCGATCACCACTATCAAGTTCGTCTAATCCTCCAAGCTTCGTCGACACACCATGGTCGTCTCGGCCTCTCCACCACCTGTCGCCGCTGGACCCCGGTTGCACAGCCGACATCACCGGCCTCATCGCGCCACCGTCGTCGTCATCACAAGTCAGCGCTCCCCCGGGGATGATGATGACCACCTCGATCAATATGGCTCGCCAATTCTCCATGAACGCGGCCCAACCTGCGCCGGACCCCCCGCCGCCGTCGCGCTCCTCCAAGAAGCGGTCGAGGGCCTCGCGGCGCGCCCCAACAACCGTCCTCACCACCGACACCTCCAACTTCCGCGCCATGGTGCAGGAGTTCACGGGCATCCCCGCAGCGCCCTTCGCGGCCGCCGCCAGCTCCTCCTCCCCCTTCGCCCGGTCCCGGCTCGACCTCTTCCACTCCGCCGGCTCATCCTCCCGGGACCCATCATCGGCATCTGTCCCCCCTTACCTCCTCAGGCCGTTTGCTCAAAAGGTTCAAGCTCCAACCTTTGGCAGTATGATCTCTGCAACAACCTCTACTACTAATAATAGTGCCAGCAACAACAACATTAGTGCTACTACTTCTAGTCTCAATGCCAACAACACCAACACCTCTATATCAATGACTACTTCAACTACATGCACCAATTCCACTCCCATGATCAGTAGCTACCATGAGCTAGGTTTAAACATGCAGAACTCTTCACTACTCGGGTTTCAATCTCTTCTCGCTTCTCCAAAGTATAACTTGCCGGTTTTCGCCGCGAAGTCTCATCAGATCAACTCGGACTACGGCATGCATCATCTCGCTAATGTGAACATGAATCCGAACCTAGTCGGGTCCGAGGGCATGCATGCAGGGTGGCCAGAGGGGGCGGCGGCGGAAGCTGGGGGCGGCGATCAAGCTCAGCTGAGGTCGACGGCCGCGAACTACGGCGGCTTGCAGAGAGGGAGTAGCTGCAAGATTAATTTCTCGTCGTCCACGTCGTCGGACTTCCATGCGGAGAAGGGGTCGACGGAGACCGCGCCGGGAGCGGCGAGGCCCGGCGAAGGTATGTTGGACTCATGGATTTGTTCTTCAGATTAGGAGATAGTGAAGAAGCTAGAAGAAGAAGAAGAGAGGAGAAGAGAAGGAGAAACTGCTTTTGTGCTCCCTAATATATATTTGCTTCACCATCACCACCACCACCACCATATATGACTAGTAGCATGAAATATACACCTTTCCTCTTATCTTAATTATTAATTTTATCTCTTTTGAATGTAAATTAATAGAACTGTTTTCTTATGGGCTTCCCTTATCATCAACACCATAGATCTATAGAGACATCTTTGTGACATTTTTGTTTTTGCTTGGCCCTCTCATGTCTCTGTCTTGTTCAGGTCTTGTCTCTCATATCTCATACATGCATGTTGAAGTACTCCTGCTACTAGGAGTTTACTAGAAAGAGAGAATTACCAACATCAAACAATGTGGTAATTAACCCGGCCCTTGGCTCATCTAATTAAAAAAAAAAAAACATCAAACAGTGTGTGCTTCCTATATATTATGATGCCTGGAATTCAGCTGATCTTCATTATATTTGCCTTGGGTTCTATCTCCGGCTCGACCCTTGTCGCTTTAAACAGTGCTAGTGTGGTGAAAACTCCTCCAGCGACTCCCTCCGTGGTTGTAATACTGCGTAGGAAAAACTCCGGTGATTTCGTAGACGTAGCCCTGTCTTTGAAAATTGAATATGAAACAGAGATGCATGCCGATGTTTGATTTTCTTGTTCTTGATGTTAGTGAAAATGTTCATCTTGTATCAGAGAGTATTCATGGGGATGGGGGAGACCATGGTATCGGATCATGCATGGTAGCTAGAGAGAGTGATTGGCGGCGAGATTTGGGGGAAGGTTAGCCGCCAAAAATCTTATATTAGATTATGGGTCTTTCTCACTGTATAAAATTTGAGATGTGTTGTGTGAGAACTGTGGGGGGATATATTAATATGGGCAATTTAGGGGAGCAACCTATGCTAGAGATGGTTCCAAGTCTCCAACTACTCCACATGAAGCTTCCACATGAAGTTTCCCCAGGATGCAAACTCTTCTTAATTATAAAAAAAAAATTGCAACACATACAGACAAACGCAACAACCATATCTACAAATCTATCAATCAACTGAGTTAAAAAATAGATTGATTAATTGGGTCAAAAGATTAATGCCCTTTTCATTAAACAATTCATATATAGTCACAGTATATATATTAGATACATGACCATGTGATCCAAATTCTCTGCATATAAAGTTTTAAGTTTCCCTTCCGGTTTGCTGTTATGCATGGAAAGTTCTATCCTTAATTACTATTAATTTTTTTGCTTGTTCATGAGATCTCTCTTTCTGTGGATCACCTCTTCTTTTTAGAATGATATGGGCAAAGGGGATGATTAGCTAGCTAGCCATGACATTTTGGGGGAATGGGAAAGGAGAGGAAAGGTACTGAATAATTTTATGATGTTGTAATTAGATAAATAGCTGATTGATTTCATGAAAGTGGGGATGATTATAAAGCTATGAGGAGATTTTTTTTTTGGGGTGGGGAGGAGGGGGGGGGGGGGGGGGGGGGGGGGTTGGGGGTGGGTTTGAGGGTGTGACATGTGACTCTCTCTCAATATACTGAAATCATGGTGGCCCATGCCAGGGAATAATCTGTTCTCAAGCAATGATGGTTTCCTCTCCTTCCCTCTCTAGGGTCATGTGAAGGGGACTGCTTGAGAAGAGGGATGGAGATCCCCCCTCCCCACCCTCAGCTCTCCCTCCACAGAGAAAGTCCTACAAATTTTGAGCCATCCCTAAAAGACACAGAGCTTTTCATCTTATCCAAAAAGCTGGCTGGCAGCCATACATCCTTCGCCTGCAAAATTAAGCACATTTTCAAATGGCAGTACACATACATAATTAGCTTTTTTGTTAAGAATAGATACAATGTAATAAAAAATCTGAGCCCAGTGAGCAAGTGCAAGAACATGGCAGAGCGATGTGAGTGTCTAATTTGTGACAGTACATCGATTTTATCGTCTTGTGCTTGATCTGTCTGATTCTTGATTGATTGGATCCGTGGTTTTTATTGTTACATAATACTTCAAAACAAAAAAAAGAGTACTAGGAATTAAAGAAGCTTCTTAATTATTGTAGAAACTAATTAATTGTAGTAAAATAGGTTTATGTACAGATAAACTCCATGGGGGGTGTTGGCAACTTGGCATGGTGTGGGGCAAAAGAAAGGCAGTCCTTCCACCATGAGCATATATCAGAAGGCAAAGTGGCCAACAAAATAGCTGCACACTCTGAAAAGTAGATGGAGGGCTGAGTCTTCCATTCTTGTCTTCAATCTTCATGTCATCTCTCCTGATCTCCACTATAAACAACATCACAAGCAGCTTTGACAACATAGATGCAATGAATGGAATTCTATTTTCTTCACAAAAAAAAGGTAGTGATCACAGCTAGTATACATACATAAGAATAAGTTCCTCAAAGTACGTACTACAGAGACACGTTATAAGCTAGAAGGATGGCAACCTTTCTTATCTCTTTATCTCTCTCATATAGTCATAGCTTTCTCACGCTAAACTATACATTATGTACACAGTCTAGCTTGAAATTGATTGAAAATGGCATTATTCTATGCTCACCAAGACTTTAGTTGTCAATCTCTGGAGTTGGAAATGTACCCAGCTAGGGTTGTCTCTCTCTCTCATCAATGTATCATCTATCTATGTAGGACATACGTAAGCCGTTATGATAGAAAGACTAGAAGGTGATTAGACCAGAAGATTTGAGCCCCATACTCTGGTTGACCTGACCCTTCTAACAAGGACTTCGTTGACTGGTCAACTATACCCTCTGGTGTGGTTTTAGACCTTAACATTGACTGGTCAACTAGACCCTCTACTGTGGTTTTAGACCTGAGCAATTTTGTTTTTGGAATTTTTGCATTTCGGTACCACGTACTTTTTCAGCAATGCAGTTTGATACCTTGTAGTTTCGGATTGGCAATTTGATACCACCGAGTTATAAATTAAGTGAAATTTAATGCCGATCGCCAATTCCGTTAGTATAAGTTGACGGAAAACCGCTCACGTGCACGCACGTGAGCGGTTTTACACCCGTTTCCCACCTTTCTCCCGTTTCCCGGGTTTTCACCCGACTTCGAATAAGAAGAAATATCGGTGGAAGAAGAAGCCGGAAGGTGCCATCGAGGTCACTTCGCCGTGTTCGGAGTGCGACAAGAGGTTTTGGTCGTGGCGAAGAATAGCCTGGCTTGCAAGTGGCGGAAGCCCAGGGTGGAGAATGCTGGGATCAGAAGGATGGCGGCAGTGGCAAGGCCGAGGGCGGAGATGGCGGAGAGGTAGGCGAGGCGAGCCAAGGGGTGGTAGAGAAAGGCGTAGTAGATGGGCGGGACGAAGGAGGAGACAATCATGATGGCGACGCCGATGTAGTCGAGACACCATAGGAAGAGGGACATGCAGCGGTGCTCGACGCCACTCCGACCACATCATCGACGGGGAAGAAGAAGAAGAAAAGAAGAAGGGAGATCGGGAGAGGAAGAGAGAGATGGAGAAGAAAACAGAGGAGGAAAAGAAAAGAAGAAAACAGAGCAGGGAAAGAAAAGAAAACAGAGGAGGGAAAGAAGGAGGAGGAGCACGAGCGGAGGAGCCGGAGCAAAGGAGGAGGAGCAGGAGAGAGGAGGAGGAGCAAAGGAGGAGGAGGAGGAGGAGGAGGAGAAGAAGAAGAGTGGTGGTGAGGACGCCGCCGCGCTTGTTGGTGATGTTGACGAAGTCCATGTTGCCAGGCTCGTTGCCGGTGGTCTGGAGAAATGTGGTGGTGAGGACGGTGCTGCGGGGGAGCGCGTGGGGCTTGGCGGGGTCGAAGTAGTCCAGAACGGTGAGGAGACGGAGTGCGTTCTTAATAGCGCTGAGGGGGCGCTTTGCGGCGAGGGCGGACATGGCGCCGTTGTTGAGGACAAGGCAGGTCACCGTCTCCTGGGAGTTGATCTCGTCGGCTACCTTGGTCTGGGTGAGGTAGCTGTTGTAGAGGTTGTAGCCCAGGAACCCATCCATGATGGCCGTGACGTTATGGACCTCTGATGGCTTCAACGTCGAGAAGACGATGGAGGAGAGCAATGCGAGCGAGAACAGGAGCTGTAGGAGGAGGAGGACGAGCCATAGGAGGAGGACGACGTAGGAGGAGGACGACGAGCAGAGGAGAAGCAGAGGAGGAGGAGTGGAGGAGGAGCCGGAGAAGGAGGACGGTGAGCATGACGCATGCATGCATGCTGACGTCACCAGTTTTCCGTCACGCTACATGACGCCGTTTCGGGGGTCGGATTACTTTGCTCTGGTATTATAACATGGTGGTATCAAATTGCCAATCCGAAACTACAAGGTATCAAACTGCATTCCTGGGAAAGTACGTGGTACCGGAATGCAAAAATCCCTTTTTTTTGTGTGATTAATTAAGTCCAAAGACTTAAGTACAAAATACAAGATTAAACAAGATAATAGAGCTACATGACCTCAAGGATACATGGGTCGTCACCCAGGTTTCATACACATCAAGCCAGATGCTCTACACCATCTCGCCACCCTATCTGCTAACAAATTGACAGATCTAGGGGTAGCTACAAAGCCCACTGATTTAAACAAAATAGACATGGCCCAGATCTCCTTCATTAAGTCTTCCACTTCAGCCAACCAACACCCGCTTCCATTCAAGATCTCTACAAACCATTTAGAGTCAGATTCCATTGGAATTTTGTGCTCTCCTTGATCCAGAGCCCATCGTAACCCATTAAGAACCGTTGTTGCCTCTGCCATGACTACATAAATTGCAGACACCATCTCCCCTCTCAGTCACCAAACAATTCCATCACGACCTTCACACATTGCACCAATAGTAGCAGAGCCCTGAACAAAAGAGGCATCCACACGCACCACCATCATCTCTGCAGCCCTTCCCAGGCATTCTACCATATAGCTCTGCATTTTTTTTGGAAAAGATTACCATATTCCTCTGTCTACCTCAAAGCCCAGCGTTCCACCACCTCCACCGTTTTAGCATGACCTTCAAATACCATCGCATTGCGATTCTTTCAGACCAGTCATATAACATAAGCAACCAATGTCTTCAACTTCCTACCTTGATGGTTTGACGAGGAGCACCTGAGGATCCCAACAAATCTCTCCACGTTCCACAAACACCAATCCAGCCAATCCTTGGCAAGAAGAAAACCAAGGACGCACAACTTCCAAATGAGCATTCAATTAGAACATGATTAATAGTTTCATTCTCACCTATGCAATGGGGACACTCTCTTTCTGCAGATAAGCACAAGTGCAAAAAGATTTCCTTGACTGGTAGCTTGCCCAACAATGCCTTCCACAGAAACTGTCGCACCCTTGGTCATGCCAGAAGCTGCCATATATTGCTCCAGATATCTTCACACTCCAAATCTCCTAGCATTCCCTTCGAACGTAGAGAGAAAAGGTACGCAGATGCCGCTGATATATCACCTCTCAAGGGCTTGGCGTTTAGAACTTATTAGGGTTAGGGAGGGTTAGAGATTAGTATGATCGTTGTCACTCTTTAGAAGTAGGATGCCTCGATAGATGTGGGGTATTTCAGGGTTTGTTTTGAAAATTTCATTTTTGCATGGTCAGAATGTCTTTATATATGTAAATATATATAATATGTATGTTATGCATATATATATATATATATGTGTGTGTGTGTGTGTGTGTGTAGTATGTTATGCATGTATGTGTGCGTAAATTTATCTATTATATATGCATGTTATGCATGTATGTTCTACATGACTACATTCACGCATCCTTTCTGTCATCTTTTTCTTTTTTATCTCGTACCTTCCCTCTTTGTATCAGAGCTATGAAACGTGAGCAGAGTAGTCATGTAGGCTTCACTAAGAATGATGCAGTTTATAAAAAATTTCTTTTATATATGTTCTTAATGGTTCATAGTTCTGCATGATATAAATCAAGTCGTGTGTCATTTTCTTTTTTCTTATTTTTCTTTCCAATGAATCCATTCTATGGATCGTTATTGAAGCTGCGCATGGTACTGTCAGTTGTGAATAGGCATTAGGTAAATTCTGTAAGAGGTTGGAAGACGAGTAGAAGAAAATTTAGGAAGAGGGTAAAAACATAAAAAAAGAGAAGTAGATATATATATAAACCGTTGACTGATACTAAACTGCAGAAATATGAATTAGAAAGAAGTATATAAAAATTTTCTTCGAAGACCTACATCCTCTAAGATTAAGTCTGCATACCTCTAAAAACATGACATCCACTTTCATAAAAAGAAATAATATTACTAAAAATAAGAAATAAAAAATGCTCAATTAGCATAATTCCTTCTGAATTAGAATCTTTAAATGAGTGGGCAATCCAAGATGTCCCTAATAAGGACATTTATAAAATTGGATTTCTTGATCTAAAATCGCTAATAGCGATTATGACTGTCGAAAAGACAATAAAAATTGATCAAGAAGATCAGACCATTAGAGAAATGTCTGAAGAATATATGGATGTTTATATGGATAAATATAATTATATCCATATTGGGTTAATTCAAGTGGCATATAAGCCATTAACTTTATAAGGATCGAATGCATCTATTCTCTCTTGTTTACACTCATTAACTTTAAAGTTTACTGATATCACTACTCCATCCAGGAAATCAATTTTTTCTAATAGATCATCTATTAAAGCGATCAGAATATCTGAGTCCCAAATTCCTCATGGAATACATGAGAGAGTCTAATACAGACTCTGAAATGAGTGTTCGTTTGTAATGGATTTTAAAACATGAACTTATATTAGGCAATTCCTTAATAAGGAATTCCAAGAGTTCTATAGTAAACAATTTAGAGATTGGTTTTTCTCGAATTTCGATAAAAAAACAACACAGGTATAAAAGGTTATATTTCAATATCTTGAATCCAAAAATCAGATTCAATACTTTTGTACCATGGTTCTTGAATTATTATATTCAGAACAAGATCAAAGAATTAATTTGTTAGAAGAATGTTCTAAAATTTGAAATCTAGCACTGGTATCCAAAAAAGATCACTATATTCTCCAACATAACCTCTAAAATTAGAATGAGTCTCTAAATCTAATTTGAAAGCAACTGCTTTTATAAAACCAATTGAGTCTGAAAATGAGACTGATGCAGGACAAAACCCGGACGACCTCGACCGTTGGATGGCCATAACTTTTGATCCGGGTGTCCGATTGGGGCGTGCGACCAGTCGAAACGACCGGGTCGACGAGCCCGTCATTTATCATCGGAGATCTTTGATCTCTCCATGACTACTCGTCAAATCGTCAAATTCCTTTTCCTTTGATCTCAAATCTCAGTTTTAGTAAAAACTTTCCTTTTTAGGCAGTTTTATCGGTTTCTATTTTTGGCAAATTCCTAGTTGGAGTAGGATTTCTCCTTTCTTTTAAATTCCGGATTTAATTCCAGCTTTTAGGACTTGGATTAGGATTGGATGGTTGAGTCCATGTTTTAGTTGAGTTGGTCTTTCCTTAAACCTATAAAAGGAGGCCTAGGGTTTGTAAAGAGGTAGTTTTTGGATGAATAAAAAAATAGGGTTTTTTGGTTTCTTCCTCTATAGAAATCTGGTTATCTCTCCCATAGAGAGTTTGGTTGTCTCTCCCATAGAGAGGTCCATCTTCCACGTTTTACCCTGCGCCAGAGTGGTATCAAGAGCTATACGAGTTCCTGGGAAGAGGAGCCATGCCGCCTCGAACCAGAGCTAACCGTGCTCGACGGCCGCCTAGTGTATCTCCACCGCCGCCGCCCAGAAGACGTGGCCGGCCTCCTGTCAACGAGGGGCCTCCCTCGCGGGAACAAGGGGTCTTGCAGGCGACCATCGTTGATCTTCAACGACAGGTGGCCGCCCTCCAACTCCAGTTACAACATCATAATCAGGATCGGACGCCATCGCTGGAAGAGGAAGAGTTGTCTTCGGAGGAGTCCTCCTTTCAGAACATGTACGCCGACCCACCCCCCTTTCGACGCCATGACCAGCGGGATCATGCCATGGATTACGGATTCAAGGTAGACATACCTGAGTTCGCGGGAGGGTTGCAGCCAGAGATTTTCATGGACTGGCTTCATCAAGTGGAACGTATTTTCAAGTTTCGGGAGGTGCCTGACGACATCAAGGTGAAGTTGGTGTCTATCAAGTTGAAGGGACGAGCTTCAGCATGGTGGGAACAACTGAAGAGGGTTCGTGAGAAGCAACAGAAGGGCAAGATCCGAAACTAGGAGAAGATGAAGAAGAAGTTGAAGGAGCACTTCCTTCCGTTCGGCTATACCCAATCCCTCTTCCAAAAACTGCATATGCTTCACCAAGGTATGCGATATGTTGAAGAATATACTGAAGAATTCTATCAGTTGCTTGCCAGGAACGACCTGTCGGAGATGGAGGAGCAAACGGTCGCTAGATACCTCGGAGGGTTGCGACTATCTTTCCAGGACACGCTGAGCCTTCACGCGTTGTGGACGGTGTCTGAGGCCTATCAGCGGGCGTTGACGGCGGAGAAACAACAAGCGCGTGCGCTTGCCATGGGACGGACGCCCCAACCACCGCCCGCCCCGCTGAACCCGACCCCGCCAGCGAAGTCGCCGGGTCCCAGACCCGCCCCCCCAAATCCGGCATCAGGATCCACCTTCAGGTGCTTCCGTTGTGGAGAAGTGGGCCACCGGGCTTCGAACTGTAGCCTACCCGTTGGCCGGCCGGGGAAAGCTCTGCTCTTTGAGGAAGACGCGGATGATCAAGCGGCTCCCACCGAACCCATCTTCGATGACTATGGCGAGGAAGGCGAGATTCTGTACGGCGATGGCCCTGCGACCTTAGTCCTACGGAAGAGCTTCCTGTCGCCCAAGGAGGAGGTCGACGACAACTGGATGCGGACCAAACTGTTCCAAACGACGTGCACCATCGGCGGACGGGTCTGTAAGCTGATCGTGGATAGTGGAAGCTGTGAGAACGTCATCGCGGATGAAGCGGTGATCAACCTACAACTACCCACGGAGGTCCATCCAGTTCCATACAGATTTTCGTGGCTCAAGCGGGGCAGCGAGGTAAAAGTCGATAAACGCTGCCTAGTTTCCTTTTCTATCGGTTCCAATTATCAGGATAGCGTATGGTGCGATGTGGTGAACATGGATGCTTGCCACCTGTTGCTGGGCCGACCCTGGCAATATGATCGTTCTGTCGTCTACGACGGTCGGAAGAACACCTATACCTTGCAGTTTAACGAGAAGCGGGTGACTCTAGCGCCGAGATAGGAGGAGCTGCGGACCAAGCCCAAGGAAGGCCGAATTCTGACTATGCTGTCACGGTCACACTCTCTGAAGGAGGCCTACCGAGTCCGGCGTCCACCCAAAGTGCAGCTTTCTGATACCTTTAATGTGAGACATCCGGGTACATACAGAGGGGTTCGTTGGGGGCCAGACTCGAGGACGAGTCCTTTCCAACCAGGGGAGTATGATGCAGGACAAAACCCGGACGACCTCGACCGTTGGATGGCCATAACTTTTGATCCGGGTGTCCGATTGGGGCGTGCGACCAGTCGAAATGACCGGGTCGACGAGCCCGTCATTTGTCATCGGAGATCTTCGATCTCTCCATAACTGCTCGTCAAATCGTCAAATTTCTTTTTCTTTGATCTCAAATCTCAGTTTTAGTGAAAACTTTCCTTTTTAGGCAGTTTTATCGGTTTCTATTTTTGACAAATTCCTAGTTTGAGTAGGATTTCTCCTTTCTTTTAAATTCCGGATTTAATTCTAGCTTTTAGGACTTGGATTAGGATTGGATGGTTGAGTCCATGTTTTAGTTGAGTTGGTCTTTCCTTAAACCTATAAAAGGAGGCCTAGGGTTTGTAAAGAGGTAGTTTTTGGATGAATAAAAAAATAGGGTTTTTTGGTTTCTTCCTCTATAGAAATCTGGTTATCTCTCCCATAGAGAGTTTGGTTGTCTCTCCCATAGAGAGGTCCATCTTTCACGTTTTACCCTGCGCCAGAGATATTTCAAGAGCTTAATAAACTCTTTAAACAAAATAATTACTCTAATGTCTATTTATAAGTTGTGGGACAGCAATTAACTCAAATAGAGCAAACTGTTGATAAACTTGTAAATAAATCAGAAGAAGTCAATCTCAATTTTCATACGGCTGAAGAAAAATCTGTTAATCACTATGCAAATCAGGTTTCTATTAAACTTAATTCAGTTATATTTGGTTTTAAATTAGAAAAAAAATTGACCGATGAAATTGTTGAGTCTCTTAGTAAAGAACTTAATAATATTAAGATTCAAGTTTTAGAAGGTGAATCTTCATAAATACATTCTAAAGAAGATAAAAAAAATAATATGAAGAATTATCAGATAATATATTTGATATTGATTCTTTAAATGAGATAATTGAAACTAAAAAAGTTTCAAAATATTAATAAAATTGAAAATCGTCCTAGAAATCTTGATAAATTCTATTATAAATATCCTACTTCTATAGATGTATTGTTTGAAGAAAATGATACTTTTCTTCAACAATATTATTATGGAAGAAACATCTATGAATACAATATAGATGGATTAACTGATCATCAAATTTATAATATGACACATCATATGATGATGTATACTAGTATATGCAAAGACAATGGTAATTCTGATAAAATATAGCATCATTTCTTGTGGTTTTACTGGAAGTCTGAAAGGATGGTGAGATAATTATCTTACACATGAGCAACATGCAGATTTTCTTTCTGCTGTCAAACAAGAAAATAATTAACAGCATGAATATGCTATTTATACCCTTGTTCTTGCAATTGTTGAACATTTTATGGGTAGCATTCCAGATCAGGGGGAGAGGATAAGAACATTATTGCAAAATCTCATATATCCATCGTTTACCCATTTTCATTGGTACAAAGATACATTTATCAATCGATTAATGCAACTCAATGTTGCTAATATCACTTATTGGAAGTCCAAATTTATAGACGGATTACCTAATCTCTTTACTGAAAGAGTAGGAAATTATATTAGAGAGCAAAATAGTGGTCTCATTCCTTAAGCTTCTTACACATATGGAGTATTAATAAATGATTGCATACATGAATGATTAAGCTTATGCAATAATATAAAGCTTAAAAACCAATTATAGTCTCATAAACTTACAGAATGAAAACAATTAGGAGAGTTTTTCTAGTAATTTGCTCTTTCTGAGCCCATTAAGCAAAAAAAACTCCTAAAACAATAAAAGAAAGGAAAAAATCCTTTCTATAAGAAACGAAAGAAGAAATATAATACTCAAAAGAGTAATGCTCAAAGGAAATTTAAAATAGATAAGTCTAAAGTTAAGTGGTTTAAATGTAGAAAAATTGGTCATTATACTAATCGATGTTATACGAAGACGAAGTTTAATGAAATCGAAGATGAAGGATTAAAGAAATCATTATATAAAGTACTAATCAGTAATACTGATTCTAAAAGTGAGGAAAGTTTTATTTCTTCATCAGAATCCTCAGATGAAGAAACTTGTCATTGTATAATTAATAATTGTACAAAAAAATTGATTCAGACTATTAGAAAGCAGTAGTTGAAATGAATGGATTATCAATTAATATAATATCTCTAGATAATTTTTTAAAATAAATTATTATCATAAGAGAATATATCTTTTGACTTAAAATCTCAATTAATGGATATTTGTTTAAAAGGAGACCAAAGAATTGAAGCTCCTAAAACATATAATACTTATAAATTAGCAGAAGTCTTAAAAAGAAAATAGGAAAAAACTGTTAAAACTTTATCATTGATAAAGTTAAATAGAGATGTTAATAACCTCAAAGAAGAAGTTAAACTTCTAAAAGAAGAAAATAAATACATAATTTCTCTAATAGAAGAGAAACTATCTGCAAATGAAGATAATGAAGCGCCTTTTCCGAACAAAGAAGAACTCTTAAATAAACAAAAAGGCATTATCGAAATAGGACAATCCTCAAATTCTCAAAAGAAATTTCTGATACAAATATTACAACAAATTACTTCTGAAAGATGGTATGCCGAAATAACTTCCGTTATTTCAGAACAAGTAGTCATAAACTTCCGGTATTTCAGAACAAGTAGTCATGCCACATCCTATACTACTAATTGATAGTGGTGTTGTTCTTAATTGTATAAAAGAAGGAATAGTACGTTCTAAATATTTCGAAAAAACCACTCAATCCTTAAGTGGTGCTTGTGGAAACAAATTAGAAGTAAATTATAAACTTTCTATACAAGTCTCTTGTATACCCGCTCCTTTTGTGTAGGTCAAAAACCTTTCTCAACACATTGTATTAGGAACTTCTTTCCTGCATAATATTATGCCAATTGAAAGAGTTTATTCCTTTGGCATAAGTGTTACTCTCCAATTTATTACCGAATCTCATATGAAAATATTGAATGAGGTTAAAGATATTCTCCTTAAGGAAAATCAAATAAATTTCCTTAAAGAAGAAATATCTTATGTTCAAATTACTGAACAATTAGCAAAACCTACTACTAAAGATTTAATAGAAAAAAGTGATAAACAATTTCAATTTATTGTGTGTGGAACCGTTCCAAATGCGTTTTGGGATAGAAAGAAACACATAGTTAGTTTACTTTATGAAGATTCCTTCGATGAAAGGAATATCTTGATTTAGGGTTAGACCATGTCAAATGAATCAAGAATATCTTGATTTATGTAAAAAGGAAATTGCTATTCTTATCGAGAAACAATTAATTAGAAAGTCATACTCCTCATGGAGTTGCACATCATTCTATGTAAATAATGCTGAAAAAAGAGAATGAGAAATATCTCGTCTAGTTTTTAATTATAAGCCTCTTAATAAGGTGTTTAAGTTGATAAGATATCAAATTCTTAATAAAAGGGGTTTGCTAAATAGAATATATATAGCTAAAATATTTTCAAAATTCAATCATAAATCTGGCTACTGGCAGATTCAGATTGATGAAAAAGATCAATATGAGACATCATTTACAGTTCCATTTGGTCATTTCGAATGGAATGTAATGCCTTTTGGACTGAAGAATGCTCCTTCAGAATTTCAATATATTATGAAGGTTAAACTACGTTTTTGGTACCTGTAAAATTTTGGATATACCACTTTAATACCTATAGTTTGATAATTATGTTTTTTATATCTATATTTAATGTATATAACATATTTAGTACCTACCGTTAGACGCCGTTACCCATACTTGACGACAATTCGCTCGTGATATCATGATAAGTGGTTTTCAATCAATTTTGACTGGTTTTCAGTCAATTTTGATTGATCACCTCATCTTCCTCACTTATCTCTCTCCTCCCTCTCTCTTTTGTGCTCTCTCCGCATCGATGATGACAACGACACAACCGTGGTGGAGCAGTTGCTTCAGGAGGTAGAGGATGACTTCCTCCTCCCTCTCCGCATCGATGCCCACACCACTTCTCTCTTCTCCGCCTTGGATCCCGACCTCGCCCGCCGTTTCCAAGCACACAAGTCGCCTCTTGACCCTGCTGCGTCGTCATCCTCCTCCTCCTCCAAGTTGTCATCGGTCGCTGACAAAGGATCCCAGTCGTCCGTTCTAGCGGTGCTGAGTGCTGGAGCTCGTGATGATGATGATGATGCCGCAGGCGATGATCATAACGGGGTTTCTAAAACCTCCATCTCCTCAACACCGCCGCCTCCACCTCCGCCTCCAACACTGCCTTCTTCGTAGACAACACAACGTTGCTACTATCCCCCTCCTTCGACGAGCTCCTCGCCGCCGCCAACGGAATGCCAACCCGCCTTCTTCTCTGATTGGGCGACGAAGAGAAGGGACTGGTGTGCCTCGTCTCGCTCATGAGTGGCGGCGTCAAGGAGTCGGGGGAGGTGGAGGGCCTGGGCCTCTGCGCCGTGGTGGGCGTCGACTCCATCTGTGAGGACCTGCCCCTCCATCCCAGTGGCATGTTGTTTACCCCAAGGGCAATTTGGGAAATTGCGCCTTGGCGGTTGTTTCACACTGGGTGTGCACATACAAACCTTGTTTGGTGCTTGTGTTGTTAGAACGGTTAGGTGGGACCTAGTTTGGGAGTTCTGGGCTTGGGCCCGTTTTTCAGCCCAAGTTTGCACTTCTGGGCAGGGAGGATCAATCCTTTGGTCGTGGAGGATCGATCCTGCCTGTGCCTGGAAGTCTCTGTCGGTGGCTTTCGAAGGACGGCCACCGCGGTGGCCGTCGCTTCCCCTGTCAGGGGAGGGAAGACTTTCCCTCCCCTCCCCCAGCTTTTCCCCGCATTCGCCGGCTTTCCCCGGCCTTACCCCGCCCCCTTCCCCTGCTCTTTCCTCTTTCCTCTTCTTCTTCTTCCCCGCGAGGACTCTGTTTCTTCCCCTGTTCAGACCTCTCCTTCTCCTCCTCCGTTCTCCCTCCTCCAGCCACCGTTCTGGGAGCTTGAAGGCTCGTTGAAACCGGGACGGCGCGAGGAAGATCCTTGGCTAGGCTTCATGGATCGAAGCTGCTCTGAGGAGGTAGGGATCCCACTCCAAACTCCGGCTAGCTTTGAAGGTTTAAAATCCGGTTTTGTTTTCTTGATTAATCTCCTTGCGGAGTTGTTGTTTCCCGGTTTTGAGGCCTTGAGTAGCCTCGTGGTACTCAGATCTACCAACCCACCAAGTTTGGTGAGGTTTGGTTGTGTCTTCCGGCGGTTCTCTGGCCGGAAGCACGCCGGAACCCATCAGGATCGATCCTCCTGGGAGGAAGGATCTGTCCTCTGGTGTTGGCTTGCTGCGCCCTGCACATGATCGATCTTCTTATGGGAGGAGATCGATCATGGGGCCTGGGTAAGCATGGTTACCCTTCGTCCCGAGAATGATCGATCTTCCTGGGAGGAAGGATCGATCTTCCTTGGTGCAACTGGAAGGGCGCCCTCTGTCACCAAAAAGATCGATCTTCCTGGGAGGAATGATCGATCTTCTTTGGCTCGACAGTGAGGGAAGCTCACAGTTGCTTGAATGATCGATCCTTCCTTGGTGAGGATCGATCCTTCGGTAGCAGAGAGGGTTTTCGAAGGTTTTGCCCGCGGGGCTTCGCATGTAAGTGATTTTTACGATTTTTACCCTTGGGGTTTGTCCTGTTATGGATCATGCATGAATGCTTATCGCTTTGTGGGTGAACCGAGAGGGTGATGTCTCTCGGGGTGAGTAGAATAAATGGGCTGACGGTATGTTCTTACCGCTTTGTCGTGAACCGAGGGAGTCATGACCCTCGGGAGTGTTTAGTGTAAATGGGTCGAAGGTGTGCCCTTGCTGTGTTGTTTGTTTACAGCTTTATCATACTTATCCTGCCCTGTTTTCCTGTGCATTAGACATGCTAGGGTAGGTTGGGTTGGTGTTGACTCTGTTGCTTAAAGTACCGAGTGATGGTAGTCTTAACCTCGGTTGTTCCGCCAAGTGCGGAGATCCCGCTTGGAGAAGGGGGTCCTACTGGTTGCGTCGAGTCCACCCAGCGTCAGGGAATGTCGGAGTTGCCCACCCCTGAGCAGTGGCGTTATCGGAGATACGCACCTAGGACAGGAACCCTTCGGGTTATTGACGGGATTTATGGGATCCTTGATAAGCCTCGGTACTTGGCCTCAGGGTTGGTTCCTTTGGGTTTTGCCTTCTTAGCGAGAGTGGTGGAGTAGGACCCTGCTGAGCTGTTGCTCATGCCTACCTGGACTGTGTTTGTTGCAGGTGCAGGAGGCCGCTCTGTTCCGGTGTTACCCCCTCGGTCGTCTCGTGGTAGCGTGCCGGATCCTGACCATGTCTGAGGGTCAGGATGGGTTCGTTTGTGCGTTCGCGGAGACCCCGGTGGGTGGTGTAGCTTCTTCTTGGGGACTGTTGATCCCTTGTAACTTGTTGTACTAGAACCCTGTTAACTCTTTTATTACCGTTTTGTAATAAATGTTAATAGCTGTTGTTTAGCCCTTTGCTTCCGCTTGTGCCTGTTGGCAGCTGTTTCCGCCAGCTGGCCGTAGTCTCAACTGTTTCCGCCAGTTGAGGATGTAGTTGTAGGTTTTCCCTCTCACGTCCCCGGCCCGGTTGCGCTCTGCGGGTCGGGGCGCGACAGCTTGGTATCAGAGCATAGGTTGTAGATCCCAGGGAGCTGGATCGGGTCTCTGCGGAGACGTGCATGGGTTGGGGTAGTTCTATAGTTAGAACATCCCTGTTTGCTTGCTTTCTTTTCCGCTGAGTGTGATTGTTTCTTCTTCCGTTTTATGTTGTGCTGCTTTGTTTTGCGGCTTGTGACGAGTGGGACTCGTGTTTCTTGTTGGTACTGGTAACGGCACGGTATGCCAGAGCTCTCAGAGAGGTGGTGTCCTATTGGTATCGTCATGTCCACCCTGTATCAAGGATCGTCGGAGGTAGTCCAATCCTTGAACAGAGGCTGTCGGAGGGACGTACTTTGGACATGTACCACTTGGAGAGGAGATCAGGTGGTGTTCTATTGGTATCGTCATGTCCACCCTGTATCAAGGATTGTCGGAGGTAGTCCAATCCTTGAACAGTGGTCGTCGGAGGGACGTACTTTGGACATGTACCACTTGGAGAGGAGGTCAGGAGGTTGATCGCTGCGTTCCAGGGTGACCAGCTACTTCTGACAGCGGGGCCCACTCAGCAGGCTCCCTTGGAGGGAGGCAGCAGTCCGAGCGTGGGCCAGCGCTGTGTTTCCACTGTCAGCAGCCGGGGCACTTCCGCAGGGACTGTCCGCGGCGGGGCTCGCAGGGTGCGGCACCGTCGGGAGGTCGAGGCGGAGAGGCCAGGGCTGGGCGTGGGCAGAGTGGTGGAGCCGGGCAAGGCCGCAGCGGAGGCAGAGCCAGAGCGGATGGTGGGGGACAGGTGTTTGCCCTACCTGACCGCCCTTTCGCAGACGAGGTGCAGCCGTCCTATCAGGAGTACCTGTCTCAGCACCCGCTTTCACTGACCGTAGCACCACCCGCCTCCAGAGGTAGCAGTTACCGCTTTGTAGTATCCTGCTAGGCGTTGTTTTCGTTTCCGAGCCCTACCTTGATCGAATCTCGAGGACGAGATTTCTTTTAAGGGTTTTAGGATGTGAGGACCTGCCCCTCCATCCCAGTGGCTTGTTGTTTACCCCAAGGGCAATTTGGGAAATTGCGCCTTGGCGGTTGTTTCACACTGGGTGTGCACACACAGACCTTGTTTGGTGCTTGTGTTGTTAGAACGGTTAGGTGGGACCTAGTTTGGGAGTTCTGGGCTTGGGCCCGTTTTCCAGCCCAAGTTTGCACTTCTGGGCAGGGAGGATCGATCCTGCCTGTGCCTGGAAGTCTCTGTCGGTGGCTTTCGAAGGACGGCCACCGCGGTGGCCGTCGCTTCCCCTGTCAGGGGAGGGAAGACTTTCCCTCCCCTCCCCCAGCTTTTCCCCACATTCGCCGGCTTTCCCCGGCCTTACCCCGCCCCCTTCCCCTGCTCTTTCCTCATTCCTCTTCTTCTTCTTCCCCGCGAGGACTCTGTTTCTTCCCCTGTTCAGACCTCTCCTTCTCCTCCTCCGTTCTCCCTCCTCCGGCCACCGTTCTGGGAGCTTGAAGGCTCGTTGGAACCGGGACGGCGCGAGGAAGATCCTTGGCTAGGCTTCGTGGATCGAAGCTGCTCTGAAGAGGTAGGGATCCCACTCCAAACTCCGGCTAGCTTTGAAGGTTTAAAATCCGGTTTTGTTTTCTTAATTAATCTCCTTGTGGAGTTGTTGTTTTCCGGTTTTGAGGCCTTGAGTAGCCTCGTGGTACTCAGATCTACCAACCCACCAAGTTTGGTGAGGTTTGGTTGTGTCATCCGACGGTTCTCCGGCCGGAAGCACGCCGGAACCCATCAGGATCGATCCTCCTGGGAGGAAGGATCGGTCCTCTGGTGTTGGCTTGCTGCGCCCAGCACATGATCGATCTTCTTATGGGAGGAGATCGATCATGGGGCCTGGGTAAGCATGGTTACCCTTCGTCCCGAGAATGATCGATCTTCCTGGGAGGAAGGATCGATCTTCCTTGATGCAACTGGAAGGGCGCCCTCTGTCACCAAAAAGATCGATCTTCCTGGGAGGAATGATCGATCTTCTTTAGCTCGACAGTGAGGGAAGCTCACTGTTGCTTGAATGATCGATCCTTCCTTGGTGAGGATCGATCCTTCGGTAGCAGAGAGGGTTTTCGAAGGTTTTGCCCGCGGGGCTTCGCATGTAAGTGGTTTTTACGTTTTTTACCCTTGGGGTTTGTCCTGTTATGGATCATGCATGAATGCTTATCGCTTTGTGGGTGAACCGAGAGGGTGATGTCTCTCGGGGTGAGTAGAATAAATGGGCTGACGGTATGCTCTTACCGCTTTGTGGTGAACCGAGGGAGTCATGACCCTCGGGAGTGTTTAGTGTAAATGGGCCGAAGGTGTGCCCTTGCTGTGTTGTTTGTTTACAGCTTTATCATACTTATCCTGCCCTGTTTTCCTGTGCATTAGACATGCTAGGGTAGGTTGGGTTGGTGTTGACTCTGTTGCTTAGAGTACCGAGTGATGGTAGTCTTAACCTCGGTTGTTCCGCCAAGTGCGGAGATCCCGCTTGGAGAAGGGGGTCCTACTGGTTGCGTCGAGTCCACCCAGCGTCAGGGAATGTCGGAGTTGCCCACCCCTGAGCAGTGGCGTTATCGGAGATACGCACCTAGGACAGGAACCCTTCGGGTTATTGACGGGATTTATGGGATCCTTGGCAAGCCTCGGTACTTGGCCTCAGGGTTGGTTCCTTTGGGTTTTGCCTTCTTAGCGAGAGTGGTGGAGTAGGACCCTGCTGAGCTGTTGCTCATGCCTACCTGGACTGTGTTTGTTGCAGGTGCAGGAGGCCGCTCTGTTCCGGTGTTACCCCCTCGGTCGTCTCGTGGTAGCGTGCCGGATCCTGACCATGTCTGAGGGTCAGGATGGGTTCGTTTGTGCGTTCGCGGAGACCCCGGTGGGTGGTGTAGCTTCTTCTTGGGGACTGTTGATCCCTTGTAACTTGTTGTACTAGAACCCTGTTAACTCTTTTATTACCGTTTTGTAATAAATGTTAATAGCTGTTGTTTAGCCCTTTGCTTCCGCTTGTGCATGTTGGCAGCTGTTTCCGCCAGCTGGCCGTAGTCTCAACTGTTTCCGCCAGTTGAGGCTGTAGTTGTAGGTTTTCCCCCTCGCGTCCCCGGCCCGGTTGCGCTCTGCGGGTCGGGGCGCGACACCAGCTCCAGCGCCACGCACAACAGCGCATGCATCAATTCCCCTTCCTGCGCACTCATTTGCTTATAGCACCATCCCTACTTCAAAAAAGGATACATTGGAGGACATATGATTACCTCTCTTTGTCGGAGAGAATCCCACGACAGGTGGAGATTGTCGTGGTGGATCCGACCATGGTAGGCCTCGCTGGTGGTGCCATTGTTGTGGTCGTGTGTGATCACTTCCTCCTCCATCTGGGCGGCCTCATCCGCATCTTCCTGTTTGGTTGCCGAGCGCATGGTGCGACGAGAACCAAGTCACTTGTATTTATTTGCCATTTGAAAAAATGACACCGTTAGACAGTCGGACCAAAACAAAGCGGTTTTAATAATATAGGTACTAAAAACGTAATTATAAAACTAGATGTACTAAAGTGGTATATCCAAAATGTTACAGGTACCAAAAGCGTAATTTAGCCTATTATGAATGATATATTCATTCATTATACAAATTTTATCTTGTCATGTATAGATGACATATTAATCATCGATACCATTGAGCAACATGTCAAACATCTAGAATTTATTTGACATTTGATTGTTAAAAATGGGTTAGTAATATATGACCTAAAATGAAATTATTTCACACTAAAATAAGATTTCTAGGCCACACAATTGGCATAGGAACAATAGTTCTGATCGATAGAAATTTCAAATTTGCTTCTAAATTACATGATATTATTACTGACGCTACTCAATTATAAAGATTTTTGGGTGCTTTAAATTATATGTCAGATTATTATAAAGATTTAGTTATGGTTACATTTCTTCTTTATAATAGATTAAAGAAGAATCCCTCTAATTAGATAGAAGCACATACTAATGCTGTTAGACTAATAAAGTCTAAAATAAAAATCATCCATGTATTAATCTGGCAAATCTAGATTGTAAAAAAATTTATAGAAATCAATGATAGTAATATTGGATATGGTGCCATTTTAAAGCAGATATGCCTTAACTCTAATAAAGAGGACTTAGTTTGTTATACTTCTAAAAAGTGGAATCCCACTCAATACAATTATTCTACTATTAAAAAAGAGATGTTATCTATAATCAAATGTCTAAACAACTATAGTTGTTAAAGAACGCGTGTTTATCTACAGTTGCTACAGTTGTTGGATACAACACAAGTTAACGTTGTAAGCACGCGCGTAGAGGTAAAACGCGTCCCACGACACGTGTATTTCTTATCTAACACGCATCTGATAGGTGGAATCACGAGTACTTACAGTGATAAAATGTATGCTACAATATACACATACACGTATATTGTAACAATAGCGCATATAAACGAACATTGAATGAGTATAAAATGTATGCTACATCAAGGCCATGTACGAGAAGGTAACGTCATTGGGCATTAGGTAAGAACGAAGCATCCTACGGAAGAGTGCCAAAGCATGCTCACAGAGGTCATTGCTGACGAAGCCAGAGATCATTGTGGTCCACGGGATCACTCCTAGAACTGGGCATCTGTTGAAGTAGTAGGCGGCTTCGTTGACGTCCACGTGCTTGGTGTGGGCGTTGATCATGAGAGTCCATGAGACTACGTTCCGGTCGGGCATTGTATCAAAGAGACGGCATGCACCCTTGATCCCGACATCGAATGTTGCTGACGAAGCCAGAGATCATTGTGGCCCACGGGATCACTCCTAGAACTAGGCATCTGTTGAAGTAGCATGCGGCTTCGACGTGGACGTGGAGGGCTAGGCCCACGCCCTGCAGGCAATCGGGGTCGGCAGCGCATCGAATGAGCAGGGAAGCGGACGTCTCCGCGTGGTCTTTGAAGGCTCGGAGGGAATAGGAAGAAGAGACCCTGCCATGCCATGTCATGTGGCATGACCATCCCATGAGATGTGAGACCATGTGAGGACAGGGGTAGAAATGGAATAAAAGAAATTAGGGGTTCTATACTACAAACAAACAAGGCATTTGGTCTTATAGTGTCAAAAATGAAAACCGGAGGTCCATTTTAACAAAAAAATCCCTCTTTTGTCTTGTGAATCTAAAACATGTTCACAAGAGACTTATATTATATTCTTTTTTTTCTTTGTACGTAGTCTATCTACGTATTATTAACTCATGTCAACAACTCTTTCCTTAGAGGCAAAGTATTACACGTCATTAGAGGAAACTTAATTAATAAAATCACGTTTACATGAAGGGCGCACTTTTATATTTGAGGAGCTGAATTGTCTATAATGTTATGCGCTTAATTAATATGTGTTTTGATATAATCCTCATTATATAACCCAACCGCATACATTGACTAGAAATTATGAAAGCTAATTTGTTCTATATGCATCACCATCTGGCCTTTAAAGACGTATGTCAAATTTGAGATTGTTTTGAACTTAACATTAATCGTCTCCATCAAGGTGCAGTCAAGTAGCCAAAATGGAGACGAGAGCTCTTCTCTATATTGTTGGAGAGAATAATCACACTAACGTCTTTCGAGTAGGTAGGGTGGGGAACACACCTAGGTTAGCAATCTTCTCATGTGGCTTCTTGTTCCCTTCTTTACTATGCTGTCATTAATGTACATAAGATGATGATGAGTTGTGCTCTAATCGTCTTTTATTATAATAGTATTGTCTGACTCCGTGGTGTCTCTGGTTGAGAGGCTCAAGCTACATTGACCTCGATCTAAATCAAACATGCTGGTTTGAAACGTAGATAAATTTAACCATTGTTGTAGCCTTCATATTTAGTAGAAGATTGTTGGTTACATTGGCTCGGTAATTAAGCTCAGACATGTTGAAGAGCAAATTATTGTCATTTCTAGAACTTATGCGATCGATCACCCCAGATATATAATTTTCTCTTTTTTTTTTCTTTTTTTTTCCTTATTACAAGCTTGCAATAGCACGTATCATTTTGCTGCAGATCTATTTTTAGATCATTTTGAAATATGAATTACTTTCACTAGTATTTAGGGCATAAATAATGTTGTGTTACTCTGCACCTTGTGAATCATTTCTAGAAGATTCTTTGGGAATAAAGAGCACTAATATAGCTAGGTTCCGTTTAGGTTTTCTTTTGTAACCCTTACCAGCTGGCCTTTGTTTGTGGGCTTAATTAATGAATGGAAAAAAGGAATACTAACTAGGTTCATCACATAGTTTGATCATCCACTTTAGATGATAGGATCCAATGATCAGATTGAGCGCAGTGACCTAATCCTAATCCTAATTATTAATAGGAGGTCGAGTTGTAATCAATTAGGAGTTTAAGATTGATTAGGAGTCTTGATTGAGTTGAGGTTTTGTCAATAAGGTCAAAGTTGTTGATCCCCACAAGAGATCGCTCCCTCTCATAAGAGGAGCGAGCGGTTAACCGAGACGTACGTAGCCGCTCTTCTTTAGCCCTATGATCTAGGATAGATCCCAACCTTTCATCTTAGGAAAAAGATTTGTGTACACAAATCTTTACCATTGGATTGAATCGGGCACACATCCCAAAGTATGCCCGGTTCAATCCAACGACCAGTGTTTTGGGTACATGGTACATGCCATGTACCCAAAACACTACTCTTCGTCTTATGTTATCATCTAGGGTTTGCTTTAAGTAGGCGTATGAGTCATCTATTATAGTTCTTTCTTATGCTTTGATGAATAGAAGTTCTCCTTCTTGTTAAGAAGAAGAAAAGGGGTTCTCTAGCCATTAATTGGACCAGAGGTATTTCTCTGCCATCAAGTGAGGAGTCTATCCGCAATGACTATTATACTTGCTTTATCTCCCCCACTAACTTCTTTTGGGTGAATCAATAAAATGGAGTCTAAGAGCTCTCCCGTTGCGAGCGCTCCCCGTTTGGAAGCCCCCCTACTCCCCCTGATATCCCTTCATTGCCCATTCCTGGCCAAGCTAGAGCGACGCTTGATGCTGGGGGTGGCAGTGCTGCCGGAGGCCTGTCATGTCAGGACATGTTCCTCTAACCTGATCCGAACGCGTTGGGTCGAGGGTATGGTGTTGTAGTTTGGATCGGTTGGCATTGTTTTGCGATCGGTGGATCGCGCTATTTTTGGACCCCAAGGGTAATTTTGTAAATTACGCCTTGACGGTCGGTTTCACACCCGTGTAGTGCACGCATGACTCTTTGATTGATGTATGTACTTGTTAGAACCTTAGGTGAGCTTGGGATCGAAAGATCCGAGCTCGGGCTCTACAGCTGGTTTTGGGACAGCTGTCAGCCCTGGGACGATTGATCGTCCCCAAACGATCGATCGTTCAAGGGACGATCGATCGATTCTTTGGACGATCGATCAGTTTCGGGGTCGACACCGACGTTGACATGTCCGGATAAGGACGTGAACTGACCTTGTCCGACCGATCAGTACTGTTGACCGATTGATCGGATTCGGGCTCTATAAGAGCCCGCGAAGTATCTGTTTTCTTCTCTTTTCTTCTTCTCTCCACTGTTTGGTTCAATTCCAGAGACGAGCTTGATCCAGAGGCTTGGAGAGGTCGGCAGCAAGGGGAGGACCATATCCATACCTTCTTAGCACAGATTAATCATGGATTAATGATAACGCATGAAAAGTGCACAAATCGCCCTTTTAACTATGTCATATTAGTCTCCGAGCAGTGCTATTTTGATAGTCTATGATGTATTTCAGGTAAAAGAGCCCTCAGTGAAGATTAGATCAAGTTTGGTGCTAAAACGAACAAATAAAGAACTTGCTTGGAGCAAATGAGCAAAGGAGCAAAGATGGGTCATTTTTAACACCAAAACTGTACCTACTCAAGAAGAATCAGATAATGTGCTATATATGGTTGGAAAGCTCTGAAAGTCTAGTTTCCGAGAGTTTTTACGGTTTGTGATTTGAAGTTTCCTAGAGGAAGATATGTTATTTTTAGTACAGAGGTGCAGAAGAAGCAGTTACGAAAAACCAGATCGATCCGAGATAAACCAGGTCGATCTGGGACGAGAAAAATCCAGTTTCTGAAGTCATCCGAGAGAAGAAGATCGATCTGAGTTGGCGCTGTGGGAAAAATAAAAGAAAACTGACTAATCCGAGTGAGGGTTTGTCTTATGCTATAAATAGCCTTCTTTGGGGGCGTTTTGGCAGCCTCCCATGGCCGAATTTTCTTCATCTCTTAGGGTTTTTCTTAGATTTTTTTCCACAAATTAGGTCAGATCTTTGGTGGAAGATCCATGGGTGGAGCGTGGCGACAACCTTCATCAACGGATCTCCTCTCTAAGATGAGTAACGAAACCCTAGACTAGGGATTTCTATGATGTAATAAGAGATCTTTCGAGGGTTTCCTATGGATTTGAGCATGTAAACATATTTTAATGGTTTGAATGGATAATTCTTATTCTCTTTATATCTATTGGTGTGATTTTAATAGTGTGGATGAATGATTTGTTCTTATTTGCCCTAGATCTAGGTCTTGAGCATGTTAGGACTTGAGATTAGAGATTCTCATCAAACGTTCATGCTAGAACCATGTATGTGGAGATTTCCTTCTCGAGATTAAGGGTTTTGTAATACTAGAACCATTGCACATAATGCCAGAACCATTATGAGCACCTCTTAATCCGTTATTCATCTTAATTCAAGATTAGGGATTTCGTAAGTGCCAGTACCACTACGCTAGTGCCAGAACCATCATTGATACATTCTATTTGGCGATCTCAAGGTGCTAGAACCATCTTAATTATATACCAATATTCCTTCTTTGATATCGTCTTGCCGACATGGGATTCCAACCGAACCTTGTTGAGTGATAGGGAGTATTAGCCATTCTCCTATCAACATTTGGAAAACCATTTACGATCTATTGATTTGCTCTTATCTTAGGAAGACCTAGTTAGTTCTTTATTATGGATTAAAAATCTCCTGGCCGTTTATCTTATTATTTTTTCAAATTAGTTTAATCTTAGTTAAGAATAATTTAAACCCAAAAATCATTTCCTTTATCAATCTTTTGATTTAGAACTATACAAGGTAATTATACTTAACACTTCTTTTCCCTGTGGATTCGACTCGGACTCATTGTTATCTACCCATAAAGTAGTTAGTTAGTGATTCGGTTTATAAATTTCTAATTTTGACGTTCTTGTTAAGATCACGACACTTTTCAAGGCGTGTCAGAATTTTGACGCCGTTGTCGGGGAATAGAATAGTAGTTAAGTTAATTGCTTAGTGTAGTTTTAATTCAATTAGTTATTTTCCTATGCTTATTATATTAAAAAAATTAAAAAAAAAATTAAAAAAATTAAAAAATTAAAAAAATTAAAAAAAAAAGAAATCGATTTGTGCTTACATTGCCTATTTTTCTGTTGCTAGGAGACGCCAACGCAAGGAGAATCGATGATCTACGGTCGACGACGGACGTTTCGTGCTTGAAGCAACCCCTTGTAACGTATTTCTAACCTTTTGCTTGGTCCTTGTTTAATTAATTATTTATACATGGCCGACAATTATATGCCATCGGGTGCCACATTGAACGATTACTTTTTACCATCTAGTTGTGCACCCACTTATGTTAACGATACATATGATTTCTCAAACCCGGCTTATGATTCTCATTCATACACCTATGATCCGGATTTGAGTGTTCATCCATACCATGATTGGCAATTCCAAGGTTACTATCCTCCCAATGTTCAACTACAAGATATGAGTATACCGGACCAATACTTTGCACCTAATTTTGAACCGTCTTATCTTTCTCAAACACAATACCCATCACCCCAACATTGGTATGAGCCATCCCTTCCCCTTGCACCACGACTACAAATAGATCCAGCTATAAAGGAAAGGATTCTTAACGATTTAGAGACTTTTGAGACACTAACACCAATCCTACATTCTCATTCACAATTATTAGCTAATACAGAAGCCCGAATTGGACAATTAGCTTCTTTGATGGATTCATATTATGATGAGGTTGATGGTTGTGTGAATGAGGTAGTGCCTCTTAATGTTGATGACAATGCTTATGATGCTCATCTTACCAATGCTTATGATGCATGCACCGATGAGGTTCCTTTTAATGTATTACCGGTTCGTGAAACTTTAGATGATAATACGCCTTGTGATGTGAATGAATCGGTGCCTCTGGTGTTTTATGATAACGATATTGATGAACGCATGTATGATTTGATACCTCCCGTGGGTCATGATGATATTATTATGCCGGTTTTTGAAGCTTTCCACGAGCACATACCTAATATTGAGGATGAATCATTTGATATCAACTTACCGCTTTACGAAGCTTTTCATGAGGATATACCTTATTATGATAATGATTCATGTGATGTCGTGTCGCTGGTCTATGAAGGTTTTTATGAGAATATATCTAACCTTGAGGAGGATGATTCTTATGATATTAATTTGCCGGTTCATGAAGCTTTTTATGAGGCCTTACCTAATCTTAATGCATATTTTGATGAAATTTCATGTAAAAATCACATGTCGGTCTTTGAGGTGATAAATGATGTCTGTGATGACTTGCATGATGTCGCGCCCCGACCCGCGAAAGCCCAACCGGGCCGGGCGACGCGAACCGGAACCTAACCAACGCGGAAAAAGAACGATGAGGGTTCCCTCTAACCTATTGGTCTCCCTAACAGTTCATCAAATCCCCCAAGAATACAATATTATATTCAAGCCTCGAACCACAGATTTAAAACTCAAAAAGATGTAAAATACATAACCTCGGAGAGGGGTAGTTCAAATACAATATTACTCCCGTAGGAGACTATCTAACATAAGGGTAAAAGCAGTAAAGGATCACCAACTCTCAAAGACCACCAGGCGCCGCCGCATCGCCGACCAACTGCCCGGTAGGAGCCACCGAAGAGGAACTGACGCCTGCACCTGCAAAACGCAGCCCCGGATAGGTGTGAGCACTAAGCTCAGTAGGGATCTACACTACGACACACAGAAGGAAGAGGGAAACGCAACAGTGTCGCCCTCAAGTAGGATCTGGGTGTATACAGGGGTCCCATAACCCCACCGCGTGTCCCTGAGGCCCCGATCATGATCTTCCAGCCGGACTGGTCACATGTCGGGTCACACTCAGTAGCAGGAAACGGCACTGCTGACTCTCAACAGGACACTGAACACTGTTTGGTGGGAAGAGACACCACTGAGTAGGCAAAACCTCTACTCAAGAGTTTTAAGAAAAGCCGGACACCGGCTATACCTCAGATCCGACTCAAGGCCGACACGACCTCTACAATCATCAAGCAATAAGTGTACCAGTCATCTAAGCCTATCATTAAGTTTGACTGGACACCGCAATTCAACCGGGTCCTAACAGCCCAACCCCGGTCCTAGGGCTAAGTCCGAGCTTCCAGCCTCGGGACGGCGACCCAAGGATCACCCACGCCCTAACCAATGCAACTAATGCACACAACAACAATGCATGCTATGACATACACAGATAATAGGAAAGGCATGCAACAGTATATCAAACATCATATAAGTCTACTGGATCGCTGCAGCGGTACCACCAACCGCTGCCAGCCGATCCGCAGCGGGTCCCGGCATTACGACGGTACCGCGACCGTCAACCGCGGACTCCTGCAACGGGAAGCAACCCCGAAAACGATGATGAACAGTAGAAATATAATATTATAATTCGACATATAATATTATATTTAAAAACACCAAATGTTCTCTACTAGAGGCTATTTGATCTGGTCGATCCGACGTCCAAACAACGTCGGATTCAAGATCCAACTTAGTCACCAGTAGAGCTATATGTATCGATCAACATATCCAAACTCCAGAATCATCCAACGGTTGGATTAACGGGAAAACGCTAATAAAAACAACTAATCAAAACTAACTTTCTAATTAATTTCTGCAACGCAGCCCTCCAGAAACAAATTCATAAGATATCGTAGAAAAATCGGAAAAATACGAAACAAGATGGAATGGAAAGCTAACGAAGATATCTACAACTCTTATGTTTGGTAAAAGCCAAGATCATGTACTCTCCGGCCGGAAAACGCGCCGCAAGCCGGCTGTTTCTCAAGAACAGCAGAAAAACAGAGAATCCGAGCTTAATCATGTAATAAACCTACTCAAAACTCAACTGATCAACATGAAACTCAAATCAGTTATTCTAATAGGTAAGAAGCATCTATAAACATGAGGATCAACAGATCCAACGGTTGGATCACGCGAAACCCATTGAAGAACACATGTAGGTAGAAGAACCTACCCAACAGCGCATTCCCGGTTGATCCCTCGCAAACCAGCCACTAACACGACCTCAAACCACCTCAGCAACCTTCCTCTCGTCTCCACGAATCCAACAAGCTTTAGAACACCCAATTTGGTGGTCGGAGGAGGGAGAACGGCGAAGAAGAAGCTCGCCGGCGGAGAAGAGAAGAAGCAGAGCACCGCGGGAAAAGAAAGGAAGAAGGAAGAAGAAGAGAAGAGAAGAGAAGGGAAGAAGAGGAAGGGAAGAAGAGGAAGGGAAAGCCAGGAAAACCGGAGGAAAGCCTGGGGGAGGGGAGGGAAAGTCCTCCCTCCCCTGACAGGGGAAAACGACGGTCGGCGTCGTCATCCCGGAAGAGAAGAAAAGCCACCGACTGTTTGATCACGAGTCCGATCGATCGCTCCTACGAGCGATCGATCGCTCCCGAGCCGCAAACAGCCCCAAAACCTTCTGCACTAAACGATCGATCTCCAAAGCATGTCAGACCGATCTGGCTAGCAAGGCCAGATCGATCTCATTAGCAATCCAGATCGATCTCCTTCGCCCAGAAAGACAAACTTGGGATAAAACACAAGCCCAAGCTCAGATCTTCCGATCTCGGGTTCACCTAGCCATTCTAACAAACACGAACACAGACAAGGTCAGTGTGTGCACACGCGGGTGTGAAACAAACCAACAAGGCGCAATTTACCAAATTGCCCTTGCGGTCCACAGCGAGCCACAGGGGTAGAGGGGCAGGTCCTCACACATGATCCTTGTGAGACCTCCTTTAGGAAACCTCACTTTGAGCCTTTATTCTTTACTTCATCCAAACTTGTTGAACATTGTGAGGTACCGAACCTTGTTTTTCTGAATTATTTAGGTTATGCCGAATTTGATTGTAATTTCATGAAAGACTCTTGCAAGACTCCCCGTCTTTCAAGTACTTTATTTGCTAAGGACCTTCCCTTTTTCTTTGATGAAGTCTGTTTGCATGACTTTACTCTTATTCGGACCATGTATTTCTATACTTTAAACCATCGGCCACCAAAAGCCGGCCTGATGACGGCTCTTTGTGAAAACTCACATGGATTGAAGGATGGCGAGTGGCGAGTGCATAAACTTCTGTATGGATTGTTTGTCAAGGACCCCCCTCTCTTCTTTGATAAATCGTGTTTGCACGTCTTCTCTATGCTTCAATCCATGTATTTCTTCACCTGGAACCATCGGCCACCCAAATTCGGTTTTGATCTTTATAGCAAAACATCGAGCAGAAGACGATAAATCGAGCGCTTCCTGGGAGGCAACCCAGTACTTTTTCGGATTTTTTCCTGAGTTTTTTTTTGAATTTTCCTTAATTTTTAGGATTTTTCCATGATTTTTCCCATTTGTTTTCGTTTTTTTCTGGAATTTCCTTATTTTTCCCCGAGTTTTTCTCACTCCTTCTCGTCGCGGCTCACCAGCGAGCCATGGACTCGTCGTCTCGGCTCGTCCCCGAGCCGTCACCACCCACCGCCCATCACCATCTCTCCGGCCATCCCCGTCCCTCCAAACCGACACCTACATCACCGCCATATTCTCCTATACCTCCTCCCGACCTCGTCTTCTCTTAATATCACCTCCTCCGACGCTGGTGAGCCTCCCCTGTTTCATCCGCCATCTCCGATCACCTCTTCCACTACATCCCACCACTTTTAACCACCTCTAGCGCCTTCCTCTGGCCGTCACGAAGCTTCTTCCACCCTCAAAACTCAAGCTTGCAGCTCAGATCGCCGGCGTCCACTCCCGACGATCTCCCACTGCGCCGGCCATCTTCTATCCACCTCCTGGAACTCCTATTCTGAAATTAAATCCCATAGGTGAGTTCCTTAGGCCTACATGATCTTTCCTCAATCATTGCCCACCTCGATTGAAGCTCCAATCATCGGAATCCAATTCCGGCAATCATCTTCCTCCGATCCGGCCATCACCGATCTACCACCTGAGGACCTATGTTTCTTGATCAGAGCTTACCAAAGAACTCCTTAGGCTTCCACGATTCTGCATGTACCTTCCATGTCCTCCGACGATGAAGTTTCACCGTTGATCACCTCCGGCGAGCTCTCAGCCGTCCATTGACTGCCATACACGATCCAGAGGCTACAATGATCCTTTTTTTCCAATCAGACGGTCGTGATTTTCAATCAGGACGATATTATTGATGTTGATTATTTTAGGTGTTGCGCATGGATGATTTAATGTATTTTATATTTCCATATATATATATATTAAATTTGATATGGATGAATGGTTGTATAGGATATGTGCTTAATATATACAAAGGAGACTCTGCCGAAATTGTTAATGATTTTTATGCATTTTTACTCTTCTTGATATATTTTTGATGCTATTTTATTTGATCTTTTGGTAAGGTAATTTTATGGCAGGTTTTCCTGCGGAAATCAATAGTGGACGATTGATCCGTGCACTGATCAGGGATATTATTTTGGTTTTTCTATGTCTCTCATATAACATGGAGATTTCTATGACTCTATTCCTTTAGAATCTTCAGGAGACATGCTTTCTTGAAGTGGCGATGTTTTCATTGTGTGGGCGGTGTGGTGATCGTACTGAGCGAGACGACTACATTTGGCACGATATTATGGTGATCTCTACCCTTTATTCTTTGATCTATTTTTTTATGACTTAGTGTAATTTGGGACAATTACATTTAAGTTGGGGGGTAGAATTCTAGGAATTCATGTTTATTTATTTATTTATTATTATACATCCCTTAGATTATTTTGAAACTTATATGTCATATAAGATTTAGTAAATTTAGCTATGCATGACATGAGTTCTATACTTTAACATTTTTACCATGATTTAGGGATAACTTGACATATCCTATTGCACTTGAGCATGTTCGCATGTGGAAGAGTTGAAGTTAGATTCTTAGCTTGAAACTAGGATAGATTTATAGTTCTATATCATGTCACAAAAGATATACGAACATACGTAATTTTCTGTTCGTAAAAAGTGTATGTGCTTGAAAAGTGTATGGTTTTCAACTTAGTAACCGGGCAGGATGCCTGGCCAGTGTTATGTTCGCGTAAAACTGTTGAAGTTCCTTATGAATGAAAAGAAAAAAAGAAACAAGATGTCATCTTAGTGACCGGGCAATGTGCGTAATCAGCAGGTTGTTCGTGTAAAACGGGTGATTTTCCTTGTGGGAAAAAAAGAAAAAAAAAAAAGAACAGATATTGTTATGTGATAGTGGAAAATATGTAAATGCTTAGAATGTTGATCTTCAACAATTGAATGCTTGGATATAATGGACACTCTGATACATGTGGAACTTTATTCACACACCGGAGTGTTAAGGTTATTTTTGAATTATGATTAAATATGTTAAAGTATTGGATGTGTGTTATGACATGCTTATATTTACTCTACTTTTATGTGACTATGAATTAAAGAACAAATTCGTGGATATTGTTTCTATTTCATGCATGAGAATTGATGAATATTATAATTGATTTCTGATGTTATATTCAAGGGGGTATATAGATGTTTGTGGGCATCATCACTGAAAACCCTCAGGAGACTATAACTCCTCCACTGGGGCCACCCAGAGGTTTAAAGGCTTGTTACACATGCTAAGTGTAATCGTGAGACCTACGAAAGTGGCTAATTAGGTTTACTGCTTTATGTTTATCTTTGTTTTGCTTTGCTCGAGGACTAGCAAAGATCAAGTTGGGGGGTGTGATAACGCATGAAAAGTGGACAAATCACCCTTTTAACTATGTCATGTTAGTCTCCGAGTAGTGCTATTTTGATAGTCTATGATGTATTTCAGGTATAAGAGCCCTCAGCGAAGATTAGATCAAGTTTGGTGCTAAAACGAACAAATAAAGAACTCACTTGGAGCAAATGAGCAAAGGAGCAAAGATGGGTCATCTTTAACACCAAAACTGTACCTACTCAGAAAGAACCAAATAATGTGCTATATATGGTTGGAAATCTCTGAAAGTCTAGTTTCCGAGAGTTTTTACGGTTCGTGATTTGAAGTTTCCTAGAGGAAGATATGTTATTTTTAGTACAGAGGTGCAGAAGAAGCAGTTACGAAAAACCAGATCGATCCGAGCTAAACCAGATCAATCTGGGTCGGGAAAAATCCAGTTTCTGAAGTCATCCGAGAGAAGAAGATCGATATGATCCCAAAAAAGATCGATCTGAGTTGGCGCTGCGGGAAAAATAAAAGGAAACTGACTAATCCGAGTGAGGGTTTGTCTTAGGCTATAAATATCCTTCTTTGGGGGCGTTTTGGCAGCCTCTCATGGCCGAATTTTCTTCATCTCTTAGGGTTTTTCTTAGATTCTTTTTCACAAATTAGGTTAGATCTTTGATCGAAGATCCATGGGTGGAGCATGGCGACAACCTTCATCAACGGATCTCCTCTCTAAGATGAGTAACTAAACCCTAGCCTAGGAATTTCTATGATGTAATAAGAGATCTTTCAAGGGTTTCCTATGGATTTGAGCATGTAAACATATTTTAATGGTTTGAATGGATGATTCTTATTCTCTTTATATCTATTGGTGTGATTTTAATAGTGTGGATGAATGATTTGTTCTTATTTGCCCTAGATCTAGGTCTTGAGCTAGGACTTGAGATTAGAGATTCTCATCAAACGTTCATGCTAGAACCATGGATGTGAGGATTTCCTTCTCGAGATTAAGGGTTTTGTAATGCTAGAACCATTGCACATAATGCCAGAACCATTATGACCACCTCTTAATCCGTTATTCATCTTAATTCAAGATTAGGGATTTCGTAAGTGCAGTACCACTACGCTAGTGCCAGAACCACTAGGGTAACTTCTAATCATTGATACATTCTATTTGGCGATCTCAAGGTGCTAGAACCATCTTGATTATATACCAATATTCATTCTTTGATATCGTCTTGCCGACAAGGGATCCCAACCGAACCTTGTTGAGTGATAGGGTGTATTAGCCATTCTCCTATCAACCTTTGGAAAATCATTTACAATCTATTGATTTGCTTTTATCTTAGGAAGACCTAGTTAGTTATTTATTATGGATTAGAAATCTCCTGGCCGTTTATCTTATTATTATTTTGAATTAGTTTAATCTTAGTTAAGAATAATTTAAATCCAAAAATCATTTTCTTTATCAATCTTTTGATTTAGAACTATACAAGGTAATTAGACTTAACACTTCTTTTCCCTATGGATTCGACTCGAACTCATTGCTATCTACCCATAAAGTAGTTAGTTAGTGATTCGGTTTATAAATTCATAATTTTGACGTTCTTATTAAGACCACGACACTTTTCAAGTAGTTAGTTAGCACATAGAGAGATGGTTAGCTATGCCTTAGGCTTGGCAGAGAGAGATGGCACAGTTTGCATTTCCCTTCTTTGTGAGTGATGTAGAATAGAATCATGCTGAACTTATCACTCACTCCTACCCGGGCTGTGTTTGTAGGTGTAGGCGCCAACACTGTCGTAGTTCCTAACGGATCAGCTTTTGTTGGCGCGTCGACTTCTGGAGGTGTTTGAAGTTTATGGAGACTCCATTGTATTTTTGGCAGTTGTTGTTTATAAACATCCTTCGAGGATTAGGTTAAATGTAAAACTTCCCTTTTCGAGGAGTTTTGATAATATTATATCATTACCTTTTGGATTAATATTGGAGATTACAGTTTAGCCTAAGATAAATTGTTTAAATTAGTTATGATAATTGTTATATAAATCCAACACAGATGGATTGAATAGATTATGAACCCTCACGCCCTGAATTGAATGGGTTTTCTGGATCGTGGTATGGCATGTCATGGGCCAAGATTGCTGGTCATAGGGGGATGGTTCATGATTGGATCCCTGCTTCCGTCATGCGTAAGATTCATTGCTTGCATGGTGATGATCCGGTCATCATTGATCCAGATGTTCTGCAATGTGGTCGTGAGCTATGAAGTAACACCTTATTCTGCTGTTTTGTTGGAGGGTGAGTAGGGGTTGAGTTCTTACATGTGCAAATTTCTAATCTCTGGAGAACCAGAGAGCCTTTCTTGGTCACCGGTCGTTTTGATGGTGTGTTTGCGTTCAAGTTCAACAATGAGGAAGACCTCCTTCGCATACTCACCGGTGATCGACGTTAAGATCTTATCTCTAATTCAATGGCGAGATTGTTTTAGGCCTTCATCCACTGCTTTTTACCTCATTCCTGTTTTTACCTCGTTCCTGTTTGGATGCGACTGTCGGATCTCCTATTTGAGTTCTTTGAGAGAGCAGCGATGCAATTGGTTTTTAAGAAGGTTGGGCCTCTCCTGTCGATAGATCCTTACACCACCTTCGCGAATCGTAGCCGTTATGCTCGAGTGTGTGTCGAAGTCGATATCTCTGTTCCAACCCGCCTCAGAGAGGTGTGGGAAGGGGACCTACGAGCTTCAAGCAACCTTTCATTTATGAGAACAAGGTGATTTGCAGTTCCCTTCTTTGTGAGTGACGTAGAATAGAATCTTGCTGAGCTTATCACTCACTCCTATAAGGGTTGCATTTATAGGTGCATGCAATAATGCTTTTGTAGCTCCTAGCGGATCAAACAACAACTAAGCAACAATATTACATAAGCATAGTCATACATGACACACCTTCGGCCCATTTATTCTACACAAACAAAGGCACAGATTCGGCCTATTTATTTTACACATTCCTAGGGGTCATCATGCCCCGGTTAACAACATCCCTTATTGATAGGGGTCGACCCCACATATGGGTCTAAATATATATAATACATATATATAACATGCTTGATTCATATCAATTTATCAATCTTTCGCAAGGGAAACTAGTAACATCAACATAGCATAACTTTCAATACGTTCAACCAATTGACATGAAAATTTGTATTCCTACTCATTTGCATACCCCAAATCACATATCTGAAAAATAGTTTAACATGGGAAAAGAAATTAGATGAAAACTGAAAACCAGTAATTTCCAATTAAGGCCAGATTTGATAAAAGGAACCATAAATACTTTGAAAATTTCTCGAATTAAAACCAAAGCCTCCGGATCAGTCCTAACAAACACTCAAGAATCAAATCAATTGGATATCAATATTCCACTGAATCTCCCAATTTTAACTCAAAGCTCTGTTTCGTCACAGTTCAGTGGATAATTCACCATAAATCGTAAACAAACCTGAAAAATATGAACTCAGTGGTATATGAATTTAGACTTGAATATATAAAACTTTTATCTTGAAGCTCACGTGAGATTATGCATGGATTAACACAGAATCAAGCATAAACTGACTGGTTTTAATCGAAACTCTGTTTAAACACAGTTTAGTAGATAATTCACTATAAATCATACAAAAACCTGAAAATATGAAATAAATGGAATATGAAATTAAACTTGAAAATAAAAAACTTTCATCTTCAAGGTCACGCAAGATTATGCATGGATCAATCACTGATTTAAGCATAAACTGACTGGTTTTTATTGAAGAAGGAAAACCGACAAAAATTCCAGAAAGTGATTGGTTAAAACCCAAATAAATACATCCAAAATGCCAAGGAAACATAGTCAGGTGAAATCAAAACCTAAACAAACATACTAGAAGAGAGAAATCAAGAAAACAATCAACCTAAGCCTTAATAAACCCTAAACATAGGTTTAGGTGTAGAATCCTACCTTAAACGAGCTAATCCTCTCCTAATCCTTGCTAATCCGACCTAGGATGGCCTAGATCGGTCCTTCCCCTTGCCGTCGCTGCCTCCAAGCCACCGGATCTCACTCCCTCTCTCCAAACTCTAAGAATGGCGGAGGAGAAGAAGAGAAACGAAAGGAAACATGGGAGGAGAAAGAAAAAAGAAAGAGAGAAAAGGTATTTATAGTAAGCTGGATTTAATGTCAGCCGTCCGTTTCGATCTTTCTCAATCGAGCTTTGATCTTCCAATTGAGAGCGCACTTAAGGGTCTAATCAATCACATGTATCAATTCAAGACGGTGTGTGCACTACTCGGGTGCCAAGCCGACTAACAAGGCACAATTTTACCAAATTTCCCTTGGGGTTCAAAATCAACCATGTGATCAGCCAATCGCACCCGATGCGAAAACAGACCAACATGACACGGCCCTCGATTTTTGCGGTCGAGTTAGGTTAGAGGAACGGATACTCACAGGAAATAAAAATGTTTCCATCAACAACTCTGCCTCTCAAGAAATTTCTCTCTTATTCGGGAGATCAGGCATGATGATGGTACTTTTATTGCTGCTCATGAGGATTTAGCAGCTTCTTTCCCAAGGCATTTCCAATCCTTATGGGCTAACGATGACAATCAGAGGATGCAACCTTTACCTTACCTTCCAAAACTGCCAGCTAAAGGATGTGAAGTTCTCACCCAGGAAGTCACAAAAGAAGAAATTGAATATGTTCTCTCTCATTTAGGGAAAGGTAAATGCCCATGCCCAGATAGATTACCCCTAGAATTCTTTCTTCATCACTGGTACATTGTTGAAAATGACTTGGTCTACTTAATCAAGCAATTCTTTGAGTCGGGAAAGTTGCCACCATGTTGGAACAACACTTTCTTGTCTTTCATTCCTAAGTGCTCTAACCCTAGGCGTGTTCGTGATTATAGGTCTATCATCCTTTACAATACGGTCTATAAGCTTTAATCTCAATTTTAGCCAACCGCCTGAAGCATTTTCTTCCATGTTTAATTAGCAAAGAGCAATCTGTCTTTGTCTGCGGCCGTTCGATATTTGATAATATTGGTGTAGTGCAGGAGCAAATGCATTCTATGAGAACAATGCTTGTCTCTAATCGTCTAATGTCTGTCAAAGTGGACTTGCGATCGGCTTTTGACTTTGTGAGCTGGAAATTCATCAAAAGAATGCTTGAGGCCATGTCCTAGATTAGTGGATCTCTTGGATTTTGACGCACCTTGAAATATATCGTTAAGTATATCAAAGGCGATCAAAACAATTTATCGGACCATTAATTAACTACAGCGTAGTTAGTGGAAGTACGAGCCGAGTCATCGAGGAATTGGATGGTCGAATTAACAAATGTGATATAATCTCTACAATAGTTGAAAACAATATGGTTGATTCTTTGGTTATTCGAACTAAAGTACTCTAAAAGCAATTAAGGTTAAGATTTATCGAGAAGGAAATCCTAGGGAATTCCAATCCGAATTAGAGTCTAAATATTTTCTCTATGAATCAAGATGATTGACACTCAAGGAGATGGTCTAAATTGGGGATCGATGAACGTAGGATTAGTAGCGCTCGCCGTTAATGAGATGTCTGGTTAGGATCATCTCAACCAGACATCTCATCGGTGAATTACAAGGTTAAGATCCATGATCGAGGTTTTAATTCGATCATAGCTCAACAATCACCGGGTTAAGGTCATATTATTGGTAATTAATCAAGGCTTTGTACGAATAATGTATTGGGTTGAGATGGGTTTAATATCTCACTCCAACCCACCATCGAAGACATGAAAGGTCAATAGGATAGTCATGACTTGGGGTGGTTCTAGCACCTCACGATCCTATTCTAAGATCAAGGATTCATCCCCTAGAGTTGGCCATGGTTCTAGCATAACCTCTTATTTGAGGAATTTAATCAAACATCTAGAAAGCATCTAATTTTCATACAATCACTTGCAAGAGAAAGCATTCCAAACATTCAACAATGAGTTTCATTAAAGAAACAAAGGATTACATGTGAATTCATACAAATACATATCAAGAGAGTCATTACATCAAGAAACAAAAGAGAAATATAAGAAACAAACCCTAAGACATCAAGGAATTCCTAAGGAGAAAGGGTTTAGCTACTCATCTTAGGTAAGAGATCCATAGAAGAGGAGGCTTGACCCATCTTTTCCATCAAAATCCACCCTTGGAGCCCTAAATCCTTAAGAATTAGAGGAGAAATCCAAAGAGCTAAAGGAGGGAAGAAGGCTAAAGAAGAGCTGGAAAAAGATGAAAAAATGATCCCAAAATAAGAGTCAAACCCCCTATTTATAGGCCTCAGATCGTGGACCATTAGATTAGATCTGAACTATCCATTTTTACCAGCCAGCCGGTCTTGGATCGATCCAAAATAGGTCTGGATCGGTCCAAATTGTAAATCTTAGGGTTTCTAACGGATTGGATCGATCCACTGTGAGTTTGGATCGATCCAATGTGCAAAGCTATAAAAGAGGCTCTGGAAAGGGGTTGTGGATCAATCCAGACTGGTTGGATCGATCCAACAAGGCTCTGGATCGATCCAAACTGAGTCTGGAATGACCCAATGTTCAATTGCTGAAAAAGGTCTCTGGAAAGTGTTTTGGATCGATCCAGAATGGGTTAGATCGATCCGGAATAGGTTTGGATCGATCCAAAACTTTTCTGGATCGATCCGAACTGGGTCTGGTTCAATCCAGACTGGGTCCGGATCAATCCGAATATGACAGATTTTGTGCAATTTATGCTTTTAAGCCCGGATTCGATACAACTCTTTTTAGAAACTCTTGTACCTCAAATAACATGAAAAGTTATTAGAAATGCATTGATTGAGAGCTAACAAAGCCAAGTTAAATGGGTGAATTATGCATATTTTGTGACTTATCATATTTTCGAATGCATTTTGACTGCAGGATTCTCTCTGATTATAAATGGAACTGTTTTTGGATATTTTCACTCCAAAAGGGAACTGCGTCAAGGACATCCAATCTCCCCCTATATTTTTTATTCTTGTGCAGGAAGTTCTTACCGACCTTCTTAAACAACCTCTGTTATCTTTGGAAGGAGTTGTCTATGATAGAGGACATGTAAACATTAATTATCTTCTATTTGCGGATGATTACCTTTTTTATTTCGAAGGCTGGTAGAGAGGAAGCGCAAAAATTTGTAAACTCCCTCAAGATCTTTCATAACCTTTCTAGATTAGAAGCAAATACTGACAAATCAGCTCAGTTGTGAAGTTTTCACCAATGATCTCTGTTCGCATGAAGCTTTGAGTATCAAAATATCTTGGGTTTGTTGAGAAGTCATCTACATGGAGTTATCTTGGTGTCCCTCTTGATGTAGAAATTGAACTTAAGTGATTTTAACTTCCTGATTGAGGCAGTTCAATCAAAACTCCAGTCTTGGCATTCTATTAAATTGGCTGAAGCTCGAAGAGCCACTCTTATCCAGTCGGTTCTTCAATCGCTACCTGTTTTTGTAATATCCACCATCCCTGTTCGAATCACATTCCTTCGTCGCATTAAAGCTCTGGCCAGAAACTTTCTTTGGCAAGGTCGACGGGGTTGGCTTGCAAAGATTGCATGTGAAAATGTTTGTAAACACATAATGGAAGGGAGATTGGCATAAAAGATCTCTTCTTATGGAAAAAAAGCTCTTCGAATGAAGGGTGCAACTCATTTGCTTTATGAAGATAAATCCATTTGGAATGTGATTGTTAGGGCAAAGTATAGAGTAACATCACCATTACCAACATTGAAGCCAGCTTCCAAATCTACCGCTCTTTGTAAATCTATATGCCCTGCTGTTGGTTTGTTGAGGAGAGAACTAATGTGGCTAATCTCGGAGGGATCCAAGGTAAATGTTTTTGAAGACTAGTGATTGATTGATAGTCCTTTATAGTGGAACCCCTATCTTTTTCAAGATGATGCAAATCCTTCAAATATGGTTGTTTATGATTTCTGCAAACCGACGGAGCTCGGAATGAAGAGCTGATTTCACAATATTTTTATCCCTCCATGGCACAAGAAATAAATGGTGTGCAAATTTGCACTTCATTTGACCAAGAAGCTCCCAAATGGACTTGGAACTCATTTGAGCTTGTTACTACTGCCTCTTGCTATAAATTTCTGGAACACATTAGAGGCAATAGCGATAACAACACAGATTTGTGGTAGAATATTTGGAAAGCACCAGCTAGGCCTCGAATTAAACATTTTCTATGGAAAGTGACCCATGGTAAAGTTATCTTTCTTTCCACTCTATGGAATCTCTGTATTATTTGTGACAAGAAATACCCCTGCTGCAACCTGGAGGATGAGGATATGGAGCATGTTGTCTTTGGATGCTCAAGAGCTAAGCATAAGTGGCAGCAAGTTCTCCTACATTCGGATTTTGATCTATCCCTTTTGTCTCTAGATTTTTGTTTTGATTACTTAATGAAGACTAAGGCGAATGATGGAAACATACTTGTGAAATATGTCATAGGTTACACTTTTTGAAACTTATGGAAAAGTAGATGAAATGAAGTGTTGTTTATGGTGATGAGCTCTTACCAGTTGAGGAACTTATCAGATCTATAACGTAACAGCTCCACATAGTGCGATATTGTCCGCTTTGGACCCATTGGCTCGCACAGTTTTGTTCAAAATGCCTCATACTATAATAGAAACACTAGCGCTATATAAATCCGTTCAGGATTTTCTCCCTATCTGATGTGGGACTAAAGAGTCCTTCCCCTCACCCCTCTTGCCTAGGCCTTGGCCCACGGGCTCAGAGCATTTTAGGTCAAGGCCATTCTTCCCCTCTAAGAGACACACATCCTCATGTGCAGCCCACACCAGAGTAGCGGACTCAGCTCTGATACCATTTGTAAAAGTATGACCCTCCACATAGTGTGATATTGTCCGCTTTGGGTCCACTGACCCACACGGTTTTGCTCAAAATGCCTCACACTATGATAGGAACACAGGCGCTATATAAATCCGTTCAAGATCTCTCTATCCGATGTGGGACTGAAGAATCCCTCCCCTCACCCCTCTTGCTTGGGCCTTGGCCCACGGGCTCAGGGCATTTTGGGGAGTTGGTTTCACACTCACATTAATGCACACACGGCCTTATGAATCATATATGTGGTTGTTAGACCCTAAATCTAGCCCTTTAATGACATCTTTATATAATTTATCATCCTTATAACCCCTAGTGCCTTACATGGTTGCCATGTGACACCATCTAATATAAATAAGATGAGCTTTAAAAACCCCTCATTTTCCTCTCATTAGGGTTCTTATTATAAAGTTAGAGTGCATTGGAGGCTTGGAGAGGGACTAAACAATCAAATCTTGGAAGGTCAAAACTTGAAGAAAACTAGATCTAGGCCATCCTAGATTTAGGAAGTAAGACTTGGAAAGGATTAGTTGTTAGAGGTAGGGCTTCTACTCCCAATCTCTATGTTTAGGGTCCAATAGCTTGAATATAGGTGATTTATGTGATTTCTAGCTTCTAGTATGTCTTCCTCTATCTATTCTATCTTAGGTTCAAGTTTCATATCGTTTGAAGTTCGATTAATGGAGATTTGATCGGTTTTAGTTCATGTTTTTCCGAATTCCGTCCAGACGGGATTGATCCCAAGAGTTGGGATCGATTCCAATCGAAGTAGCAGACCCGAGTCTGCCCAGTTGGGATGGATCCCAAATCAGATTTGAGATCGATCCCAAGGTTGGCACAGTTGGGATCGATCCCAAGGTTAGCAGAGAGGGTTTATTTAGCCGTTTTTTTATGGTTTTCGAATCTTCTTTCAATCCATTTTTTGGGTATGATCCTAATATTAATGAGTAGAGCTAGCATTTGTTGATTTTGACTCAAAATTGATGTTGACCAACTTTCTATATTTAGGCTATGTTTATGTACATAGCATGAGTCTAATTTGGACTCAAATAGTCTCGTTTTTGTATGCCTATCTAGGTGGGACCCGATTGGGATTTTTTTAGATTTATTTTTGGCTAACAGCAAAAATAGAAAGTGAGAGAGCCTTGATAGGGTTGCAGCCGGTAGAGAGAAAAAAGTGAGAGAGAGCCTTTGGGTTGGAGTCTGCGGCTGATAAGAAAAGCAAAGAAGAAGAAGAAAGAGAGAGATAAAGAGAGAAGGGTTTACGTGGGAGATCGAGCTTGGTGTTTCTCCAAGTAAGTTTGTAATCTTTGACATTATAGTGGATTCTCTGGTGTGCTCTCCTCGTGGATGTAGGAGATTTGTCTCCGAACCACGTAAATCTTGTGTCCCCTCTTTTCTTGTGGTTTGTTTGTCTTGTTTTTTCTGTGGTTTTGTGCATCGCATAAGAATTTGCAAACATCGATCTGTGATCAAGATCCGACGCTTCGGCACCAACAAGTGGTATCAGAGCCTCAGGTTTTAGGGTTTGTCAAGCCGCCGTGATGTCTAAGTTCGAGGTGGAGAAGTTCGATGGCAAGATGAATTTTGGGTTATGGCAAAAGAGGGTGAAGGCGATTCTGGTGCAGCATAATCTTCACAAGACTCTTTTGGGAGAGGAAGGAAAGCCTGCAACTGTGAAAGAAGAAGATTGGGCAGAGAAAGATCTGAAGGCATTAAGTTTGATAATGCTATTTCTGTCCGATGAAATGATGTACAATGTTCTTGACGAAGAGACAGCCATGGGCTTATGGAAGAGGTTAGAGAATTTGTACATGTCAAAGTCTCTCACTAACAATTTGTATCTGAAGAAGCAACTTTACAGCCTTCGTATGATAGAAGATGGAAGTCTTTTGAAGCACCTCAATGAGTTCAACAAGTTGATCACAAATTTGCTCAGAATGGATGTGAAGATCGATGATGAAGACAAGGCAGTTATTTTTCTTTCATCTCTTCCAGAATCCTATGACCACTTGGTGACAACCATCTTATATGGGAAAGATACAGTGAAGATGGAGGAGGTCACGAGCACTTTACTATCACATGAGATGAGGTGAAAGCCTAGATACTTAGAAGGTGAAGGTTTGGTGGCAAGACAAGCAGGTCAAGAAAGAGGAAGGTTCGAGGGTCGAGATGGAAAGAAAGGAAAAGATCGATCAAAGTCCAAGGTCAGAAAGTCTCAGTGCATATGGTGCAAAGAAGATGGTCATTGGATGAAAGATTGCAAGAAGTTTGTCGACTACCAAATGAAGGGCAAGGATGTTGTGGCAAGTGTGGTTTCTGGTACAGAAGAGGATGGAGATCTTCTTACAGTCTCATCAGGTACGAATCACTCAAATAGTTGGATTCTTGATTCTGGTAGTTCCTATGATATGTGTTCGCATAGATCATGGTTTGATAGTTATAAATAACATGATGGAGGGACTATGCATATGGGTAATGATGCTGCATGTAAGAGTGTTGGGATAGGAACAATAAAGATCAAGATGCATGATGGTATGATAAGGACTCTTGGGAATGTCAGACATGTTCCGGAGTTAAGGAAAAGTTTTATCTCACTTGGAGTTTTAGACTCAAAGGGATGCACATGGAGTGTATCTGATGGTACCTTATTGGTAAAGAAGGGTGCTTTAGAGATCATGAAAGGAAATAAAAAAAGGAAACCTGTAACAATTGATAGGAAAAACAGTGACAGGATTAGCTCTTGAGACAGAGAAAGTGCAACAGGCCATGCAGGGAAAGATGGCATCACTGAGTATGAATCGAACTTGGGATCAGATGCAACTATCCAAGGGAAAGAGAGCGACAGGTTGCAAGTGGGTCTACAGGAGAAAGGAGAATATTACATCAAAGAAGCCAGATAAGTTCAAGATAGTAGCGGCCATGAAAGCTGTATGTTTGAAAGGTTTGATGTCTGATGGGAAGATCCAGATGGGAATAGTTTTCACCAGAATGGATATGCCAGACATAAAGATGAAGCCATGGTCGAGGGAGAAGTCTAGGAATTGCCTGGACTTCGCCCATATACAACAGTGCTAGTTGATGAAGGCTCCAGGGAGAGGGGGTTTTGATTGCAGAGAATCCAAGTCAGAGTTTTGAAGAAGATCAATTGTTGAGTCAAGGTGGAGATTGTTGATTTTGACTCAAAATTGATGTTGACCAACTCTCTATATTTAGGCTATGTTTATGTACATAGCATGAGTCTAATTTGGACTCAAATAGTCTCTTTTTTGTATGCCTATCTAGGTGGGACCCGATTGGGATTTTTTAGGTTTATTTTTGGCTAACAGCAAAAATAGAAAGTGAGAGAGCCTTGATAGGGTTGTAGCCGGTAGAGAGAAAAAAGTGAGAGAGAGCCTTTGGGTTGGAGTCTGCGGCTGATAAGAAAAGCAAAGAAGAAGAAGAAAGAGAGAGATAGAGAGAGAAGGGTTTACGTGGGAGATCGAGCTTGGTGTTTCTCCAAGTAAGTTTGTAATCTTTGACATTATAGTGGATTCTCTGGTGTGCTCTCCCCGTGGATGTAGGAGATTTGTCTCCGAACCACGTAAATCTTGTGTCCCCTCTTTTCTTGTGGTTTGTTTGTCTTGTTTTTTCTCTGTGGTTTTGTGCATCGCATAAGGGTTTGCAAACATCAATCTGTGATCAAGATCCGACGCTTCCGCGCCAACAGCATTAGGGGTGAGCATTTGGTTTTCGGTTCGGTCTTCGGTCAAGAACTGAAGAACCGAACTTTTTTCGGTCCAGAATTTTGAGAACTGAACCATATTACATGTCAAAACCGAATTGAACTAATTTGGTCCAAAATTTTCAAAACCGAACCGAACCGAATTCATGTAAAAACCGAACCCAACTATATATGTGTACTTATGTAGTATATCAAATAATAAAAATGATTATTTTACTAAAAAGTTTTGGTTTTTTGGTTCTAACCGAAATTTAAAATGAAGAACCGAACCGAATTGAATAACAGAAATTTTTAAAGTTAGAAAACCGAACCAAACCGATTAGACCGAAGAACCGAACTGAATGGACCGAAGTTGTTCGGTTTGGTTTTCCGGTTCCGATTCGGTTGTGCTCACCCCTAGCTAGCATACTAGTTTTGATGCAATTTGAAACATTTATGTGAGATTTATGAAACTTTAATTGATTGCTCAGTTTCAAGCAAAGTTGGGAATTTATGTAGAGTGGGTGTCATGCTCTATATGTAAGTACCTATATCTATTAGGCCCTATTGGTCGAGCCCTACGTGTGACTAATGTGTTTTACTGAGAGAGTCATGCCCCTCGAAAATGTTTAGTATATATGTAAGGCCGATGGTGTGCCACCCTTGTAGTGTTTGTTATAATATTTGTTAGAGGAAGAAGGTGTGTCATAATATGTTGTATGTTATGTTAATGGCTTGGAATCATGGATGGTTTGGCTAATTGTAGTATGGATGTTAGTATGTCTTCAATTATGAGATATTTCATGTCAAATGCATATACTATATGCTTAGCTTATGAGTTGTTCGATGGAATGCCAAAGAGAGAAGGCATGAGGTAAACTCTTATGGAATGCTATGCAAGGTTTAGCTATTGATAGCTTGATCATTGGTAAGCCTTGTAGAGGCTTTTTTGGCTATATCCTATTATTGATATATTTCATGTTGTAGAATGCTAGTAAGCTCTTTAAGAGCTTGGATGCTTATTCTATAGCTTGAATGATTGTGAATCCTTGATGGGTTGATAATGTTTAACTATGTTATGCGCTATGCCTTATTAGCCTCATTTTATGCTTTATATCATGCTTATTTCTTTGTCATACTTTATATCATGTTTACCCCCTTTAGTGTGCTATATGCTATGCTTAGCCATTGTATGGTGAAGTGGCATATTGTTGCATGTTTATGTTCCTATGAATGTGCTTACTCATTCATGCATAATGGTTGCATTAGAAGCATAAGGTTAGAACATTGGTGAATAGATGTTCGTCGATATGTGCATTGGTTTAGGATGTTATCATTGTTCAAATATCGATTGTGATATCATTTGGAATTATTGTGTAATCAACCTTGAATTTGTTATGTTTGAGCTTTAGTTGGCATGTTGAGACTTCCGATCCCGGTGATCTTGGCGGAAGCTCCATCCTGATTGTTGTTCCCATGGAAAATTCCCTCTCTAGCGTGGTGGAGGAAGAGTTCGGGGCCCGTTGGTGTTTTGGTGTTTCCCTCTCACGTGCGTCGTTGTTCACATCGCGGCTGAGGATGAGGGGCGGTATGATGTGAGAGCACGTATATCCTGACCTAGAGCCGTGGAGAAGTCCTACGCTCTTGTTATACATTCATTTCTGCGTGACATAGAGTAGAGCCCTACTAAGCTTTGTTACCCACCCTACCTAGACTGCATCGGCGATGCAGGTACCGTTACAGTTCTTTCTTCAGGTGGTCTTGGTGGCGTGTCATTCCCAGGGAGATTGAGAACTTTGGAGCTTTGATGAGTTTCTTCTATAGTTTTATTTCCTTTTTAAAATCATAATGTATAATTTGTTGAACTCGAGAACGAATTATATTATTTTTATATATTTCAGAAAGTTCATACTATTCAAATATTGTAATTTTGAGGATTATAATAATTAGTTATTTATTTTTATGTCTACTTTGTTCAAATTTTAGTTGTAATCTATGATTGTATTGATTAAATCTTACACCATATGTTGGATTGTAAACCTTCAAGCTAGACAATCATACACCATATGAGCTATAAAATAAGCCATTTGATTATTAAATCATGCCACTCTTGATGTTAGGGTTTAAAAGGCAATTAACATATATATATATATATATATATATATATATATATATATATATATATATATACACCACTTGGATGACCGCAAAACTTCCTGCACACATAGTGGTGGGCTCCTCCTTACTGATGTTATCATCATAAGAGGAAAGAAATTTTTCTAATGTAAAGGAAGAATCTCTTTAATAAAAAGATTATTTCATTATTGTAAACATAATCGTTCACTTGAACGAATATAGACTTGATGTGTCACGTGTCACATTCAAGCATCTTATTCTCTTTTCTTCTTACGCCTAGCTCTTCTATATAAAGAACTGAACTCTTTGTTGTAGGATCATTTGCTAGAATCCCTCCCACTCTTACTCTCTTGTAACCTCTTCATTGTAGGTGAAATCCTCTTTCACCTCTTGTAAGTTTTAATTTATGCATTAATGCTTTGCCTTCTTAACTTATATTATACTATCACATATCTTTGTCTTTAATTATCTTTAATTGTCTCGAATTGGTATCATATATATATATATATATATATACCCTAATCTAGTTGGCCCATCTCATGCTACAAATCAAGTTGCAATGCAGCACAATGAAAAGCTGGATGCCTTTTGCACAAGACACTAGCCACCTAGAGACAAAGAGACTACAATACCTAAAGTTGAAGGCGGGGCCTCCATGTCCCTCCTCATGATGCTTGTTCCCTACCCCAACCCCTTGGCACCCTATAAATGATTTTATATCCCCCACAAATACCATGTTACCCATATTGTTGCCATCATGGCATTGCCCAGTTGAGGGCCTCACATTGGCCCTATTTGTGCATCTACCAACCATGCATATCCATACACTAATCATGCCAATTACTATCTAAAAATTCACCTTTCCAAAAAGATATGATGGATATGAATGATGGGCTTTCCAGATTGGAAATGTGGAAGTATGACAAGGAAGTATGACAAGGAATTCGATGTCCATATGAGTCTAGCATTTGGTTCTATCCTACATACCGAGTGCTTTATAGTTCTTAGAGTCTTTTGCACCAATCAGTGTTGAAATTAAGCACATTCGTTCAGGGTAATCTTGACTCTTGATATATATAACCAACTTTCAATATCAATGAAATCTTAGTAAAATCAAGGGTAAAAATCATTTTAATCCCCTCTAGCTTTTGGGTTTTTCATTTTAAACCATGTATTTTAACGTAACAAAACAGACCATGTAATTACAATAATTTCACTTAAAACCTAAATTACTGACGGTCGTTTCTTGACTTAACGGCC
>OY986971.1:24416409-24516402 GCA_963920575.1 Narthecium ossifragum | reverse complement strand
GGTTGATACATCCCGGACCAAATAATACAACCTCATGACCAGATTCGCGGAGCCAAATGCACTTTTGCGGTTCCCATGCTCATATCAGGTGATCAACCATCGGTGTAATGCAATCGACAGACTAATTTTAAAAAACTAAAAGATCCAAAATTTCATGCAATCAATCCAAATCAATAGTATTAATTTATGGGCTTGATCCATGACCGTGAAAGAGGCCCCATTGGCTCAATGATGTCAGTAGCATGTCACGCTGACACATTGATAAACTCGTAACGTGGAAATTTTAGCCGGGCCCTGGCCCGCGCGGCTTCCCCGGCCGCCGGCCGAAACCAACAGCGACGTGATCCAATCCGTCCGCTTTGGTTTCCTCCGTGGGCACGCTGACGTGGCTCCATTCCATGGGAAGTTTTAAAAACAAAAAATTTCGGTCCGTATGGTTTGTCATGTGATGCACCCTGATTCATGATCCTATGTTTGGTTCACCATGTATCAACTAATGCATGCCAATAAAGGATTCCCTTTGGCGATTGAGATTAATATCGGAGAAGGATTGTCTCCGTGGCGGTTAGGGGTGAGCATTCGGTTCTCGGTCCAGAACCGAAGAACCGAATTTTTTTCGGTCCAGATTTTAGAGAACCGAACCGAACCGAATTACCATTGGAACCGAACCGAACAGAACCGAATTTTTCGGTTCCAAAATAATTGGAACTGAACCGAACCGAACTTCGCTTGGAACCAAACCGAACGCTTGGAACCAAACCGAACCAACAATTTCGGTTCCGAACCGAACCGAAATTTCAGTTAGTGGGTAGGTTGGGTTAGTGGGTAGTCTAGGTTAACGGGTTAATGGGTAGTTGGGTTATTCTGTTCTGACCCGAACCGAATCGAATTTTTTTTTCAAGAACCGAACTGAACCGAAAACCAAAGTTTTTATATATGCCAGAACCGAACCGAACCGAATGGACCGAATGAACCGAAGAACTGAACCGAATGGACCGAACTAATTCGGTTCAGTTCGGTTTTTCGGGTTCGGTTCGGTTCTGCTCACCCCTAGTGGCGGTAGGGAGCCAAAAACTATGGAGCATGTCCTCTTTGACTATCCTTTCACCGTTACGATGTTCTCTTTGTTAGCGGAGAAGGAGGAATTCACATTACTTATGCGGGATCTAGGATCGATACTGCCAGTTGCTACAGGAGGTACAAAATCAGTTAAATCCAAGAGAATTAAGGCTCTCTTAGGTTATGGAATGTGGCAAGTGTGGAAGGACCGTAACAATATTGTTTTCGGCGAAGCGGGGGACACGACCGTAGCTATTGTTCGTAAAGTAAGGTGTTTGGTGCAATAGATTCATTCCAGGGGTGCTCCGAGTGGTCCACAGGAGGTGCGCTCATCGCCGGCTGGGTGCCAGGTTCTTCAGACGGACATCTCCTTTGCTCCAGATACAGGGGAGGCGGCTTGTGGAGTGGTGGCACTTTCTAACCACATGGAACCTTTATGGGCTGCAGGAAAACAAGTTTCGGTGGTGTCGGTGCTACATGGAGAGATGATTGCTATGTTGAAAGCGTTAAGGTTGGCGTATTCGTCTGGATTGAAGAGGCTAGTACTGCAAACCGATTCCTTGATCGCCGTCCAAATCCTAAACGAAATGAGAGGATGGCCTCTAACATTAGAAGGCTTAGCAAGGGAAATTTGGTCTTCTATTTTGCATTTTGAATCTGTATTTTTCCTATATGTTCCTAGAGACTGTAATGCATTGGCTCATGCCATTGCTCAGGCTTGTCGCCGACTAGGGAGAGAGTTTTATTGGTTCGACACTCATGGGTCTACGCTGCTTGACAGCATGACCTAGGACCTTTTGATGTAATCATGTTTTGATTCTTAGCCTTTAGGCTGATCTCATAAAAAAAAAAGAAGAAAAAAAAACTAATGCATGCATCGTGCTATGCATTTTTGAAACAAAATCGTGTATCATATGAAACGGCCAAAATGACCGTTCCACACGATGCACCCATCTGCGGTGCATCTCCTATAAACCCCGTGAACATATTAAAATATAATCAATAAAGTTATGTAAACATTACAATTATATGAACATTATTTTAATCTCAATAAAATCATTATATTATTTTAATCTCAATAGTATATATATATTATTCATATAATATTCACATAATGATACAATAAAGTTAAATTTTAATATATATTAGGGTAAAAAGGGTTTTGGTACCTCCAACTTTTAAAAATAGGCGATTTTGTACCTCGTAAAATTTGATTCTCAAATTGATACCTCAAAGTATTGAAATTGCGTGATTTAGTACCAAATCACAGACGGCGTCAGTGAAGGTTGACGAAACCACTCACGTGCATTGTACGTGAGTGGTTTTTAATCCCTTTGCTAGAGGAGGAGAGAAACACGGGAGGAGAAGTGTCGCGCCTCGACCTGCGTAGGCCCAACCGGGCCGGGCGACGCGAAGCGGAACCTAACCTACTGCGGAAAATTTTGGTGAGGTTTCCCTCTAATAGTAGTGGTTACCCTAGCAGTCACAACCATCCTGTATTATACAAATATTACAAACTTCAAAGACTGAAACTGGATATTTATATACAATCCTCAAACAGGGAAATTATACATTTATCACTCCCGTAGGAGACTATCTATAACAAAAGGGTGTAAAGCTGTAAAGATCGCCACCTCTCAAGCACCGCCAGACGCCGCCACGTCACCAAACACCGGCCTAGTAGGGGCGACCGAAGAAGAGCTAGCGCCAGCATGTAACGCTCCGGCCCTCCACTGGGCCCCGGCCCACGGGCACCCGGTCCGACCAGGATCCACCCGACACAATATTGTCCGCTTTTGGCTCACCGCAGAAATCTGGGAAAACTTCCCAGTAGGTCACCCATTCCGGGACCGCTCCAAGGCAAGCACGCTTAACGTTGGAGTTTTCTGACGGATCACTGCCAGCACGGCTTTAAAACGCGTTGTGTCTATTAAGGGTTTACTATATACTTATATCGAACCCCGGACCATACCCAGGCGTTGTGGGATTGCTTACCCGGCTACCCGACTCAGCCCCGCCCTCCAGGCGCAGGCATCTTGTCCCACGATAGACCCAGCGGGCCTCACAATCCACCCCCCCTGGAGGCCTAGCGTCCTCGCTGGCACAATTTCCGGTTGGGAACCGGCTCTGATACCAAGCTGTCGCGCCCCGACCGTCGACCGGAGCGAGGACCCCCTCCTTGGCGAGAGGAGCCTCCTCCCATGCGACCGCAACCATCGCTGGTGATGGTCCAGTCCGTCGAGCTCTGACCGCCCTGACAGGTGCTACCATGTCTGGTCGAGCGGGCCGACCAGGTCGTGCCCCACCTCGACCAACAATCGTAGGTCGGTCTCGAGCTCCCGCCATCTGTGCAATCACCAACGACAAACGAGCATTCACTCGTCAGAACCCAAGACAAAACAGCACAACATAAAGCGAAAAGGCATGCAACAGTATGTCAAGCATCATATAAGTCTACTACCAATCGCTGCCAGCCGATCCGCAGCGGGTCCCGGCATTACGACGGTACCACGACCGTCAACCGCGAACTCCTGCAACAGGAAGCAACCCCGAAAACCGCTGAATGAACAGTAACAATATAATATTATATTCCGAAATATAATATTATATTCAAACACCCAAAACCTCTACTTAGGGGCTAATTGATCCCGTCGATCCGACATCCAAACGACGTCGGATTCAAGATCTAACTTAGCTACCAATAGGTGTATATATCAGGATCAACATATCCAAAATTCATAATCATCCAACGGTTGGATTAACGGAAAAATACAAATCAAAACTGCTAATCAACTCACTTACCAATTTAATTGCTACAACGCAGCCCTCCAGCAAACACTTCATAACAAATCGTAGAAAAATCGAAAAATTATGAAACAAGATGGAATGGAAAGCTAACGAAGAGATCTACAACTCTTAGGCTTCGTTTGTTTCATGGGACAGGATAAGGTGGGATATAGTCTCCTGGGATATAATCTCCTGGGAGAACATATCCCAGGAGGGAGAACATATCCCAGGAGATGGTGTGAAGGTTAATATTCTTCTCCTATGTTTGGTAGGTAACAGGATAAGGTGGGATAAGATATTAGTTAACATTTAAATATAAAAAAATGGAAATGAATTAATGACAAAAAGACGAATTCGCCCTAGCACATACCACGTATTTATAGTACCACCAATTCATTCCTTTTCACTTATGATATCATGTAATTATTTATCCTGTAAATATCAAATGCTTGATTTTTACTTCAAACAATTTTTTGTAGCAACTAGTTCCATTAAAAAGATAAAAACAAGAGAGTTGTCTAAAAAATACTCCATAGGAAATACATAGAATGGTTGTAATCTCAAAACATATATACTAGTTAGACAAAAATTATTCATACCAACTAACATTTGTCTCAACTAAAATCCCCAATACCCGCATGTTCAATCAATTAAGCAAAAAAATAAATAAAACAACAACAACTAACATTCTGCCAACTAAAATCCCACAAAACCAAGCCTATTGGCTCAAATAAGCAAAACAAATCCTAATATTCTCAGCAGTTCATTACATTCCTTTGAAAATATCATCTACTGAATTCTTATTAAGCAATCGGCGCACCCAATGAACTTTATTGTCATCACTATAACTGAAGAAAAGCTCTGCTCGGCGATTATCTATCACAATAAGCTCTGCCGAATCAAAATTTTCATCCTCAGAAAGTGGAAGTCTATCAAGTTCGGCAGGAACTAATTTTCTTAAATTTGAACTATCATGTGCATATCCCATCCTCTGTGCAATAAGGTTCAATGTATTGTCAGATTTCTCACAAAATGTACCAAATGTCTCGGTAAATTGAGAAAGACACTCTGCTAACTCTGAGCTGCCTCTACTTCTTTTTCTTGATTTTTTGCTTGTGCTGGGAGTCTGTTGCTTAGCTGGTTGTGATCCGTCAATGTTTACAGAATCATCTATGTCAATAGGAATATTGTGCCCATTTTGTTCTTCATGTTCTATAATCTCAATTGTATCTGCTGGTCCTTCAGCCAAATCTCCTGTAGCTCTATCTTTTCCAAAAATAGCTTGCCAATCATCAAAATAAGGAAATGATTTGTTTCTGACATATTTAGCATCAGGAACTTTCTACACATAAGAAAAGATAAAGTCATGCATCACAATTATATGGTGCTAAAAATATTTGCAAAACTAGTTTGGCATTGGTATTAATTAAGGGTAATTGAGTCTTTTTGTTGTTATATCTCATCTCTTTTTTCTACCAGGAGATAGTATCCCACACCCCCCATGGGATAATTTAATCCCACGTATGTGGGATATAGACTCCCAATGGGATAATTAGTCCCACCTTCAAATAACGCACCAAACATGGGATAAGACAGGATAAGAGGTAGAAGTTATCCTATCCTGGCCATAATCCCACGAAACAAACGCGGCCTTATGTTTATCAAAAACCAAGATCATGTACACGCCGGCCGGAAAACTCACCGCAAGCCGGCTGTTCTTCTAGAACAGCAGAAAACCAGAAATCCGAGCTTAATCATGCAATAAACTTACTCAAAACTCAACCAAATAATATGAAACTCATATCAGTAATTCTAACAGGTATAAGGAATCCAACAAATCAAGGATCAACAAGATCCAACGGCTAGATCTAAAGAAAACCCGAAAATAAACATCAGTAGGTATAACCCTACTTAGCTGCGCTTTCCTCGGTTGATTCCCCGCGATTTGATCACCAACAAGCCTCCAAATCACTTCAGGGATCTTCCTCTCGTTGTCACGAATCCAACGAGCCTTAGAACGCCGAAAAAGATGGTCGGAGGAGGGAGAACGGAGGTGAGGAAGGTTGGATGCCGGAAACAGGGGAAGAAGCAGAGGTTTCGGGAGAAGAAAGAAAGAGGAAGAAGAAAGGAGGAGAAGGAGGAAGAGGAGGGGAAGAAAAGGAGGGGAAAGGGGGAGGGGAAAGCCAGGGGAAGGGGAGAAAAGTGAGGGGAGGGGAGGGGAGGGAAAGTCCTACCCCCCTCTGACAGGGGAGAGCGACGGCCAGCGGTGGCCGTCCTCGCGAAGCAGAAAAGCCACCGACGCGAGTCCGATCGGTCGCTCCGAGGAGCGATCGATCGCTCGCGCCCTGGCTCGATCCCACCACCGACTCGCTCACGAGTCCGACCGATCGCTCCAAGGAGCGATCGATCGCTCGAGGGTCGTCAGCTGCCCAAAGGCAAACTTCCGCGCGCCCGAGCTGGGATCCACCTAGCCAGTCTAAACAAGCATTAACACAAACAAGGCCGATGTATGCACACGCGGGTGTGAAACAAACCAAAAAGGCGCAATTTACCAAATTGCCCTTGCGGTCTACAGCGAGCCACAGGGGTAGAGGGACAGGTCCTCACACAGCACCTGCAAAACGCAGCCCGGGTAGGAGTGAGCACTAAGCTCAGCAGGGACACTACACTACAACACTCACAATGGAGGGAACACAACAGTGTCGCCCCCAAGTCTATCCTAGGTGTATACAAGGGTCTCATAACCCTACCGGAAGTCCGTGAACGCAGGCCCAAAACACTGCAACTCTCAACAGGACACAGAACACCGTTTGGCGGGCCAGGACACCGCTGGGCAGGCACTCCTCCTCCCAAGAGTTTAGGAACACCGGACTCCGGCTACACTTCGGATACAACTTGAAGTCGACACGACCTCTAAACATCGAACAATCATGTATTCAGGTCAAACTAACTCGATCATCGAAAACGACTGAATACTACAAATCGAGTCCTGAACCAAGCTACCCGCAATGATCCTAGAGCTAGATCCGGGCTACTCGAGAGCCCCGGATCGGCAACGCCCTACACAGATGCAACTAATGCACAACACAATGCATGTTATAGACATGCGCAGGATAATACAGATAAACATTCAACAGTATGTGATGATATATCAAACAAGGTCTGGGCACGGCACCCTGCCGCCCCGAGGGGTGAGCAGGTAAATAAGGTCTAAGGAGCTGCTGCAGTGGTACCACCACCAACTGCCAGCAGTCCGCCACAACACCTGCACCGGGAAGCAGCCCCGCAAACAACAGCTTACAGATATAACAGATAAAGCCTTCGGCGCACGCCGGCATGCAAGGCTAGGAAAAGCTGTAGGGCTACCCGCCCGTTTATTCTAAACATCCCGGGACTCATCACTCCCCCGGTTCACCACTGCCCTATTATAGGGCTAACATGCTTAAACCTAAGTACCAGGTATTAAGACAGGAGAGAAAACGATGCATGCAAAGCTCCGCGAGCAAAACAAGACAAAACCCTCTCTCTGCCATAGTCGGATCGATCCCTCCCCAAGGGAAGGATCGATCCCTCTAATGGCAGAGTGCAAAAGCTCCACATCGCGCCGAGTCCGATCGATCCGTCCTCCTAGGACGATCGATCCGACTCGGGACGGATCGATCCAACTCGCGACGAGAGGGATCCATGCTACCCAAGGCACCGGGATCGATCGCCCTCACCAGGGGCCGATCGATCCTGCTCGGGTCAGCATCACCAACAAAGAGGGATCGATTCGTCTCACAGACGGATCGATCGGTTGGGTTCTCCGATAAGCCAACGGCGAGAAATACTGTCGGAAAACTCCACCAAATCCCACCAAAACCTGGGATCTAGTAGTACGAAGCGTCACGAATCCAAAACCGGCGGAAATACTACAATCTAACATGTATACAATAAGTTCTAAGCATAAGAACATCGACCGGAAAAACTTTCAAAAACCCGAAGAATGTAGGTAGGAATCCCTACCAGAGCAAGAGCAGCTTCAATCCCAGCTGCTGAGCCTTGGATCTTCCACGAACTCTTCGAAATTCAGGAATTCTCAGCTCAAGAACTCAGTTTTTCAAAGAGATTCGAGGAAGAAGGTTCTGTCTGCTTTATAGGCAAACGAACCGACTTAGCAGGATCGATCCGTCCAAGGAGACCTATCGATCCATCCAAGAAAGCGATCGATCCAGCCAAGGACACCGATCGATCCAGCCATGGGAACGATCGATCCAACCAAGAGACCGATCGATCCCTCTCCGAGTCCAATCGATCCGTCCCAAGAGACCGATCGATCCGACTCAACGATCCACATTCCTATCAAAGACCGATCGATCCCTCTAGCAAGGAAGGATCAATCCGTCTCTCGCAGGAAGCTGGACTTGGGCTAAAACTTAAGCCCAAGCCCGGATCTTTCAATCCCGGGTCCCACTAACCATTCTAGCCCAACAATATCACAAACATGGTCAGTGTGTGCACACGCGAGTGTGAAACAAACCGACAAGGCGCAATTTACCAAATTGCCCTTGCGGTCCACGACGAGCCACAGGAGTAGAGGGACGGGTCCTCAGATCCTAATACCCTTAAAGGAAATCTCGTCCCGAGATTCGATAAGGGTAGGGCTCGGAAGCAAAGAAACAGCTACACTAGAAGACAGGACAAAAGTTACCTCGAGAAGCGAACAAGTGCGGATACTCCTGCCGCATGCGCGCCTCGCGCTCCCAGGTCATCTCCTCGACGCCTCTGTGCCTCCACAGTACCTTGACCATGGGAATCGTCTTGCCCCGCAAGACCTGATCCCTACTGTCAAGTACTCGAACAGGCTGCTCAACGAATGTCGCGTCTGACTCAAACTCGATGTCATCCACTCTGATGACATGCGATGAGTCGGGATGGTACTTCCTCAGCATCGACACGTGAAAAGTCGGGTACACAGCAGACATGTGCTTAGGAAGGTCTAAGCGGTAGGCTACCTCGCCGACCCTCTCTAAGATCTCAAATGGCCCGACGAACCTCGGGGCCAACTTGCCCCCACTGCCAAACCTGACAAAACCTCTGTACGGTGCTGCCCGCAGGAACACACTGTCGCCAACTGCGAACTCAAGCGATCGTCGCCTCTGATCTGCATAACTCTTCTGCCGGCTCTGAGCCATCAGAAGTCTCTGCATGATCTGTGCTAACCTCTCTGATGACCTCCTGACGATATCTGGCCAGCGGAGGGCGGTGGTGGAGGGCGGACCGCCGGAGGAGTAGATCGGGATGGGGGGTGAGAGAGTGGGGGAAGGGGATTTAAACGGGTTTCGGATCCTAAGTTGGTTCGACCTATTAACCCTATAACTTAAGTGGAAGATGAGAGAGGAGATGATATTGTGTTTTAATCTCAGCCCTTGATTTCAAGGACTGAGATCTAGTGTCAAAGTTTGTGTTAGGTTTTGTGTATGTGGAATCGGCCCCATATATATATACTAGTAAGTCCCCTTGCAGGGTAACTACCCTCTCTACCCACCTTCCCCAATAACTGCTCACTAACCCCCTCTCTCCCCCAGTAACTCCCCCTTCACGTAGGCTCCACGTAAGATAACCCTCTCCACGTAGGCTCCACATAGGACAACATGATTGGTTAACTTATAACCATCATGCTATATAAGGATGATATATATAGATGATCATAGTGCATCGACTGATCCAAAAGACAATAAAACAAGTGCATTTACTGTCAGATACATGCACCATATGAAGCATGCATCCTACTATACCATGCATACCACTTGTGAGGACCTGCCCCTCTACCCATGTGGCTCGTTGTAGACCGCAAGGGCAATTTGGTAAATTGCGCCTTGTTGGTTTGTTTCACACCCGCGTGTGCACACACTGGCCTTGTATGTGTTAGTGTTTGTTTAGAATGGCTAGGTGGACCCGGGATTGAAAGATCCGGACTTGGGCTTGAGTTCTTGCCCAAGTTTAGCTTTCAGCACACAAAGGATCGATCCTCTATGGCTAAGGGATCGATCCTCTTCGTGCCAGAAAGCCTTGTGAATCGTCTTGAAGGATCGAAGGATCGATCATTTATAAGTCGGTTGGTTTTCTGCTTCGCGAGGACGGCCGCCGTTGGCCGTCGCTCTCTCCTGTCAGAGGGGGAAGACTTCCCCTCCCCTTCTTTCACTTTTTCCCCTCTTTCCCGGCTGTCCCCTCCCCCTTTCCCCTCCTTTCTTCCCCTCCTCTTCCTCCTTCTCCTCTCTTTCTTCTTCCTTCCTTCTTCTCTCCCGAAGCTCTGTTTTTCCCCTGTTTTGGGCAGCCACCTTCCTCTCCTCCGTTCTCCCTCCTCCGGCCATCTTTTCCGGCGTTCTTTGGCTCGTTGGATTCGTGACAACGAGAGGAAGATCCCTGAAGAGGTTTGGCAGCTTGTTGGTGATCAAATCGCGGGGAATCAGCCGAGAAAAGCGCAGCTAGGTAGGGTTATACCTACTGATGTTCTTTTCGGGTTTTCTTGAGATCTAGCCGTTGGATCTTGTTGATCCTTACTTTGTTGGGTTCCTTATACCTGTTAGAATAACTGAGTTAAGTTTCATGTTAATCAGTTGTGATTTGAGTAGGTTTTATGTAAGATTAGTCTCGGATTTCTGGTTTTCTGCTGTTCTTGCGAAACAGCCGGCTTGCGGCGCGTTTTCCGGCCGACGAGTACATGATCTTGGCTTTTCATAAACATAAGAGTTGTAGATCTACTCGTTAGCTTTCCATTCCATCTTGTTTCGTATTTTTCCGATTTATGTACGAGTTCTAGTGAATTGTTTGCTAGAGGGCTGCGTTGCAGCAATTAAAGGGTAAGTTTGTTTAATCAGCGATTTTTGATTAATGTTTCCCATTAATCCAACCGTTGGATGTTTATGAAATTTTGATATGATGATCCTGGTATATACAGATACTGGTGGTTAAGTTGGATCTTGAATCCGACGTTGTTTGGACGTCGGATCGACGGGATCATTTAGCCCCTAAGTAGAGGCTTTGAGTGTTTGAATATAATATTATATTTCGAAATATAATATTATATTGTTTATTATACATCATCGTTTTCGGGGTTGCTTCCCGTTGCAGGAGTTCGCGGTTGACGGTCGTGATACCGTCGTAATGCCGAGACCCGCTGCGGACCGGCTGGCAGCGGTCGATAGTACCGCTGCAGCGGTCCGGTAGACTTATATGATGTTTGCCATACTGTTGCATGCCTATCTCCTGTTTGTGTATGTCATGGCATTCATTGTTGTTTTGTGCACTAGTTGCATTGGTTAGGGCGTGGGTGATCCTTGGGTCGCCGTCCCGAGGCTGGAAGCTCGGACTTAGCCCTAGGACCGGGGTTGGGCTGTTAGGACTCGGTTGAATTGTGGTGTCCAGTCGATTCGATGATAGGCTTAGATGACTGGTACACTTATGCCTTGATGATTGTAGAGGTCGTGTCGGCCTTGAGTCGTATGCTGAGGTGTAGCCGGTGTCTCACTGTGCGGACCCTGGGGTAGAGGTGTTGCCTACCCAGCGGTGCCTTTTTCCCGCCTGCAGTGCCGTTCCCTGCAGTTGTGTGTTCACCAGTGTTGTTCCAACTGTGTGCTGCTCCTGGGCACCAGGGACACGCGGTGGGGTTATGGGACCCCTGTATACACCCAGATCCTACTCGAGGGCGACACTGTTGCGTTTCCCTCTTCCTTCTGTGTGTCGTAGTGTAGATCCCTACTGAACTTAGTGCTCACACCTACCCGGGCTGCGTTTTGCAGGTGCATGCGTCAGTTCTTCTTCTGTGGCCCCTACCGGGCAGTTGGTTGGCGGTGCGGCGGCGCCAGGTGGAGTCTGAGAGTTGGTGATCCTTTACTGCTTTTACCCTTATGTTAGATAGTCTCCTACGGGAGTAATATTGTATTTGAACTTCCCCTCTCCGAGGTTTTGTATAATTAATACTTTGAGTTTTAATCTGAGATTCGAGGTTTTGCCTTTGATGTTGTTTTAAATGGGGGGGCTTTGATGAATTGCTAGGGAGACCCATAGGTTAGAGGGAACCCTCGCCGTTCTTTTTCCGCGTTGGTTAGGTTGCGGTTCGCGTCGTTCGGCCCGGTTGGGCTTTCGCGGGTCGGGGCGCGACACCACTAACCAAACGCCCGTTTCATATCTTATCCGGTTCCACCGTGTGGATTGCTTAAGGGCGTGTTTGGTTGGCTTGAAGTAGAGCTGGAGTCACTTTTTTTGAATTGACTTCAACCACTTCGGTTGTTTAGTGGTGTTGAAGTGAGATTGAAGTCACTTCAAGCCACTTCACTCCTAAAACAAATTTAGCTTCTACTTCCGAATTTGACTTCGGGCGATTTGAAGTGGCTCGGCAGGAAGTGGCAAATAATATTAATAATATCGTACTGTAATAAAATATTAATATAAGTGGGTCCCACATGTCACGAGTCACCTAGTTATTGGTCCACATCATCCAAAATAGTATTTATTTTAATATTTTAATTATTAAGATTACTAAAATATTAATAATTTAATAATTTAATATTATTTTTAATATTTTATTTATTAAAATTATTAAAATAAAATTATTAAATTATTAAAAAAATCCCTGAAAATTTTCTATAGTTGGGGGTGACTATAGCTCCACTTCAAGCACTAACCAAATACCAGAACTCAGAAAATTCCAAAAAGTCACTTCCCATAAAGTCATTTCAGTGAATTCACTCTTCAAAAAGTCACTCTAGTTCAGCTCACTTCTCAACAATCAAACATGCCCTAAACTAAGAGAAAATAAAGCGAAAGGCAGAGGCCAAAAAGTACCCCTGCTTTGTCTTTGAACCTCAGACGTTTTTTATTATTATTATTAGATCAGCCAACTTGGCTAGCTAGAGCTTACAAGGGAGTGAAATAAAAAGAAACTGCTACACAGGTACTACACAAAACTAAAAAACTAGAGGAAAATCTCGTGGAAGCTCAGATCCCGGAGCAAAGACCCAAGACCTCGACCACTGACGCACCCTTCCGAGCTTGGCGAGTGCATCTGCTTGTCCCACAAGGTCTCGATGTATAGATCTAAAAGTTGACACCTCAAAACGCGCCGCAAGGGAACAAATTTCCCTTAACAAAGCTTCTAACTCAGGAGGCCATGGTACTTTGCAATTGATGTAGTCAACCAAAAATTTTGCATCAGTTTCGATTAAAATTGAAGAGCACAGAAGTTCACTAGCAATAATCAATACCCTTCGAATCCCAAACAACTCAGCTTCATCAGAGGAAGAAACGAAAGCTGACTCCGAAGCTGCCGCCCACAAAGATCCATCTCTGCGCTTAATGAGAACACCCACACCCGCAGGTCTATCAGGTGATACAAAAGATTCGTCGGTCTGGGCTATAGGTGACATTAAATCCAAATTTGAACCTCAGACGTTTTACATGACATTAAATCCAAAATATGTGACAATAGGTGAAACTATTCTGCTTTTACTTTTCCTACTTTTTTTCTGCATTTTCTTTTTCATGTTTCTCATCTCTCCAATCCGATTGAGACCAACTACTTCTCTCCACGGTCCCACGATCTCACCACCATATGGCCCCCATGGATCCCCTCGCCCTCCACCGTACACCATATTGGGCTGCATCAACAGCCAACTACTACAAACCAAAAGCCCAACCCATTTGCTGTCCGACTACTTGAACGTTAATGGGCCAGACGTTTAACTAATTAGTTCGTGTTATCGGATTCGAAATCCCACGTGCCACCCTGACCCCTAACATGTGGGAATATACGCGGCCGCGTTCTATCCATCGTACTTAAGACCGGATGGCGATGGGCCGGGTTGGCCCCGAAATGAGACAATCACCGGGTTGGCAGGTGGGTCGGATTCAACGAGCTAGGTTAATTGTGGAGATGAGACGGGGATAAGTTTTGCTTTCGACCGGCCCGAATATAACTTTAAGTATTTTTACATCAATGTTATTTTTAGTGTCATATTAAAAACTTTTTTTAGAACTTTATGTCGTTTGAAAGTTGGAACTAACTAGGGGTGTCCAAAAAACCCAAATAGCCCGGCCCGGTATGGGTCCGGGCCGGGCCCGTCAGGGCCATAGCCCGGTCCGGCCCGGGTGTTGGCCCTGCTGGACCGGGCTAATCCGGGTTCAGGGGCGCACTAGGGCCCATTAGCCTAAAACCCGGTCCGGCCCGGCTTTTAAATAAAAGAGCGACAACCTGAGCATGAGACGGTCACATTGATAGCAATGTGACGTTGACCGTCTCAAACGGTCACATTATTCAATGTGACCGTTTAACTCACATCCAGATTGATGGGAGAGAGATGGGCCCCATCCTTTTTCTTTCTTTTTTTAAAGAACCGGACCGGGTCTAAACCCGGCCCAGTCCGGTCCAGCCCGGTCTCCAAGCCGGGCAAGGCCATAACTGGGCCAGACCGGGTGGAAGGTCTATTGGCCCGGTACTGGCCCGGGCCGGTCCGGATGCTTAGTAGGGGCGGACCGGGTATTGCCTCCAACCCAGGCCGGCCCGGATGGACACCCCTAGAACTGACATGCTTTTAAATAATTAGTTTAGAAATGATTTCATGGTGCTTTTATTGAAATACAAGGTATATGTTACCAAATATAGTTTATGATTAGTTGCATTTTGATAATTTATACTTTTTTTGTTCATTTATTTTGTAATGTTTTAAATCTGTTATAGTTTGTAATATTGTATTGTATCATCATCCTTATATGAGGCTATGGTTATAAGTGAAACTTTTGTTGTGTGACGAGAGAATGTCATAGGTGGAGTATATGTGACGTCTATGTGACATGATAATCCTAGGTTAAGGAGGGGGTTTAGTAGGAGGTAATTATTGGATGATTATTGGGGTGAGATTGGTGGTTACCCTGTCAGGTGGCAAGGGCATCACTAGTTATTCTATATGGTATCTAACTAATAGATTTGTGTCTGAAATTGTTTAGATCTTTAATTTTCTTAATGATAATAAAAAAAATCCCAAACGGGACGGGTAAAGATGGGGTGCGCAAGGAGGGGGAAATGTAATATAGAGAGGACGTGAGTGACACGAATACGAGAACGACGATAAATATTTTTGGGGCGGGATGGGGTGGGTCAAAAGTCAAAACCCCGTCCCGCCCCGTTACCATTCCTGACCGCCCTCGAGTCGAGTCCCCAAAAGGTCTCCTTCCAGTCGCCGAAGCTCGCCGGCGATGAAGAGGTGGGTGGCGAGGGCGAAGGAAGCGATGGGAGACGAGAAGGTGACGCTGGTGCTGGTGAACCTCGCGGGGATCATGGAGAGGGCCGACGAGGCGCTGCTGCCCGCGGTGTACAGCGAGGTCGGGGAGGCGCTGCACGCGACGCCCACGGGGCTGGGGTCGCTCACGCTGTTCCGATCCATCGTCCAGGCCGCCTGCTACCCGCTCGCTGCGTACATGGCCGTGAGGTACAACCGCGCCCATGTCATCGCGCTCGGCGCGTTCCTCTGGGCCGCCGCGACCTTCCTGGTCGCCATCTCCAACACCTTCTTCCAGGTTGGTTGGAGCTTTAGAGGGATCAATGTGGTTTTTGATTGGATTGTTACTTTGTTAGGTGGATTCTTTTCGATCTGATCTCAATCAAGATTTTGTGGGTAGATGGATCTGTTTTTTTTTTTCTTTGAGTTGTTATCGATGGAGCTCAGTTGACTTCGATTTGTTTGTCAATTTCTCTATTTTTCATATGGTTTCCAGTCTGATTGTGGCTTAGATCTGTACGTTCTAGTCTAGAATTTGAGCTAATGGAGATGAGTTCATTTGCTGTGGAATAGCTTTTTTTTCATAGAAAAGTTCGAGGCTTCTCTTAATTTTCGAGATGCATCAATTCCAACCTTCGAGGGCTTCTATGAGGACTTTTTTTTGTCTCTGTGGCAGTTTACTTATCCAATTTGGGCTGTGGTTTCAACCATTTTCCACCTGGGATTTGAGGACTGCCGACGCGTGTCGGTTCCTAGATTTGGACACATGGATCGCGTGGGAAGCAAAGTTGTGATCTTTTTGGATCTTTGTTTTCATGTCTGAATTCTGACGTCTTGGTTTGTGCTTACCTCAATGGTTTTTTAGATGTTTTAGTGATTTTCCCATTGGTTGGGATTTCGGATTCTGTGTACAAAAAACTATTAATTTTTGGTGGATTTTTTTTTTGTGTGTGTGGATACCATGTTCCCCTTGGTATCTCCCCTTGGTATTGATTATTCCCTTGCATTTGGGTGGATAAAGATTAGAATTCTTAGTATTTTGGGCATCGTTGGACTGTTTAATTTGATGGTTTCTAGAAAGTCAAAGTTGAAGGGTCAACTACGGAACGATAATGTTTTAAAGTCGACTGATCTGAATGGTTTTCCTCGAGGAGGTGCTTTTTTGGACCTCTATTCTAGCCTTTAGCATTCGATGAAGTTTCCTTAGTTTGCCTTGTCTACGAATGGGGGCATTGATCTTTCTTCCCCTTCTAGATTTATTGGATAGCTGACTCTTTCAATCGGAAATTTGGAACGAAAGTGTAGTGGAATAGATATAAATTGTTCATGAACCTAAATTCACTAATTTGTGAATTCAATTAAATTAATATGGTGCAGACTACCAGTAATTTCTGGAAATATCAACTACCAGTAATTTCTGGAAATATCAATTTGATAATTAGTTTCTTATGGAAATGACGTGATAAAAGAAATCTTCACTGTGTAGCTAGCCGTGTCAAGAGCTTTGAATGGGATAGGGCTGGCCATTGTGACACCTGCAATCCAATCTCTCATTGCCGACTCTACTGATGACAACAACAGGGGTTCTGCTTTTGGATGGCTGCAACTAACGGCGAGCATTGGTTCAATCATTGGTGGGTTCTTTGGCCTCCTACTAGCATCAACTACATTCATGGGGGTTGCAGGTTGGAGATTGGCTTTCCATCTGGTTGGCATTGTAAGTATCATAGTAGGAGTATTGGTCCGCCTTTTTGCTGTCGACCCCCGCTTTGCCGGCAATGCTGGTGGAATCAATTCGCCGGCCTCATCTAAATCTCTGTGGACTGAATTGAAGGACCTTGTCAGGGAAGCTCAGGCAGTTATGAAGATCCCATCATTTCAGATTATTGTTGCTCAGGGGGTCTCTGGATCATTTCCATGGTCTGCTTTGTCATTTGCACCTATGTGGTTGGAGCTTATTGGTTTCTCTCATGAAGTGACTGGATCCCTCATGAGCATGTTTATTGTTGCAACTTCTCTTGGAGGGCTATTTGGAGGAAAGATGGGGGACTTTTTGTCACAGCGCTTTCCGAATGCTGGAAGAATAGTTTTATCCCAGATAAGCTCTGCTTCTGCTATCCCGCTTGCAGCTCTCTTGTTGTTGGCCTTGCCTGATGACCCTTCTTCTGTAGCTGAACACGGGCTTGTCATGTTCATCATGGGATTGAGCATCTCATGGAATGCGCCGGCCACAAACTAGTATGTTTCTTCATTTAGAAAATATCTCTTTGAGATTTCCTTGAATCTTCCTATCGATATTTGTTACTAGCAATTTAGTAAATCTCATGTTAGCTATAGTAATGTCCTATGACATGTGGTCATTCAAAATTATTCTGAGAAGAAAAGTAAGTAGTGTTTGATTTAACTATACATCTTGTGGAGAAACAGAAACTGTTGAACAAATATTGTCGATATCAGCATTTTGCCTGTGACATTTTACTCAAGGCAGTAAGATTCGAAGGTTTCAAATTTTGTCTTCCATATGAACAAGGTGATACTTGGATTCGATGAAAAGGATACAAAATAGTGTCTATATCAGACCACCTAACATAATAGGGAAGGACCGATTAATGAGGTGCCTTATCAGGTACAAAACTTGTATTTTGGTTTAGCTCTTTTACAAGGTTTCCTAGGTGAACTTAATAGCCTGCCATATATTATAACACATTTGCATAGGAATCACATGCTGCTAAGGTATTTATCTGTCACATCTGAAAAATGATCCTTTTGCTTCCAAGTTATCTTGGTTTAAAGTTCGTTTGCTTTAACAATTCCATCTTTTCTCAATTCTAATAATCAGTGAGTGTTATATTTTAAGCAAAGTGGGTTAAGTATAAATCAGAACTTGTGGTGAAAACGGATGAAATGTTATGGAAGAGAATTTGGTTTAAAGCTAATTATATAACAAATATCTCTAAGTTTTCAAGGAGATCGTGGTTAGTTTAGGCGTCATGCAGACAAAGTTGTAACATGGTATCGTGGTTATGTAACATGGTATCGTGGTTAGAAATCATGAAAGATATATGCTTCTCCATGAGCTAGAATATTGAGACAATTATGTTTGTTGGCTTGCACATGAGTATCTTAATTGATGCACTCTTGTTTTCCTGTCTAAACTGTGTTTCTATATGCATGTACAGTCCTATATTTGCTGAGATAGTCCCGGAGAGATCAAGAACGAGTATCTATGCTTTGGATAGATCATTCGAGTCTGTGCTTTCATCATTTGCACCTCCCCTTGTTGGACTTTTATCTGAGCATGCGTATGGCTACAAGCTAGCTCCAGTTGGGTCAACTCATGGCATCAAAGTAGAAAAAGACAGAGAGAATGCTGCTGCTCTATCTAAGGCACTTTACACTGCCGTTGCAATTCCAATGTTCCTCTGCTGTTTGATCTACTCACTTCTGTACCGCACCTACCCTAGAGATCGTGATAGAGCAAGAATGCATTCTTTGATAGAGTCGGAAATGCAGCATATTGAATCTGAAAGCTTTCATGGGCCTGACAGTGCTCAGGTTCAGCTTTTGGAACTTGAGATGCAGCCAAATGAGAGGACTGTGATTGATATGGCTTATGGAGACAGTGATTTTGAGACGGATGACAATGATGAAAGGATATTGCTCTCAAATCAGGTGCTGCTATCAGATGACAACAGATGATATTATTCATAGTGGATAAAGTTGCTGATATGCTTTGTTTTTCACTTGCGGCACGATATACAGGTGTGATATTTTCAATCTTTTCTGGGCGTATCTTTCAGTGCTATTGTGGACTGCAAAGTGCTCAAGAGTCGTGCTTTCTTGAGTAATCGACACACGATTGTAGCAATTGGGAAGCAGATCTTCCAGTTGTCTGTGTTTGGAAAAGCATGTTGACCCTGTAGTTACAACTGAGGCCATTCACTAACACATGTTAAAAGCACTTCAAGTGACACTACTTACAGGAGATTTTTTTGACATTGTACTTCGTGATTACACGTTTCTATGTTTCGACATCTACAATTTGTGCAAAATGGGACTAGGAGGATCAAGGAACTGGTCTTCTTGTTATTGTTTGTAAATTTGTACAATGTATATAATTGTGTCATTTGTTTCTTGGGATCCATTTTGGAAGCTAAAGTTAGCAGGTTTTTATTGAAGCTAAAGCTAAAGTTGAAGCTTTGATCAACTGTTCCTCACCTTCTTGGTAGCAGGTCCAATTTCTCTTTGATTGCCGGCATGGATGCTTCTCTTCCCTTCATCTGTCAATCAAGAATCGTGGAATTGGTTTACAATCTATTTTATTTAACACAATCTCGATTTTATCAATCTTAGAATCATGAAGCCTGATTGTCCTATTGTGTTCTAAAAATCTTTATGAACATGAGTATTTCTTGAGCAGTCACTGATCTTGAGACTTTATTATGCACTTATCTTAGGATTATATTGCATGTTAATTCCATTACATTCTCTCTTCATCTTGCAGGCATTCTCATCTATTAAATTTCTCGATCATTGTAGATTTTGACCCTTCCTTTTCTTATCAAAAGAGCTTGCATTAGGTCATTAGGTGGTCTTAATACCATTTTGCTGGAGATATGGGTAATGAGTTGTTCCAGCATATTAATTGTGTATCATTGCTACAAGTTGGCGAGTGTTGTAAAATGCTGAGGTACTTATAGCATTCAAAGTTTCTTTAGAGCAAAGAAATACTAATTTATCGCCATTTCTAACACCTGTGTTTTTGTATAGGGCCTTTTTGTTTCCATGGAATGCTTGGAATGGAAAAGGATTCCCACTTTAACAACTTTTTCGGGTGTTTGTTTGGCTGGAAAAGCTTGGTTTCCATTTCAAGTTGCATTCCAAAACAGTGTTTTTGAAACACTTTTTGGACGTTTTTTTTCTGGCCGATTCTAAGCCAGAATCAGTTTCCAGCCTATTTTGGAAACTGATTCCATCCAGCTCCTTAAGAGCTTTTCCAACTTCCCTCGATAGACTCACCTCTCTCTCGACGTGATCTAGGGTTTTCGTCGACTTCTCTCTCGCGATCTCTAGCCATCCCCGTCTTCTCGTGAGAGAAAGAGCCCCTCGCTACCCCTCTCGACCTTGAGCCTCTCCTCTCCGCTGGTCGGCGACCAATCTCCTCTTCGCCCCGACCCTCTCGCGATCTCAAGCTCACCTATCCACCGTGTAGTGACTGGACTGGAGCTTCTTCCGCCGTGCTGTGGAGCTTGGTGAACATTGGTAGACCTCGGATCTACAACGAAGTGCATCTGAAGAGATGACCTCGGATCCTCTTTCCCCTCTTTCTCTGATCCCCTTCCTTCACTTGTGTCCCCTTCCTTTACTTGTGTAGACCTCGGATCTACACCATGTATGGCCTGATCCCCCTATTATGTGGCTCGTTCTTCTTTTTCTTCATTTTTTTTACTGGCTTTCGAATGGGTTTGGCCATGTGGGTTTTCCGCATCGTATTTTCCTATTTTTCTTCTCTGATCCCCTCTATTCACTTGTGTAGACCTCGGATCTATACATTGTATTACTTGAGTGGCTCTATTATGTGGCTTTCTGATCCCCTCTATTCACTTTCGTTTGGCCATGTGGCTTTCGATCTATTTTGTTTTCATTTTTTTCCCCCGGTTTTTGAATGGGTTTGGAAATGTAGGTTTTCCACATTGTTTTCCCTCAACTAATCCTCTATTTTTGTGTATTCTAGGGTTTTCTTGCTCACTGATTTTCCGGGTTTATTGCTGGCTAGTTATGATCATGGTTTATATGCTCATAGTTGTTGTTCCCTCAACTGATCCCCTATCGTTTGTTGCTTGCTGGTTATGATCATGGTTTATATGCTCACAGCTGTTGTGAGGACTCGTCCCTCTACTCCTGTGGCTCGTCGTGGCCGCAAGGGCAATTTGGTAAATTGCGCCTTGTCGGCTTGTTTCACACTCGCGTGTGCACACACTGGCCATGTTTGTGGTAATGTTTGGCTAGAATGGTTAATGGGACCCGGGATCGAAAGATCCGGGCTTGGGCTTAAGTTTTAGCCCAAGTCCAGCTTCCTGCGAAAGAGGGATCGATCCTTCCTTGCTAGAAGAATCGATCGCTCAATGACAGGAATATGGATCGTTGCGAAGGATCGATCGGTCTCTTGGGACGGATCGATCGTACTCGGAGAAGGATCGATCGGTCTCTTGGGCTGGATCGATCGTTCTCTTGGCTGGATCCATCGTTCTCTTGGTTGGATCAATCGTTCTCTTAACTGGATCGATCGGTCTCCTTGGACGGATCGATCCTGCTAAGTCGGTTCGTTTGCCTATAAAACAAATGCAACCTTCTTCCTTGAATCTCTTTGGAAAACCGAGTTCTTGAGCTGAGAATTCCTGGATTTCGAAGAGGTTGTGGACTATCCAAGGCCTAACAGCTGGGATTGAAGCTGCTATTGCTTAGGTAGTGATCTTACCTACATTTATTCCGGGTTTTTGGAAGTTTTTCTGGCTATTGATGTTCTTATGCTTAGATCTTGTTGTATACTTGTTAGATTGTAGTATTTCCGCCGGTTTTGGACTCGTGATCTTTCGTACTACTAGATCCCAGATTTTGGTGGGATTTGGTGGAGTTTTCCGACGGTATTTCTTGCCGTCGGTTTACCGGAGAACCCAACGCGATCGATCCGTCTGTGAGATGGATCGATCCCTCCTTGTTGGTCATGCTGAGCCGAGCAGGATCGATCGGTCTCGGGTGAGGACGATCGATCCCGGTGCCTTGGGTAGCATGGAACGTTCCCTATCGCGAGTCGGATCGATCGTCCTGGGAGGATGGATCGATCGGACTCAGCGCGATAGAGAGAGATCGTTCTCTACCATTAGAAGGATCGATCCTCCCTTGGAGGGAGGGATCGATCCGTCTATGGCAGAGTCAGAGATTTCGTCTGGTTTTGCCCGCGGGGCTTTGCATGTACTGTTTTCTTTACTGTCTTATACTTGGTACATATGTTTAAGCATGTTAGCCCTATAATATGGCAGTGGTGAACCGGGGGAGTGATGACTCCCGGGGTGTTTAGAATAAACGGGCGGGTAGCCCTACAGCTTTCTTTAGCCTCGCATGCCGGCGTGCGCCGAGGGCTTTATCTGTGATATATGTGAGCTGTTGTTTGCGGGGCTGCTTCCCGGTGCAGGTGTTGTGGTGGACTGCTGGCAGTTGGTGGTGGTACCACTGCAGCAGTCCCTAGACCTTATTTATCTGTTCACCACCCCGGGCCGGCAGGGTGTCGTGCCCAAACCTTGTTATGTATATCATCACATATTGTTGCATGCTTACATGTTTTATCCTGTGCATGTCATAGCATGCATTGTGTTGTGCTTTAGTTGCATCTGTGTAGGACGCTGGCGGTGGGTTGACCACAGATCCGAGGCTTTCGGGTAGTCCGGATCTAGCTCTAGGACCGTTGCGGGTAGCTTGGTCCAGGATTCGATTTGTAGTATTCAGTCGATTTCGATGATAGGGTTAGGTGACCTGAATACATGTTGTTTGATGATTATAGAGGTCGTGTCGGCCTCGAGCGAGATGTTGTGTGTGCAACCGGTGTCGGTTTTTGTCCTTTGGGGGCCGTCGGAGCGAGTCCAGCCCAGGCAGTGTCTGTCCCTGCCCGCAGTAGCAACCAGTGTGGGCCCAGTTCGTTTGGGTGACCACAGCTGGAACCCTGCAACACTAGGTGTATCCAGGATGGGCCCAGTCCTTTAGGGTGACCATGGTTGGGTATGCCTAGGGACACCGGCAAAGGGTTATGGGACCCTTGCTGCACACCCAAGTCTTGCTTGAGGGCGGCACTGTTGTGTTCCCTCCCTTGTGAGTGTCGTAGTGTAGTGTCCCTGCTGAGCTTAGTGCTCACTTCTACCTGGGCTACATTTTACAGGTGCTGGCGCTAGCTCTTCTTCGGTCGCCCCTACCGGGCCAGTGTTTGATGATGTGGCGGCGTCTGGCGGTGCTTGAGGAGCGGCGATCTATGTTCTTACCCCTTTTGTTATAGATAGTCTCCTACGGGAGTGATAAATGTATAATTTCCATGTTTGAGGATTGTATATAAATATCCAGTTTCAGTCTTTGGGTTTGTAATAATTGTATAATACAGGATGATTGTGAATTGTTTGGATAAACACTACGATTAGAGAGAAACCTCGCCAAAAAATTTTCCGCAGTAGATTAGGTTCCGCTTCGCGTCGCCTGGCCCGGTTGGGCCTACGCGGGTCAGGGCGTGACAGCTGTTGTTCCCTCAACTGATCCCCTATCGTTTGTTGCTTGCTGGTTATGAGTTATTTCTACATGTTTATTACTTGCTGGTTATGCTCATTGTTTGCAAATTGCTAATTGCTTGTTGGTTATTGATGCGAGTTGCAAATTCGTACTTGTTTATTGCAAATTGCTAGTTATGCTTGATGCCCACTGATCTATTCCTTGTTGTTTTTACTTGATCTTCATGTCTGCAATCTACTGCTAGTTATGCTTAATTTCTACAGGTTTTTTCATGTTCCTTGCTGGTATGCTATTAATTAATCTGTTGCTAGTTATGCTTAATTTCTACATGTTTTTTCATGCTTAATTTCTACATGTTGTTATTGCTTATCTGTTGCTTGATGGCTGCAATCTATTGTCTTGTTCTAATTGTTACAATGATCAGTTGATTATGTCAAACGCTAAAGTCTAGCTATTATCCTTCGTGTTTTCGTATGTTGTATTGGTATAGATGGACAATGGTGACGATCAGTCTCAAAGGTTAGCGGTATTATGGGTTGTCTACACAGTTATAGTCGTGGTGGTGCACCGCTATTATCTGGACTCGGTCACCCGTGTTGTGGCAATGCCGCGGGAGTCTCGTGATGAGGCACGGAGGCGGCATATGGCCAGGATTCGAATGCCTGGATCAGATTATTGCGTCGCCTATATCCGTATGGATGTAGATGCACTAGACGAATTGGCACGTATTATGAGGTTGCGTAAGCTACTTATTGATACTGATCAGATTAAGATCGAAGAACAACTGTGTATATTTCTACACATTGTCGACCACAACACAAAAAATCGTGTTATGCGGGCAGAATTTCTTTTGTCGGGTGAGACAATCACCCGCTATTTCAATGCAGTGTTGAAGGCGATATGCGGTATTCGCGACCTATACATGCAACAAGCAGGGCCAGACACACCCCCTGAAATCTTGGGAAGCCCTTCATACTACCCTTATTTTAAGGTACACCAGCATGCATTGACACTGATTTTTAAAGCTCACCTACATTTTCATATACATTCGATGACATTCTTCCTTATCACACGTGTAGAACTGCATCGGCCTTATAGACGGTACGCACATACACGACACCGTTCTAGCAGACAAAGTATTACGATTTCGAGGAAGGAAAGGAGTGACACAGAATGTGTTGGCCGCTTGTACACCCAACCTTCGATTTACCTATGTACTTGCTGGATGGGAGGGTTTAGCCAATGATTACACCATCCTAAAGGATGCCCTTTCGCGCCCATCAAATAGTAGGTTAAAGACAATCGAAGATATATGTTATTGTGCACCGGTGGATTAACATATTACCTATGGCGCTCACTGACACTATGTGTTCAAACTTTCACTTTATAGGCAAGTACTATCTTGTGGACGCGGGTTACCCCACAAGCGTCAGATTCATTGCTCCGTATAGGGGTGTGAGATATCACATGAAAGAGTTCTCTCCGAGCAATGGCCCAAACAACAAGTACGAACTGTTCAATCTTCGTCATTCGTCTCTTAGATCGAAGATTGAACGTGCTTTTGGCCTGCTCAAGAACCGGTTCAAGATCATTGCATCGCATCCATTTTTCTCTTACAAGACACAAGTTGCACTTGTGCACACATGTTGCATCCTTCACAACTTCATTCTCAGTGTTAATCCAGATGACCCATTAATGGATGTCAATCTACCCCTGGATGACGAGCCGGCTATTACCCAAACACGGACTGCCAGGGAGCAGCAAGAAGAGCGAGATATATGGCTTGATATCCGTGAACAAATCAAGCAAGAAATGTGGGATAATTACGAGCCCAATCACTAGATTGTTAATGTGCTTTTCTATTGTGACATTTTCAAGAATTATTATAATATACATGTACCCATATACATTCAATTCCGTAAGTCTTTGTGACAATATCAATTGTCGTTATATCTAGCGTGTTTGCATGTGTTGATCTTTTCCTAGCAGACATGGATCAGTCCCAATCCAATGCCCCCGCCAAACAAACGAGCACCAAGCCTTCGCGTCGATCTGGCAGGCCGAACAATGGTAACAGTTCTACAAACTACAAGTGGGGGGAGCCTGCATTAACGTATATGCTAGAATATGGCAGAAGTTGCTAGATTCAAGCCTAAGGATGGCAAGTGGTATAAACAAACCCATTACGTTGCTGCGGCGACTCATTGCAATAACCGACTCGGTTCCAATGAGATAAGATGGGAAAATGTACAAAACCACCTCACTTATCAACGCGGTAGGTGCGCTGATATTAAAAAGATCCTAGGCTTGAGCGGCACAGGGTGGGATGAGCCACTCCAAATGTTAACATTGCCTCCCCAAGTCGCAGCGGATCTCATCGCGGTGTGTTCTTTGTACTTAAATCCATAAATGAATATTAAATCATAAATGTAACTTGTGTACTAAAAATGAAATGTTTGCTGCCTTTATAGTCGAATCCGAGCTACAGCAAATATATCAACAAGCCAATACCTCACTTAGAGTTGATCATGTCTATTTGTTGGGAGGAAATGGCTACCGGGGAATACACCACGGCTGCAACTGCTAAGTACGTCCCTGATGAGGTCGTCGACCTAGATGATGATGGCTCCCCCCCGGATGTCCCCGAAACACCTGCCACCCCCGCCACGCCTAGCACCCCCACTGCGGTTAATGTGCCCACGACATCCGTGCACCCTATGAGCATGGCGTCGCAGAGTTCCTCACGTATGCCTGTTACATCCTCTAGCAAGAGGCAGAGGAAGGCGGATCGAGACCGCGATGGTGTCGTGCCCGCTATGCTACAAATCGCCGACAAGATTGATGGTATGGCTAATCAGCGCAAAAATTTTTGTGATCAACTATTGGCTGCAGTCAAGGAGATGAAGGGTGAGGGTGACGACGCTTATACTGACATCCAGCTTGCGACGGTAGCCGACTATCTTCTCGAGAATGATAAGCTCGGCAGCGGGTTCGTGATCAAGGACCCAACATTCCGCAAGATATGGATTGATCAATTCCTTGCTAGGCAATTCTAGACGGTTTGGACCATTAACTTTTTGGTAACACCATGGTTGGACCATTAACTGTTTTGAGTAGTTCGCTAACATTATGGCAGCCATGTGTTTATTTAGGACATATTGCGATTAATATGACTAGGATTTTGCTGGCTCAATGTTTTGGACCATTGAATGCACAATCTGCAATCTTATTAGGATGTTGCTGTGATGTTTCTAATATGTCGTGAGCGTTCGCTTACTTTGCTATGATCTTTCTAATATGTTCGAATGAAGTACTATGTCGTTTACATTGGAAAGCGGCCAGGGATTTACACATCGTGGTCGGAATGTCGCAATCAAGTCAATGGGTATGGTGGAAATTGCTACCGGGGTTTCAATACCCTGGATGATGCATTGGCATCCTACAATGCGTACGGCAAGGGGGTGGGGAGTGTGATTGAAAAAGAGCATGGTGAGCACGATAACGAATTAGAATATGGAAAAAAAGAAAACCCAAATGCATTGGGAACATGACTATGATTGGTTTCCTATCCATTTCTTTTGTAAGCTTTGTGTGTGGGTTTGTTGTAGGGAGGTACCTGTGAAACTAGTTTTATGTCTGCTATATGTATCCTATGACTATTATTGTGCTTGTTGGATTTTAAATGTGATTTGAATGGGGAGATGATGAATTTGAATGTTCAGCTGACTTGGATGGCCACTTGGGTGGCAGCCAGTCACAATTGAACGTGTTTGCTGGATTTAAATGAGATTTGAATGAGAAGATGATGAATTTGATCCCCATGTATTTGCTGGGTACTTGCTGGATTAATTACAGTTTGTACGTGGCTTAGATGTATGTCTGCTATATGTATTCTATTATGTGGCAACCAGTCTTGATGTATGACTTTTTTTGTGCTTGTTAGATTTTAAATGTGATTTGAATGGGGAGATGATGAATTTGAATGTTCAGCTGACTTGGATGGCCACTTGGGTGGCAGCCAGTCACAATTGAATGGGTTTGTTGGATTTAAATGAGATTTGAATGGGGAGATGATGAATTTGATCCCCATGTATTTGTTGGGTACTTGCTGGATTAATTACAGTTTGTACGTGGCTTGGATATATGTCTGCTATATGTATCCAATTATGTGGCAACCAGTCTTGATGTTGGACTTGCTGCAAATTGCAACTTGGTGGAATCTGACTTTTATTGTGCTTGTTGGATTTTAAATGTGATTTGAATGGGGAGATGATGAATTTGAATGTTCAGCTGACTTGGATGGCCACTTGGGTGGCAACCAGTCACAATTGAATGGGTTTGTTGGATTTAAATGAGATTTGAATGGGGAGATGATGAATTTGATCCCCATGTATTTGCTGGGTACTTGTTGGATTAATTACAGTTTGCATGTGGCTTGGATTTGAATGGGGAGATCCTTTGTATTTCTACTGGACTACTGTTTGTTTGGTTCCAATTGCTGCATTACTGCTGGAATCTGATCCCCCTGTATTACTACTAGATTGCTGCAAAATTGGGATTTTCAATGCTTGGAATTACTGCTGTATTACTGCTGGAATCTGATCCCCTTGTATATGGCTTGGATGTATGTCTGCTATATGTATCCTATTATGTGGCAACCAGTCTTGATGTTGAACTTGCTGCAAATTGTAGCTTGGTGGAATCTGACTTTTATTGTGCTTGTTGGATTTTAAATGTGATTTGAATGGGGAGATGATGAATTTGAATGTTCAGCTGACTTGGATTTTAAATTGCAGCTGGGTGGAATCTTGCCTTGTTTTCTTTGCTTGATTGTTTTCTTTACTGCTAGAATTCTGGAATCTGACTTTTAGAGTTTCCGGCCTTGTTTTCTTTGCTTGATTGCTGATATGGGGAGATGATGGTATGGGGAGATGATAGTATGGGGAAATGATGTAAAATTTCCATGCACGGTGGAGTAGTAGTGGCTTGGTGATTTGGATGGTTGAATTCGTTCAGCAACCAATTGTCGCCACACAAGGGCAATGATGACATTGTTCTGAGCTCTTGATTTTGCCATGACATAAATGAAGCAAAGTATAAGTTCCGGGACAAGGAAGACATCGAAATCTATGGAAGACAAGTGTTGTAAATCTATGTAAATTTTTGTTATAATCATTCATGTATATAGACATGTCGATTTGGCATCATGCAAATTGTTGTAAGAAATCATTGACCTCAATGAAATAAAGTTTTTGGTATTATATACTTTGTTAGAGTTGTGTATCTTTAAAAGAGATGTGCTGCAATATGCATGGTTCACTTTTCAATCTTTGCAGGTATTGATTCACTGATTGTTGTAAATATTGTAACCGACATAGCCATGAACTTCAATTATCACCATTCATCACAAGATTCAATTTTCACCATCTTAAATGAAAAAGCATAAAAAAAATACATCAAACATACTAAACACACAATCTCAAGAAAAATGTATAGTTGGGTGTCTATCATCCAATTTGAGTGTCTATGTGTCAATTTGCAAGGTTTTCATCATCTCAAGGAAAAAATATAAGGAAATGCATCGAATAGATAAATTTTTTTTAAAAAGTATATTTAAATAAAAGTTATAAATGTATTATTGGTTTTACATACTAAATACACTTAAAAATATTTTTTATAATCATACAGTGAGAAAATGGGGTGGTAATCTCACCACTGTGTTTCCGGGGTGACCATAACCACCATTCCATTGCCAAACAAACACAAAAAATGCCAGATTCCACAAGATTCGGTTTACATTTCATGACCAAACAAACAGCAAAAGTGTCAAATTTCACAGAATTCTGCATTCATTCCAGCAATAAACAAACAGAAAAATGCAATTCCAGAACATTCCATTTCATTCCAATGAAAAACGTTTCCATTCCAGAATTTCTTGGGATTCTATTTCATGGAAACAAACGTGCCCTTATCTATAAATTTTTCCTCCCTTTCAACTTATTTGGTTATGATGATAAGAATGGAACCTTCATCCTGAATACTTGCGTTCTCCGATGGGAAGTTTGCAAATACCCCCTACTATATAATTAATTGCGAAAGACTCGCCCTTTTATTGGTATTGGCATACGCTCCCCTCTCTTATTGGTTTGTTTTGACAAATGAAAATAAGGTTATTTACATATGCCCCCCTAAAAAAGTTAGATGTTACATATATCCTCCTGAAAATTTGAATTTATTCCAGAAACCATGAAAATCTTGACATATAACCCCTTTAGTTATTTAAGAGTGGAATATTCAGGGAATATGCTGGATGGAGCCGTTTGATGCTAATGGTGATTTTCTAAATTACTTAACGACCCTCACCCCTTATAACTACTGCTCTTCTGTCTTCGACAACCCAAATGATCGTTGAGGCTTAGGGCTTGAAATCGGGAACGTATCCACTTTCCTCTCCGGTGAGTTATCTCCAGCTTCCTCTTTGACGAGTTATCTTCGGCAAGCTGTCTCCACCTTCCTCTCCAATGAGCTATATCCAGCTTATTCTTCCTATTTCTCTCGATTCCAGTCATTTTCTTTTCTCTATACATTGATTCCGAGTTCCTTATCACCATTAATCATGAAGAAATTCTCAGTTTCATATTCATCTACTTCCACTACTTTAGATTCTCATAATACACTTGAATATTTCACTATTAAGTAACTACTATATGAAAATAATCAAGGTTTTCAGGGTTTATGGTGTAAATTTGATTTTTTCAAGGGGATATATATAAAAAAAACTTTTTTAGGGGGGTATATGTAAATAACCCATGAAATTAACGATACTTATTTGAACTCACTTAATGAAACAATATTATTGATGGCCAATTGTTGCTCAAAAATTATACCCAAGATGGATACGTGGTCGCCAGACACGTGAGGTGTGCCAACCGTAGCACAGTGTGATAAAAAATGGTGTGTGGATTCTGTCGTGCCTTAATTAAGAGGACTTTAGATAAAAACTTAGGTCTAATGGAAATGAAATTTTTTATATTTTTTAGTGGTTAAATTACTCCTAGACTAACCATGCTGTTCCTAAAGATGATTACATTACTCTTAGAGTGATTATGCTACGCCTAGAAGTAATTGTACTACTCCTAAAAATGATTATGCTATCCCTAGAGTAATTGTGCACTCCTAGAGTTAAAGAAAGAAAGGAAAATAAAGTAAGAAATTAAATACTTACTTCCATTGAAACAACAACTGAAGAATTACAATTCCGATGAAAGCTTCAAAGATTACAATCTAAGACTGGATTAACAGTAGCTAAAATAGTAGTTAAGATAGTAGTAGGAAAAGAGTCTGTTGATTCGAGAGAGGTCCATTCTCTTCTGACTTGAAGGCTTTTATATCTCCCAGTCGTCGCCTCCACGTGGCTAGTCGCTAACCATCACTCATGACCACGACCTTTGGCGGTCCTCATCGTGGGTCGGGTCTTGTTGAACCCTTGACACATAGTCCACTTGGGATAACTCCTCTCTAATATTTGGCTCCACTCCCTATTCTTCCGCTTTTAGATTGGTCATGGGGATATGGTCTGGGTGACTGTTTGACTTCATAGGGTGGCTCGACCTCGAGGTTATTTGGCTCCGAGATTAATGACTTCATATGGTGCCTCTACCTTGAGGTCACTTGGCTCCAAGATTGGTGACGTCGGACTTCAATTGTCGCTTCCTTTTAAGCCGATGGTTGGGTGATAGAAGACAGCTCGACGCCTCGAGCATCGCATTGTTGGAGAGCATCGCAATAAATGCGATGTCATCAGGCGATGCAGCGTGATAATGGGATTTGAGTTTGGACGTCGAGTAGCATTTAATGTGTGTATTGTCCTTATTGACCGACGTTTCTTTTCTCTGTGTGGTTTTATATGCGATGGTTCCACTAACCTCGTAGCCGATTCGTCCATATGTATTCTGTCGCATCCGTATGATGCTGCAGATATTATGATTGTAGCTCGCTAGATGGGTGTCACGTGTTTGAATCGACAATTGTTGATCATTTGATATGACGGATGTAAGTCGGCCGATGTTTGAATATTTTCTCGATAACACCAATCAACTCTTTTTTTTTTTTTGGAGGGGGGTTCAAATTCAGACTAAGAGAGACGAAGATATCAATTGAGACATTTATGTTTATTTTTGTTCCAATTCACTCTCGAAATAACTCTTGAATCATGTAGAACCATAGAGATGTTCCAATTCACTCTGGAAATAACTATTGAAGTAGGTAGAACCATAGATTAGAGAGAGGCCATAATATAATTTTTAGTTTTTTATTTTTAAAACATTGCATTTTTTTGTACTTAGATCGAAAAAAATACCAACAAGCCGGGATTTTTAAGGTATCTCGAAAGCCCTTTTATTTGATTAATCGAGCCCAGGAGGTTGGTAAAGCATTAGAAAACCAGAAGATTTTCCTATGGGCATGTTTGCTTCACGTGAAGTGGGTGGAAGTCACTTTTTTGAAGTGACTTCCGAGCCACTTCAGGTGTTTGGTTGCTCGAAAGTGGGGCTGAAGTCACTTCAGCCCCACTTCCAAATCACTGTAGCCAAAGCTGTCACTTCTCATTTTGACTTCCGGTCTTTTTGGTCTGAAGTCATTTGAAGTGGCATTTGAAGTAGCATTTGAAGTAAGAAATAATATTAATAATATTATACTGTAATAAAATATTAATATAAGTATGTCTCACATATCACGTATCACCTCGTGATTGATCCACATCATCCAAAATAATATTATTTCTAATAATTTAATTTTAAAATTATTAAATTATTAATATTTTAATATTAAAATATTATTTTAATGTTTTAATTTTAATATTTTAAGTGGCAAATAATGTTAATAATATCATTAATATTATACCGTAATAAAATATTAATATAAGTAGGTCTCACATATTACGTATCACCTCGTAATTGATCCACGTCATCCAAAATAATATTATTTCTAATAATTTAATTTAAAAGTTATTAAATTATTAATATTTTAAGATTAAAATATTATTTTATTATTTTAATTTTAATAATTTAAGTGGCAAATAATGTTAATAATATCATACTGTAATAAAATATTAATATAAATGGATCCCCACATGTCACGTGGCACCTTGTGATTGGTCCACACCATCTAAAATAGTATTATTTTTTAATATTTTAATATAGGGAAATTATTAAAATATTAAATAGTTGGGGGTGACAATATTTCACTTCAAACATCAACCAAACACCAAAACTCAAAAACCCCCCAGAAGTCAGTTCATTTCACTTCACTTCATTTCACTCTCCAGAAGTCACTTCACTTCAGCTCACTACTCAGCAACCAAACAGGACCTATATAGAAGAGGAGAGCTCTAATGGCGCCCACTACATGAGTCTTATTAATCGCTTCTCTGTGGAGTCGTGACTACCGCGCCCTACCAAATGGGAAAGCAGCGCTCTCTTGAAGAGATGGATGGAGATGTGTATAGTGGGGCAAAGGAGGCGATAGGGGCGGTGAGCGGGACGCTGCTGCTGGTGAGCCTGGCGGGGATCATGGAGCTGGCGGACGAGGCGCTGCTGCTGGCCGTGTACGGCGAGGTCGGGAAGGCGCTGCACGCGTCGCCTATTATGGCGTTGGGACTTCTCGCCCTGGTCCCATCCATCGTCCAGGCCTCTTGCTGCCCCTTTGGTGCTTACATGGCCGTGAGGTATAACCGCGCCGATGTCATAAAGCTCGGTGCTTTCGTCTGGGCCGCGGCCACCTTCTTCGTTGCCATCTCCGACACTTTCTTCCAGGTTGGTTGGAGCTCGGAGAAATCCGTATGAGATTTTAGTGAGTTTGGGCTGCTGTTAGTTTGTTGCTTCCAAGGTGGGTTCTGATTGGATTGTTGGGTGGATAAAGATTGGAATTTTAAGGATTGTTGAGTACCATTCCATGAGATTATTGTTTAGTTGGATAATTCATAAGAAGGCAAAGTTTTGATCAACTAAGGAAGAACAATTGCCTTAGTTTTTTGTTGCATGGTTCAGTGGTTTTTGAGTCACTTGATCGGAATTGTGTATGGTAGAAGCTGCTCTAAGCACTAGGTAAAATTTTCTTTGTTTTCCTTGTCAATGAATGGCGCCATTGATCTTTCTTTTCCTTCCGAATTTGTGCGGGAAGTTTGGTAATAAATCATAGTTGGAACATTCATAAATTGTTTTGTGTCTAAAATCAAGAAGTTTGTGATGAAAGAAGGCTTCACTGTGCAGATAGCTGTCGCAAGAGCTTTGAATGGGATAGGGCTAGCCCTTATGACTCCTGCAATCCGATCCCTGGTTGCAGACTCCACTGATGACAACAACAGAGGTTCCGCTTTTGGATGGCTGCAATTAATGTCAAGCATTGGTTCAATCTACGGCTGGTACTTCGGGCCCCTACTAGAACAGAGTACATTCCTTGGGGTTCCGGGTTGGAGAATTGCTTCATGATGGTTACAGTTTTAAGTGTCATAGTAGGAGAAATGGTCCATCGTTTTGCCTTCAACCCGCACTTTGCTGGCAGTTTTAGTGGATTCAAATCGGGGCCCTCCTCTATCTATCCATGGATTGAAGTTGAAGACCTTTTCGAGGAAGCCGAGGTTGTTCTAAAAATTCCATTATTTCGGATAATTCTCGCTCAGGGGGTCACTGGATCATGCCTATGGTATATTCTGCCATTTGCACCAATCTGGTTGGGGCTTATTGGCTTCTCTCGTGGACTGGAGCCCTCATGAGCTTGTTTGTCTTTGCAACTGCTTTTGGAGGACTTTTTGGATGAATGATGGGGGATTTTCTCACAAAGCGCTTTCCGAATGCTGGAAGAATTCTTCTATCCCAGATAAGCTATGGTTCTGCTATCCTGCTCGCAGCTGTCTGGTTGTTGGCCTTGCCTAATGACCCTTCTTCGGGAGTTGCTCTTGGATTTTCCATGTTCATCGTTGGATCAAGCATCTCATTGAATGCACCGGCCACAAACAAGTATGTTTCCTATTTCCTTTAATCTTCATATTGTATTTATCATTGGCAAATTAATGAAACTCATAATAGTGTTAGTGAAATCACTTGAAATATGGTCATAGAAAATATTTCAGAGAAAGAGGTAAAATGATGTTTGATTTGACTAGACATCTCGTGGAGAATCCTTAACTGTTGAGCAAATATTATCAGTATGAGCATCTTGTCTGCAGTATTTGGCTTTTTAAACATATACTTTGGACTTTGAGCTAGTTCTAAGATTCTATGGTTTCAAATTTTGTCTTTCAGATGAACAAACCGGACAACCTTGGGTTTCATGAAAACAGGAAAAACAATATCTCATATTAGACCACCCTTTATCTGTCTAATACCTTGAAGCATATATATTTACCAAATGTAACCTCTTAAATTTCTTTTAGGCTAAAATACCTTTTAGTATCCTGTAATTTCATTAGAATGTTTATTAAGTCCCTGCATTTCTAATTTAGCTAATTTAGTCATCGTAGTTACCTTTCAATTATAATGTCGGCCTCGCCCTCACCTGCCATTAGAAACCCAACGGCGCCGTTGGTCACGTGGGGTCAATGGCGGCGCCGTTGGTCACATGGGGTCACGTGGTGATTAAGTTTAAGTCAAGGTTATTAGTTCAGGAATAGTAGTTAATGTCTGCCTCGCCCTCGACCTGGTACTCCGCGCTGCCCACCTGTTCTATTTTCTTCCTCTTCGATCTCTCTTTCTCTCCCGTTGGACTTCCTTTTCCCCGTCGAGATGCCCAGCAAGCCCTCTTAGACGCAATCTTCCTTGGTCGCCTCCAAATCCGTCCTCGAGCAACAGGATTTTCTTTTCCAGCACCTCCAGATCCATCCTCAGGTGACAGGGCTTCTTCTGCGGCACCGGCGAGCACCACTTACCTCCAGATTAGCCTCGGCGAGATCTCCTTCCTCGGCGACATCTTGTTCTCGCCATCGTCGTCCGGAGATGGGTATGAGGAGATGGGCGTATAGGATGGAGATGATCTAGGAGGGTATGTATGATGGAATGGAGATGATGCAGGGAAGTAGATGGGGGACTAAGGAGAAGACGAAATAGAGGAGGGTGGTGAAGAAGGGTGAATAAGAAGGAGATGAAACGCGGAAGGATCGAGGCCAAGATGGGGAGAATACATTGGATCCGATGATGTTGAAACAAAGAAAACAGAGGATGGAGAAGGAGCAGAGGAAGATGGTGGCGGAGAAGAAGAGGTTGCAGAGTTTCCAGTACTATGAGATGGTGGAGAGATCAAAGGAGTCGGAGAGGCTGTCCGGGAGGACCAACACCGCCACTATTAGCTTCTGCTCATTCTCGCATCGGCCCGTCGGTGGAAAAGAGGCGGTGCCGTCGTAGGATGGGAGGTCGTCTGGGAGGGCTGGAAAAGAGGCGGAGCATGGCCGGCGGAATCGAGCTATGCGCGGCGGAGCTGGAGGCGGCTGCGCCAGTAACAGGAGCAGGGGAGGAAGCGGTGAGGAGGATCTAGAAGGCAGTGGTGTGGCCTCGAGCGGCGGCGTTTGCCTCATCGCCACGCCCGCAGTGGCGGGAGATGCTGGCCGGTGCCGACTGGCTACTAAGGCGCGCACACGTGAAAGGGTTCCACAAGCGGGAAGCGTCGTCACGTGACCCCACGTGACCAACGGCGTCATTGGGTTTTTAATGGCAGGTGAGGGCGAGGCCGACATTGCAATTGAAAGGTAACCACGAGGACTAAATTGGCTAAATTAGAAATGCAGGACTTAATAAACATTCTAATGAAACTACATGGTACTAAAAGGTATTTTAGTCTTTCTTTTATTTCACCTGATGGCCAATGTAGACCTATAGTGCAAAACTTGTTTGTTGCAGTTTCTTATGTACTTTCCCTGGTGAATGTAATTGCCATATGTTTCTGATGTGACGGCTAACTAAAGGATTAATATTTTAGGTTTCATCAGCTTTCAGTAGAATGGCTCACTAATATTTAAGTCACTTTGTGTAACGTATAAACACAGGATACATTCAAAATGATTGTAAAATAGTGTAGCAAGACAAGAAGGATTCACATGGAGCTTCAACCCAAGGATCTTTTTACAACTTGAATTACATACATGACTTGGTAATGACGGATTGTGTTTAAGTTCATTTTATGCAGATTTTAACCCTTCTCCTTGAACCAGATCTTTGAGATCACTATCTTCATTGACTTGCTCATGAATGTAGTTATTCGCATGCTCCCTTTTTTCTGTCTAAATGGGTTTCTTTACGAATTTACAGTCCTATTCTTGCCGAGATAGTCCCAGAGAGGTCAAGGGAGAGTATCTAGTCTCTGTTTTCATCATGTGCACTTTTATCTCAGCATGCTTACAGATACAATATAATTCCCGCTGCGTTAACTAATGGTTCTAAAGCCAACATAGACATAGAGAATGCTGCTGCTCTATCTATGGCAGTTTATATTGTCATAGCAATTTTGCTATTCTTCTGTTGCTTGATCTACTCATTCATGTACTGCGCCTGTCCTAGAGATCGAGACAGAGCGAGAATGGATGTTGTGGATTTGGAAAATGATAGGATGCAGGGTAGTAAAGTTACAGGGGCGCTCATGTACAGCAGAAGAAGGCAGGTCCATCCCCAGTCCGGCGCAAGTCCAGGTGGAGCAGCTGCAGTTGAAAGCTCTTCTGAGGTGGACGAGATGGCATGAGTAGGAGAGTCCTGTTATGGGTATTTCTTGCTACTTTAGGAGGTCGAAGGGTGAGAGGGAGATTGAGTATTTGAGTCCTATTAGGAAGAACTGCAAGGATAACTCTGTATATATTGATGTGCTTAAGACATTGTAAGTAAGCAATAACAATTCTATTTCTTCCTCTATGACCCTCTCTCCTTCCTCATGCAGGAGCTTTATAGGACCTCCACATAAAAAGATTCTATCAGAAATGCAGCAAATCAAGTCTGAAAGTTGTGGCGGGCGAGACCTTCGGAGCTTGAGATGCTTGAAAATGAGCTGAGAGCAATGACGAGGTAAGATTGCTGCTGTGCTGTGTGTTCCTGTGGCGGCAAGACGTATAGATGTAATAAGAAAAGAAAAAATTAGGATCTTCAAGTCAACTAAAGCAACTGATGTGGTACGGTTGGTGAGCTTTAAAATCTCTTAATTACTACTAGCCCTAAGACATTGGAAAAAGGCCAAAAAAAAGACGATTTTCTCAAATATGTGTTTTGACTTTTTGTCTTGAAGACCTATTGAAAAGTCCTTCTCGGAGTATCAATTATCATATACTTATTTTGCTTTGGTCATTGTTGCTTGTTCAACGATTAATATTTTACTTGCTCATTCCGCTACCAGTTCTCAATTTTATCATTTATATGCTTTGATTCCATACTAATTTGGATCTTTGCCCCATTGATATATCTTGAGATAGAATATAATTCTTGTATAATCACCAAGCATAAACCCAGCGAATCTAATCCATATTGCTCTTTGAATTTTATCATGAAATCCAGAAATTTTTACAAGGATTATATATGAAAGATTGTGCAATCTTGTGCTACTTGTTCACAATTAACTGTCGCACAGTAGGCAAGGATACAGCCATAAGTTATTTACCACTGTTTGGCTTAGCTGCTTCTTTCTTCCTCTGATGAGCATATTGATACAAATCTTAGAACAGGCAATAGAGACTGCAGCTTCCAACTAAAATATCTATTGACAGACAAACAAGCTAGGAAGGGAATATACATTGGTTTCCATGTTAAGGTCATTGAGAGGACAAGATGTATGTGAAATTAACTTCTTTTTTGTGCAGAGATCATCACAAATTGTCTGTTCCTCACGCACGTGAAATTGACTAGGCCACATGATTTACAGAGACCCTCAAGTTCACCTTCTGACAAATAGAGGTTGTTGCTTGTAGCTCCAGCAATCAACTGCAATAGACGCAATAGATTTTAGATCAGTTCTGAGTATCTAATGGAGTATTGATGCTCTGTTTGTTTGTGTAGGCCTAGAAATAAACAGTGCTTGTGCGAAGAGAAGATTAGAGTGAGACAACATGCTTTGAACATTGAGACATGGTTACGATTTTAGATTTATTAAGAACATATCTTGAAAATAAGCTGAAAAACTTTCAATTAGTCCCTTCCTAGCCATGTTAATAGTAACCATACAAGAGAAAAAAAAATTTACCTGGCGTACCGAACTCAACACAGGCATAGGAACAAAGATATTATCAAGGATGAAGGTTGTCGCAACAAACACACCTCCTGGGCGCAGGATTCGACTTATTTCTGCTACCTGCAATACCATAGGTTCAGATTCCAGAAGGCTATGAGCTTATGCCAACAAACAGACAAAACATTGAAAGTTCCTTTATGCGTTTGTTAAACACATGGAACCCATAACTTACCTGCAAGAGAGATAGTCTAATGGTAACATCAAATGATCAAATAATCTATTCACAATCTATTCACAACTTGCCTAAACAAGCCTCAACAATTAGAACCGAGGTTCTGAGGAAAGATAAAGCCAAGCAAGAGAGGTAGAAGTCAGAAAATTTAATTAGCAAATTGATAGCCCGGTCTCTCAAAGCTCTGATAACCTAAGGGAGCACTAGGTTTGGAAAATATTTTCATGCTTTTATACTCTATTTTCATTTTCTGTTATCAAACTGATATACGAGCACTTTAAAGGAAAGAACAAAAAAGTAAAAATGATGAGAAGAGGTTAATACAATTAATATGCAACCTCTAAATGTGAGCAAGAATTATCAGTTGGACATTATTTAGGAAGCATACTTACACCGGCAGACGGTGAAGGCCAACAATGTAATGCAGCACCAGCATGCACGGCATCAATGGAACTTGTAACAAAAGGAAGCCTAGAAATATCGGCTCTGACTAATAAAAATTTCCTACAAACAGATGGGAATATATCAGATCTTCTTGGATTGATTACATATTGCAAATCGGAATACTGTCTTCTGATTAAAGCTGAACTTGTAACTTCAAAGGTAAAGAGTAAAAAGATCAAACAAAGTTTTGATCATGCAGAAAGAAAGAGTACTCTATTGGGATGTTCTCCTGTTTGATGAATTCATAGCATTGTCGCAGCATGTTCTCTGAGAAGTCTAATGCCACAACAAGTGAATACATCCCACTCTTAGCAAATAGTCTTGAAAACAGGCCACTTCCACAACTGGCATCAACTATAGTCCCTCCTACAGTGGGCTCAAGATACTTCTTAGCCATTTCAAACTGCCACCAGACTTGAGAATGTTAGTTTCATAAAGAAGTCGAAGAAGTAGAATATTCTTTCTTTAGTATAAATTCATGATAACAATATTTTTCTCTATGCATGTAGAACACATTTGAAATAATTCAAGTTCAGCTTCTGGCGATTTCAGCGAATCAACAAAAAGCTATAAAATGACAATTTAACAATACGTCTCTATTGCATTAGATGGAAGATACTAGTAGTGAAATAAGAACATGCAGTTGGATATCACTTTGAAGACCATATACATAGCTGGAAAACAGGTTGACCACCAAACCTCTCTTTCTGGACCTGGAAAACCTCCCCATACGAAATTTTGGCGCCAGCCCCTCTCATAAAGAAATGATACCAAACCACTCCTGTTCCAATAGACAATAAGAACTCAATGATGATTTCATCTACACAGACTGGTACTCCAGAAACACTTCTTTCTGCCCGCATAGAACTTGAACTAGTTATTTTTCTCTACTCTCATTTCTGCTGATGGACGTCAGTAATCATAAAGCATTTAAAGGATGCTTAGTGCACGTGGATAGTGATGCTTGGGTGCATGCCATTAGTTTTATTCACATATTTTTTACTGGGAGACTTGTCAATAAGTCTTAAAAAAAATGTGGTACGGCTTAGAGTCTTTGATAACTTTCCTTCAATCATTTACTACATTTTTTTGTTCAAAATACCAAAATGTCCCTCCTCCATTATATGGCTGGTTGTTACTTTCCACCGTCCGTCGGCGAAGTCCATCACCTCCGGCCATCTTCCCGATCTCCTCCGCCGCCCTCATCTCCTCGTAGCCATGGTTGCCTCCGGCGAAGACCTTCGACAAACCCGACCTTCGGCGACCTCCGACGAAGACCTCCGTCGGATCAAAACCCTCACCGTCTACTTCATCAACTCACGCACCCCTCTCTTCTCCCCCACCTCAAAATCCTACCCCCCCCTCCCCCCCACCCCCCACCATCCAACCCACGACCTCGCCGGAGCTCACTCCATGCTCCACCGTCGCACCCTTCTTCCCCGTCGCCTCCAGCATCCCCCCCCCACACACACACACACGAGCCCTCCTCCACCGACCACGGCGAGCCCCGGGAAGTACGGCAGCTACCGAGGCAGCCAAGGGGAACTGCACCATGATCCAGAGACGATGATCTCCTCCGCCACCCTCCCCGAGCTCCTCCGCCAAATCCAGCACAATCCAAGACCTCCGACATCCTCAAGACCCACCGACGACCTACCTTGGATCCGTCTAAATCGCCGGTAAACGACACGATCTAAGCAGTTGGATCGACTCCCCACGCCCGACAGACCTCTCCGCCGATCTCCCCAACCGCCGATTCGTCCCTCTTCGCCGGTGACTCTAAGCCGTCGGAAAAAATAAAACAAAAAATGGTGGAGGGAGAAAGTAACGGGACGAGAGAAAACAAGGGGAAAATGAAGAAAAATAGTATGATATATGAGAAAAATTTAGGAAAATTGGGAAAAAAAAATAGTGGAAAAAAGGATAAAATAAGTGAAATATACATAAAAATAGGAAAACTTTTCACAAATTACTCTCCGACAAAGTTACTTTCCACAAATAATATGTAGAAAAATCGGCTTAAATAAGAAAAATAAGGGGAAAAATCGAGAAAATATGGAGGAAATTTCCATTACTTACTTTCCACACATTTTTTTTCTACTAATTACTTTACACTAGTTACTAACCATGAGTTACTTTCCACACAATTTTCATAACTACTTTCCGCAATTCTCGTAGTTACTTTCCACAATTCTAGTGACAATTTTGGTAGTTACTTTCTACAATTTTGATAATTACTTTCAATGCGTTACTTTCCATGAGTTATTTTCCACTAGTTACTTTCAATTATGGAAAATAACATGTAATAAATGTAAATAGTAATAGTTACTTTCCTCTAGTTAATTCGGAAAGCAACTCACAAACTTTCCATGATTTCATCATTGAGATTCTAGTTACTTTTCATAATTCAAGTTGGATATTGACATTAGTGTTTTCAGGCAATAGTGACTTTTATAAGTTATTTTCCACAATTTTAAGTGTCTTCAGTTTCAGTAGTGACTTTTATAATTACTTTACACTAGTTACTTTCCATGAGTTACTTTTCACAATTTTCATAGTTACTACTTTTCACAATTTTCATAGTTACTTTTCACAAGTATGATAATTACTTTCCACAATTCTCGTAGTTACTTTCCACAATTCTAATGACAATTTTTTGTGGTTATTTTTCACAATTTTGATAGTTACTTTCCATGTGTTACTTTCCATTAGTTTTATTAGTTATTTTCTAGAATTCAAATCGGATATTTTCCCGTATTTTACACCTATTTTTCAGGCACCCAATGTACAACAGTTACTTTTCACTATTAGTTACAATCACTAATTACTTTCCACTAGTTACATTCCGTCAATTACTTTTCACAAATAATATGTAGACTTCTCTTAATCTTCTCCTGAACCTTCACGTATTTTTCACCTATTTTCCACCACTTTTTCCTATTTTACTGTCTTTTCCACAGTTTTTCACCCATTTTTCTATTTTTTCAGGCATTTTCTCACTCCTCTCACCTCTTCTACTCTGCCGACGCTCTCCCCCGAGCTCGTCCTCCGCCCTCCCATCGTACCCTGTTGAGCTCCTCCGTCGCCCTCCCATCGTGCGTCGCCTTGAGCTCCTCCTTCGCCGCCCTCCCATCATTGCCCCGAGCTCACCGTCCATCGCCGATCCCGAGCTCCCCATCCGTCGTCGATCCCGCCCTCATCTCGAAGCCGACGACCACCGCCCGACCTCTTCCTACCACGAGCCTCCCCCCAGCAATCTTCCTCGAACCCTCTCTCTCCGCTCAATCTCTCTCTCCAGCACTCTTCCTTGGTCGTCCTCCACCGGATTGGAGGAGACCTTACGCCCACGGGATTGGAGGGCCATACGCCCACGGGATCGAAGGGCCATGGTTAGAGAGTGAGGGGACGAAGGGCATTTTAGTCCTAAAAAAACCAAAACTAATCATAACAGAACGAATGGGTAGTAAATGCCTTAAGAAAAAACTATCCCGGGCCAAATATTTTCATACAATGAGACTAAACGCTAATTATCCGTTTTTTAATCCTGTTACATGCATAATGCATCGTTGCAATGTTCCTTTTCCTTTCTTCGTTGATGATAGGTGATGAGAACTACATTTGACCTGAGATTGGTTTGACTTGTGAGAATGTTACAATATGAAGCCTTAACCTTGGAATAATCATAATCTTATCTACATTCTCTTCCTCTCTGAACTGCTGCCATGCTCATAGTTTTTACAAGGCTCCAATGCCTGCCTTGAGATACTTCCAACTAATAGCAGTATCTAAAAGATGTCATCATGTCAAAAATCACCTTTTCCCTAGCATATATGATATTCTACTCCTGACATACTAAGTTTACTTCATATATGCTGCTGCAGAGTATTACTTTAAAATCATCTTGAATTTGCAGGAGAATAAGCATATTAGCAGGATAAAAAGAAATCCCTTATTTAGTTCAAATCAACTTATCTCAGAGGCCATATAAGAACCCATGAGCATGCTATTTGAAAGATTCCATGCATTTAAGATAGATAAGTCTACCAAGTACAATTAAGATAAATGATGGTCATAGGTCAAGAAGCAATGAAAAGGTAGAGATAGGACAATTGGGTTTTTGTTCAATAAAGGATGCTAAGTTTTGAGATCAATATATCAAGTCAAAACATGCCTGAAAAGTTCGGTTGCAGGTGGCATAGTCTCAACATAGTCATTGGAGCTGCCAGCCACTGTTAGATCAAGGTATGTTTCATTACCACGATAGTCTTTCTTGCACGTACTGCATTTGAGGCGAGACCCTGATGGTGCTGATCTGTTTAAAGCATCAGTAAAAATAAGAAAAAAGTAGCACAACACTTTGTCCTCCAAAATAAAAACAGCATACATGGTTGCTATGAAGTTTATGGAGTTAATTCTTTCTTATCAACACAGCAATAGCAAAGACAATGATTGATCAGACTGCATTTCATTTCAAAGGAAAATGGTTAACTTACAAACTTGTGGCTGCATCAGGTTGATTGATCAGTGGGTAATAACAAATGGGACATGCTAAACTTGGCTTGATTATGATAGTTTTTGCATCTTCAATGGGATCCTGAATAGAGATAACGATGAGAAAAAACCAACTGTCAGATCCAAGAGAGGAACATATTATCAAATTTAGAAAATTGAAAATGATTACTTTGCGATGGGCATGTTATGAATTTCTTGCTCCAAAAGATGGCCAGTCTAGTGCAATCAAGGCATTGATCATATAAATAAAAGTGCTGATTTGTGTACATGCTGACGGTGGCATGTGCATTACACATACATGAATTGGTAGTCCACTAATGATTCGAGCATGTAGTTACCGATGGACTGGATCAATGAATCGGTATCTCATTATGATTGAATTATTCATCTATTCCATCGGTAGTGAGATACCGATGGAATCTATCAACCAATCGGTACCTCACTACTGGTACAATTCAATCGGTAGTGAGCTACCGATTTATTGATTTAGTCCATCGGTAGACCACTACCGATGGACTAGATGAAAGAATCGGTAGTGGACTACCGATTTGATATGAAAGAATCGGTAGTGGCATGTGCATTACACATGCCACGTGTACATGTACACAAAACATTATTCTATAAATAAACTGAACATTTTGTTGCTTGCCTAAACCCTGCAGCCTTGAAATTTAGTTGCACAATAATTATAATTAACCAACAACAATGAACATTGCTCATAGTCCAAATTTAAAAGGAAGTCTGAAAATCAGATAATCTATGTGAAGGAGAATTAAAAGTTGCTGTGAAAATACACTAAGAAATCAAGATTAAAACCTATTATCTGATCACCCAGGGAATAAATCTACCAAGAAAACAAGCACAAACTGTAGAATGATCTGATTATCAAAGGAACCACCTAGAAAAAAGCTAAAAGTTTAAAAAACTCCCTAATAATCAAATTCCATAACCAAATACAGAGAAAGGAGCATAAAACCAGAATGGTTCTTCATCCAACAAAGAAATGCAGTTAAAAGTCACCAAAACCAAAGAAACAAGAAATCCACCTTATAGAACCAGCTTAAATTAAATTGATTTTAATCTTTGGCGAACAACCAATCAAGAAAGGATAAAGGATTTGTAAGATGAGAGTAATTGAACTCCGAAGGATGGTAAAAAGAGCAATTTCGGTAGAAACCCACCAAAAAAACAAGATTTATATTCACAGATGAAGAGCAATTCCGATAGAGATCCAACGCCAAGAAAACAAGATTTAAATAGACAACTTACCAGCAATTTAGATGACCCACAAGAAAAAAGCCTTAAACACAAACGAATGCATTCTTCAAGTATTCCAAAACCATATGTAAAAGATGCGCCTATAGAAAAGAAGCTCAAATTTGAATGTCAATCTCGCATTCCAAACATTAAACCCACCAAGAATCTTTAAACCCCAAGGAAGGAACGAGAGGGGAGAAATAGAAGGCTTACAGCCTTGGTTTCAATGGTGGGCATCACAGAGGAAGCAGCACGGATCTTAGCCGAGAAAGGAGGAGCTCTGGAAGAGAGGTTCACCGGACTCAAGAAGCAGCGGCGTGGGAGGAGGACTCCCATGCTCCCCATGGACACCGCCATCCTCCTCTCCCTCCCTCTCGACCGTTGAAATCGCGTGAACGAGGCACGTGCACGGCAAAACAGTGAGAGAACTAATAAGCCGAGTGCGCTACCGTGGTATTGGAAAATCCTGACACCGAACAGTGCATATCAGCCGTCTGATGCTAAATCTACGGCTGAGATGAAGTAACCGTCACCGTCTCCCTTTTTTTTAAAAGTGCCTTTTGTATTTGATCTTAACCGTCAATTCAACATCTAGTTGCTGATATGTAAGGCTTGCTAGAGGCTCGAAGAGGATGCTGGCCACAGGAATACACAGGATAATCTGGCAATCATAGGATCAGCACTCGAAGTGCCTCGAGATTGAGTTGTGAAATGTGATAATGTAATATAGTCCATTTGGATGTATCACGAAATGCAATAGTATTTACAATGTGTCAAGCAGTTAGATACTCAGATGCCTCGCACATCGAACAATTACACCAAACCCAATATTCCATCAAGCGATATTGTATAGTTCGATGCAGCAAATCAAACAAACATGGCTTACATCATAAGCTTTGACGACGCATATACGTCAAAGCACCTTTTGACGAGTTCGAGGTCGTTCAAGCTCAATGTCATGATACAGCATCAAAATTGAGCACTCGGTGATATATTTTCTCATATCCAAACAGGCCAAATTTGCTTGAATGTTAAAACATCTATTACTATTTACTAGATTCATGCATAGGCTGCCAAGGCCAAATTTGGTGTATCTTCAGGTTTAAAAATCTCAGATTTCCTCAAGGCTGGATGCATGCAGCATTCTGCGGTATGGGATCCTAATATGGCAAGTCATTTAACTCCTTTAATGAAGAGCACTCAAAATGTTGGGATTTGTAGTAAGAAAGATGGATCGAGACTATTGCCAGAAGAATCCCAAATCATTAAAAATAAAGAGTGAATCCACTCTGAATTGTGACGCAATCTTCCCTTCATTGTCTCAGTCATATGGATACATTTGTGTGTGAAAACATCTCAGTATTCTTTTCCGAAGTTTTTAGGTTTCAACTTGGAAGCCATGGTCTTCAGAAGGGTAAGGAGTACTATAGTGTTAGTATTGGTCTACTGCCTTGTTTTGGGTGATGGAGCAAAGAGAAGGTTGGATCTAAGTAGAGAAGAAGATGGAGAGTTGGAGAGGCAGCTAAAGATCCTGAACAAGCCAGCCATCAAGACCATTAAGGTTCTCAGATAGATTAATGTCAAACATTTTTGTGTTAATTTGAGTCTGTTCTGTTTCTGGCTTTTGATTCTTGTTTAGCTTTTAGAAGCATAGATGTAGGATTAATCACTGCAAGATGTATGTTAAGGCCTGACTGTTTCTCTTTTTATGTGTTTTTGATTTCTTAGAACAAATATGGCGACGTCATCGACTGTGTTGATATCAATAAGCAGCCAAGTTTCGATCATCCTTTACTGAGAAATCATAAAGTTCAGGTATCAAACTTTAAAAATAAAAAATAAAACAATTTGCTTAGATATCTGTTCAAATTTGTTTTTAAGGGATGAGGACTTTAAAACTGGTTTTTGTATTTCTAATTGCTTTTTGCATACTTCTACTGCTCAACATTTCTCATACTTAATGGAATAAAAATCTTTTTTTTTTTTTTGAACATGCACTCTATGTATCGATGTTTGCAGTCAAGACCAAGTTCATTATGTGATACGAAAAATGAAGGATACATTCCAAAAGCTGGGATTTCCTTCGCCAAATTATCGAGCGCAGGTTGTCCGTTTGGATCGATCCCTATCAAAAGGACTACAAAAGAAGATCTCATCAGGCTCAAATCTCTCACAACGAAGTCTGCAGGAAATTTTTCTGCAAATTTCCATCAGCTAGATTCCAACACTGGATTTCATGTAAGTCAGCTTCATCAAACAGATTCTTAATCTTATTTCTTTTCATATGCTGATACTAATTTGGAATTATATCTTCAACTTCCATATACATATACATAAAAACTATAGCTCATTTGGCCTACATTTCTATACGTCAATGAACAATCTATTCTTGTTTACTAGAATTTGGTAACAGTTATTGTTTTATTGTTATGTAGGCGATGGCAGTAGAGCATGAAGGTAGCTATCATGGAGCAGCAGCCTGGCTTAGTATGTATGGCATTTCTAGTGTTGCAAAAGACCAATATACTGGAGTAGCAGTTATAGTGCTAAATGGACAAACTGGCCCAAGTGCAGACTATAATATTATTTCTGTTGCTGCTAGTGTAAGTCATTTGACATCAGATCTTTAACGCACACTTATCAAATGAAAACATATCTCATTACTGATTGCAATCTTCTTTTTCATCTTATAACAGTTACAGATTATATATAAGAAGCCTATATATGTGATATTTATTGATGAAATTCTAAGCTGAACCTGGAGACAGAAATACTGAATGTTTTCTTACTGTGAATTAGAATTTTGGATATCAAGAGTTGGAAGTCTTTTTGATGAGTGATCCAGAATATCTGACATGTTGAGCTATTTATATATCTTGATCCAAGCATGCAAAAAGGGAAAGTTATCTAGATAATTTGTAATGGTACTCTTTAGAAAAATAGAATTGAATATGATGGTTAAAAGGATCGATAACTCTACTGATGAAATGGAATAGGGGTCCAAATCATGCTTATGCAACACCAGAAGAACTAGTCTTTGCTAGAAAGGTACATGTCTTATGCTACAAAAGAAATTTAAATGAGTTTATTTGCCAGATAAATCCAAGTTTATATGGTGATACCCAGCTTCGAGTCACCATACTCTATACGGTAATTTCAAACACACTCATTTGGAGATAATAAATTCGATATTTCAGTCAAAAATTTGTCACCTTATTTGTTATTAAGTGTTTCAGACTGATGGCTTCCAACATGTAACTTGCTACAATCAACTTTGTCATGGATTTGTGCAAACAAGCAAAACATACATACCTGGTGCCATCGTTACAGGCCTTGGACAAAATACATTCCTACCAATATCCATACGCAAGGTATGTACTCTTTCTTGCATTATAGTACTTGTCGTAAGATCAATAATAATGCTAATCTAACTGTTAAATAGTTCAATTCTTCCAAATCTTCTTACAACACTCTTTTATCCACTATACTTTCTTTAGAATCATCTTAAGGTCATCAATTTGCCATCTGTTTTCATGCTTTTATTCATCTTTCATGTAGGTATATCTATATGGTTACTTGGTGAACTATTCCATTAGTTTTAGTAATTCAAATAACCTATTTCTTTACATTTTTCCTTCAACAGACAAAAAATGCTAGAAATAATCATTATGAATTCAGATTGTTTGCATTTGTACATTATGCTGCAAAGTTTAGAACATCAAATGTTTTGCAGGACAATGTGACTGGAGATTGGTGGTTCTCTGTCACAATTGGAACAGAAGAACAGTGGGTAGGTTATTGGCCAAGGGCTATCTTCACCAGTTTAAGTCATCAAGCAAGCATGATCCAGTATGGTGGCATTGCCTACTCACCTGCCGGCGAAAGCAGCCCACCGATGGGCAACGGCCTCTTCCCTTCTGACGGTGGAGCTAGTGTTGCTAGGATCCATATCGTAGACCAAAACAATCAGATTCAAGATCCAAAAGGCGACGAAATTCTCTACATTGATCGCCCAGATTGCTACAAGGTTAGTCCACTCATCAACAATGGAGATAGCCATCAATGGCATTTCAGCTATGGTGGCCCTGGGAGATGTCTAAATTAAGCAAATCTTGTTTGATAGTCCTATGCTGAGTACCATGAAGGCTTGCTGAAATAAAATCCATGTAAGAAAGCTATAACTTTTGCTTTTATGAAAACCCAAAAGAAAGGGAATTGCTTCATATTCTTGATTGATTAGACCCAAAAGCACTTCCAAAGCAAATGGCCACTTTTTTTAAATTCTACTTTTGAGCAATAATTTTTACATATCAATTGCAAAAAGTGAGTTTCTGCAGCAACTTCCTGATTCATTGATTCAGTTGGTCTCTTCACATCTATGCAATAAGCAATCTGAAAATAAAACATAAAACTTCTTGTTTGATGAATTTTTGCTTCATACATAGATTGCATAGTCCGCGCTGATGACACATCGGTGCCGTCACTTGGCACAGATCCTGGAACCTCTTCAGGTACGTGCCGAGTAATTTGTATCGTGCCGTGCCGGTAAATGTATTGGTTAGCACAGAATGTGCTAACTAGCATGGCAATCCATGGCTTTCGAGTAGGACAATATTTTCAGGAGATGATCATCTTAGTGATGTATTCGGCCAAATTTTCCAACAGGATTGTATTAAAAGAGCCAAAGAGAATTTAGTACACCCTACCATTGGCTTTCCAGCAATATGATCTGCCTATAAAGTCATCCCAGCCATGACTTTAGAACCTCCTAATCTGTACACAAGAATGTCCTACTAGAAAGATGGAGACCATTTCTCTGGAGTCCCCGTCCACACTTCTTTCATAGATCCATGCAAGCTTAAAAGGTCTTTCCCCACCCTTTCTTCTCTTCTTTGGCTCTCAGCCTCAATAAAACAACTCTGAAGCAATGTCCCAGAGAATTGTATCCTTTTTTACTGTTAACATGCCATCTCCTACAGTAGCATAGTGCTGTCTGTGGGCACACAAAGGGAGTGCCACAACATCACATGTGACAATAATTCCATTTCTTTGATGAATAATGTATGCAGAGGGGAGCAGTAAAAACACAAGACATCAAACACACAAGATCTTAAACTGATGGAAAGATGTGAGTTTACATATTTCATAGTCTAACAACTATGATTATAGTTTGGATCATCTGTCATTTGGCTTTAGGAAAACAACCAAGCCAAGTGATTCTGACCACCCATCTGCTGATCAAGACTTGCCATGAGATCTGGATGTACTATGCCATGACACATGAGGATGGGGACCCTCATAGAGGCACCATTGTCAAATGATGGGCTCTGCTGACCAACCTCTCTTGAATGATAGATTAGTGTATGGGATCCAGATAGATTAACATAGATTCCATTGGTCTGGGATAAATGCCTTCCATTCAGATAAATCCCTTCCAGATAAGACCCCAGTGGAGACATGCTATTGTGGTGTTTGACCATTGCCTATCAATGCATTAAGAATACCTTTGAAGATCTCACCATGAAAGAGAAATATACAATCATAAAAATAAAAATAAAAAAACTTTGAAAGGGCCTGTTTGGTTTGGAAATTTCATTTTCTGTTTTCATTTTCTATTTTTTGTTTTCATTTTCTGAAAATGAAAATATGAAAAGTGAGATGTTGAAAAACCGTTTTTCTCAAAAATGAAAACATGAAATTATATTTGGTTTGTAACTATAAAAGTTATGTTTTAAATGGGTTCAATTTTATTAGCTAGATCATTATTATATATGAGTTTCACATTTTTTTTGTAATTACTATTTCAAAGCTATTGAATCTGATAATTCTTTTGATCGGATTTGGACGGCTTAGATCGAGCCTGAATGGATTTGGTTGGCTGGGATTGGCTTGAACCACATTTAGGAACAGCAACCGAGCGGTCCCCCTTCCCCTGACCCCGCAACCTAACCTAGAACCCCGCCCCGCTCCGATAGTTGCTGCACCCCGACCCCGCCTCGCACACCTGAACCACGCCCCCGTCCTGCCCCGTTCCGCTCCAAATTTTTTTGACACATTGAATATATTATATCTAATAACACATTAAAGATTTATCATCTTAAAAAGCAATCCAAACAAAACTTGTCTCTATGAAATGATACAAACAATTCAAAAATATTGTCCATATATAATTAAGTTAACACTTTTTAGGAAAATGAATTATAATGAGGTAATATATTACTATATTAATTATTATAAATATCCAATTGGGACGGGACGGGAGTGTCCTTCCCCGACCTCACCCACCCCTGTCCCGTCCCGACCCCTGATCGGGGTTTTACACACTTCCCCCAACTCCGACTCCAAACCCGTTTAAAATCCCCGAACCCGCCCCATTAGGGACAGGGTGGGGCGGGACCTCATCGGGCGGGGCAAATTGCCATCCCTAACCACATTGGTAAGGGGCTGGAAGAGAGGGAGCTGAACGAAGAGCTGAGGCTCGCCAGACCTGGATCGGCGGCAAGGGAGGCTCATCGGAGGTCGGGACCGGAAGAGGAGGGGTCGCATGGGCCTATGGACTTGATCCATCGGATTGGATCGTCCGTTCCGGCGGGGTAGGCAGCAGAATCGAGGAGGGCAGCGTCGGAGGTGTGAAGGAGGTCGGCGCGGATCCGGCGTGGACACGATCGAGGAAGGGAGGATACACGGGACTGAGCGAGGTTGAGCTCGCGGACCTTGCCGTTGACGTGGTCGGCAAGGTCAGCCGTGGACTGAGCGGATGAGAGAAGGTTGGAGGCATCGGAGTTAAATTTCTCCCAGTTTTTCTTCTCTGTTATGTCGTTTTCGACATTAATTCTAACTGCCCATTTAATGTAATCTCTTTCTTTTTGGAACTTTCTGGTTATTGGTGGTCAATATCTTGGCACTTTCTGGAAATTTGACACAGAAAGGGAACCAAAAACATATGTGAAAGTGAACAACAGTAATGAATATTGTAGTTGTTAACATCTGAAGTCATCTTCTCTGATCAGAAAGTCACGAATGTGAAAAGTTTTCTGATTTCTATGTGTAGAATATAATTCAAATAATTAGATACATCCATGTACATCAATCTAACTCGTATGATCAAATAATTCAAGCATTTTCAACCCACTATTCTTTAACTGATTAGATTCATTGCTTCCATCAAATTAAATTTTTTGGACAATCAGCGAATTTGATTAACACTTGCAGTCGATAACAAACTGTTAAATCAATAGATGATGATACAAAGTGATGAGTTTAATCATTTATATTATATTCTTATAAAAGCCCTCTTATATGTGTACTCGAACGTGATTTGTTTCAGTATATATTGAATTGAATCAGAGGAAAAAACTGATTTTTTTTAAAAACAAATTTAAAATATTGATTTTCCTTTTTGAAACTTAAGCTTATAGAAAAAGAGTATTTTTTTACCAAAATATTATTGAAAAACATTCAAATTTACACATTACTCCTTAAAAGTTTGAAATATCATAAATATCCCTCAAATCTAGAGCTTCTCATGTAGATATCCTTCTTCTATCAATTTCTATCGATTAAGAGAGCAAAATATAGAGGAATAACTAGAAACTTTTAAAGGATAAATAAGATAATATGCAACTTTTAACTGATAAATATGTGCTTTAAATAAGAATTACTTATTATTTTGAAGGGATAATTACTTTTGAATCCTCAAAACTTCTTAAATTACAAATGTACCACTACATTATTTAGACGCACGTATGTACCTATAAAAACATTGAAAAAAATATTAAACATACCCATCCGTTTAAGTCCGTCTATCCATCTAACTTAACCACAGTATAAATCTAATCATAGAGGAAAAGTTTACTTAATTAACCATACAAAGTTATTTAATTACAAATGTATCCATATACCAAGTTACTTAATTACAAATGTATCCCTACATAAGTGACTTTTGCCATGACGCTGTTAACATCGTTAAGAATATTCCTTATTTATTCACTGGAAAGTAACTCATGGGCATGATTAATATTTTTTCAACGTTTTTAGGGGTGCATGCGTGAGGCCAAAGATTGCAGGGTGCATTTATAATTTCAGAGGTTTTGGAGGATTTAAAAGTAATTATCCCTGTTTTGAAACATAATAATATTCGGATGGAGTAAGTTAGTAGAAGGATATTTACACAAGAAGCTCAATAAAGATTTGAGGAATATATTTTCAAGAATATTTATCTAAAGAACTCTAAGATAGAAAAAGAAGAAGCACATTTGAGGCTTTCAATGTAACTTTGAACCTAGGAGACAAGGAACAAAACAGCAGCGAAACAAGCAGAATAGGTGGGCCTTAGGGGGTATTAAGCATACAAGATCCCTCCAACTCTGCTCACACTAATAAATATAGGAAAAAGATTCGTGTACATGGGATGTACCCATGTACACGAATCTCCACCGTTGGATTGAACCGGGCACGAATCCCGGTTCAATCCAACGGTGCTGATTTGGGTACATGCCAACGTGGCATGTACCCAAATCAGAACTCATAAATATATGCCCTTAGCCATACCAGCAGTAGTTGTAGGAGCAGGGATAGCAGCGGTGACTACTAGTGTACTACAGCACTAGTACCAGTGTTGTTTTGTATTTTTACAGGGGGAGAGAGACTAGCTAGGGGCAGTGCAGTGTGTCCTCTGCCATTTTGTTTCCACGCGGCCACCATGTGAGCTACTCCTTCCTATTAACCTCACTCCCATGCCAACCACAGGCCCACAACGCGGTGGGTGCTAGCTCCTCTCTCCTCTCTCCTGTCCCCCATTAACTCACAACCCACACCTCCTCTCTCTAATATTCTCTCCCTCCCTATCTGACTACTATATATAAAACTCCTGGTTTCCTCCGGCCTCTTGGATCTCCCCTTTGTGATGGCGTCTCTCTCCTCTCCCACCACCCTTCTTCTATTCTCTCTCCTCTTGCTTAGCCTCTTGGTCTTGTCGTCCTCCTCTCATGCGCAGATCATCCAAAGGAGGCACCTTTCCGGTGTTTCGAATCGGAGAATGCTGGCGGCATCCGCCGCCGGCGGAGAGGAAGGGGATGATGGGGTGCCGATTGTGAAGGTGAAATCGCCTCCCAAGAAGAAAACTTTGTCCGAGACCAAGAACCAGACCAAGCTCATCAAGCCCAAGAAGAGCAACTCCGCCGACACCACCGCCACTGAGAAGGCCGCCATTAAAGCACCCAAGGTCAAGCTCAATAAGGCCATCAATGCCAGCAAGCCCTCCAGCTCCACCAAGCTTCCCAAGGCGCCCTCCGCCAAGCCCACCAAGTCCAATTCAACCAAGCTCGCCAAAACCCAGCTCAAACCCCTCACCACCACCAAACCCCTCATATCCCCCAAGAAAACCAAGGCGTCATCACCGCCGCCGCTCGCCAAGAAGAAAGCCGCCGGCACCGACTCCAAGCCCCAGCAACCCAAGAACCCAGATCCGGCCCTCAAGCCATCGAAGCCGAAACCGAAGCAAGAGCCATCCCTATCGTGGCTCGAGCAGGACGACAACGACAGCATCGGCCTCGGCGACATGTCGGACTTCCACGACCTCCCCTCCCGGCTCCTCCTCCCGGACTTGGAGAAGATCTCCACCACCTCCCGCGTCTACCTCTCCCGCGCCAACCGCGAGATCGTCAGGGGGGTCCGCCCCTTCGTCGGCAACAAGTACGCCCCCACCATCGCCTCCTTCGCCTCCGGCGCCTTTCTCCTCCTCCCCCTCCTCCTCCTCACCCTCCTCTTCCACCACCTCAAGAGCTACCTATCCTTACAGCGGATCCTAATCTTCATCCAAGCCTACTTGGCCATATACTTCGCCACGCTCTCTCTGACGGCGGTCACCACCGGCCTCGAGCCGCTGAGGTTCTTCTACGCCGCGTCGCCGGCGGCGTACGCATGGACGCAGGCCGTGCAGACGTTGGGATACATGCTGTACTTACTGGCCCAGATGGTGCATTTGGTGGTGGCTTTCTCTTCGGACAGCGGCAGCGCCAGCACCAGAGGCCTGGCCCTGGCCCAGATGCTGGTGGGGCTGGCCGTGGGCCTGCATTACTACGTGGTGGTGTTCCACCGCGCGGTAGCCGGCGAGCCCCCGCGCGCCAGCTGGAGGGTGCACGGAGTCTACGCCGCTTGCTTCCTCGCCGTCTGCGCCCTGGCCCGCGCCGAGCGGCGCAAGAAGGCGTACCTCAGCGGCGCCGCCGGCGACGAGGACGGCAAGAAAAGCTGAACCATTTCTCGGAGAAATAAAGCCCGAATTGGTCCAGTGTTTTTTTTCATTTACGTCCGTCCAAACAATCTTTGCAAATCACATTATTACTACAACTACATTTCATTTGGGATAAGCGGGGGTATAACGGGAAAGGGGCATTACGGGAAGAGCGGGAGAATCTCGCTTTTGTGGGGGATAGATTGGGAATTTCGGGGGTTGTAATTTTGTTTCTGCCTCTACTTGTTTATTTATTAATAGAAATAGGAAGCTTGTGGTGTAATAATGGGAAAATGGTGGAAATGGGTGGCAATTGTAACGTGAAGGCGGATTGGGAATAAATTGGTGGTGTTATTGATGGTGCAATTTGGCCATGATTGTGAAACTTTCTCCTGGGATAAATATAATATCAGATTTTGTATAACCAATTTAGTGATTTGTAGTTTCATTATAATGTTTATTAAATTCATGCATTTCTAATTTAACCAATTTAGTCCTCAAAGTTAGCATTCGGTTGCAATGTTCGCCTCGTGCTCACTTGTCGTTAGAAACCCAACAGCGCAGTTGGTCACGTGGGGTCACGTGATAACTTCTCGTCCGTTAGCCAACCTCCCGCCCCGTTCTCAAGGACGGAATCGAGGTTGTGAGAACTCGCTCCTCTAACATGGTTCGACCGCGTAGGTCGGGGCCGTGCCCTGTTGGCTTATTTTCGTGTCGAGCGCGATCTAACAGATCGCATTGTTGCTTTTGGGACCCCAAAGATAATTTGATAAATTATGCCTTGGTGGTTGTTTTCACATTCACGTTGTGCACACACAACTCTATGTATTGTATTTGTGCTTGTTAAAACCTTAGGCGAACTTAGGATCGAAAGATCCGAGTTCGGGCGCGCGGAAGCTGTCTTTTGGGACAGCTGTCAGCCCAAACCGATCGATCGCTCCAGGGAGCGACCGATCGGATCGATGTCGACACCGCCTTTAACGTGTCCGAATAAGGACACCGAACCGACATAGACTGATCGGTCGCTTGGGGAGCAACCGATCGGACTCGGGTCTATAAGAGAGCCGCGAACCTGCTTTGTTTCCTTTTTCTTCTTCCTTCTTCTTCTCTTCTTTGATCTGTGAGGAGGGCTTATTGCAAAGGTTTGGAGGCTTCACCAGCAAGTAGAGCAGCTGCTCTAAATCTCCTCTACACGGTTTAATCAAGGATTAAACGTGGATATTGCGCAGTTAGGTAGGATTCTATGTGTTTTCACATTCACGTTGTGCACACACAACTCTATGTATTGTATTTGTGCTTGTTAAAACCTTAGGCGAACTTAGGATCGAAAGATCCGAGTTCGGGCGCGCGGAAGCTGTCTTTTGGGACAGCTGTCAGCCCAAACCGATCGATCGCTCCAGGGAGCGACCGATCGGATCGATGTCGACACCGCCTTTAACGTGTCCGAATAAGGACGCCGAACCGACATAGACTGATCGGTCGCTTGGGGAGCAACCAATCGGACTCGGGTCTATAAGAGAGCCGCGAACCTGCTTTGTTTCCTTTTTCTTCTTCCTTCTTCTTCTCTTCTTTGATCCGTGAGGAGGGCTTATTGCAAAGGTTTGGAGGCTTCACCAGCAAGTAGAGCAGCTGCTCTAAATCTCCTCTACACGGTTTAATCAATGATTAAACATGGATATTACGCAGTTAGGTAGGATTCTATGTTTTAGTTTGTTTATGTGTTCTTAGTTGATTAGTTGATTGTTTCTTCAATTAAAGTATGCAAGATGATGTATGTTAGCTTTCTTTAGACCTGATTGATGTTTGGTAGGATTTGGATTTTAATTGATATGGATTTATGCAAGTTTTTCTCGGGTTTTACTTGGATTTCTGTTCTAGCAGAAACAGTCATGCTCTAGCTTGTTTTTCGGCTTTTATGTGCATTCTCTCAGTTGATCTTCAACATTAAAGTTGTAGATCTATGAGTTAGCTTTCGATTCCAACCAATTTCACATTTTTTGAATTTATGTACGATTTATTGTGAATTAAATGGTCAGGCTGTGCAGAACATAACAGCCAGTTTAATTAGTGAATTTAAGTGATTTTTCTTTATTGAATTGATTTGATCTTTATATATATATGATTCAGGATACATCACTCAGTAGGCATGTCAAGTTTCACATGAATCGGACGGTTATATCAAAAGTTATGATTTTCCGAAGTTAGTAGTAGATCGTTGCTTTAATTCGATTAATCGAGTTTTCGAATATTGCATCTTTTATATGTTATTATATTGCATAGGCCCTGCGTGTGGCATGTGAGTGAACTAAAGGGGGTTATGCCCATTGGGATGTGTAGATTATAAGTTGCCTTTTTGTTTAATTGTTTTATTCTAGACCATTGTTATGTTCACCCTTGGGCGGCCTTTATGCTGCGCCTAGCCCTGTATATTGTAATGACATCTTGTTGCATGCTTGAAATGCTATTATTGTGTATGAGCATTGCATGCATTTAATTGCATTAGAATTATAAAGGTTAGGACGTGGGTGATGAGTTAATCGCCGATCCGAGGCTTTCAGGCAGCTCGGATCTAGCCTTAGGACCGAGGCTGGGTAGCAAGGTTAGGGCGAGATTGTTATTGTAATAATATGATGTTATCGAGGTTTTTATTTAGCTGACTACATATCGTAATATTGGAGGTTGAGAGGTCATGCCATTTCTCTTGTTCCAAGGCTTAAAGTGGCTTATTTTATTGTTACGCATTGGGCGGTTCGTTATCGGTTTTGGGGTTTGGGATGCATTATAGATGCACTGAAGCCCATGCTATTTTATCTGGTCACACTTCGAGGAGCCTAGACCCGGCGTGATGCTTGTCGTGGTTGTTCGCTGTTTTCTCGACGCTTTTACACCTTATACTTGGCAGAGAGATGGCACAATTGTAGTTCTATTTCTTGTGAGTGTCGTAGAATAGAATCATACTGGGCTTAGTGCTCACTGCTACCCGGGTTGCGTTTGCAGGTGCAGGCGCCAGCGCTTCTATAGCTCCTGACAGATCAGCTTTTGGTGGCCCGTCGACTTCTAGAGGCGTTTGAGGTTACCGCAGATAATGTTGTACTTTGACAGTTTTTGTTTATAGATATCCTTCGAAGATTATGTAAATGTATAATTTTACTCTTCGAGCAGTTTTAATAATATTGTATTAGTCCTTTTTGAGTAAATATTGGAGATTACAGTTTTAGTCTCAGATAAATTGTTATATAATACGCCACAGATGGATTGAATAGATTAGGAACCCTCACGCCCCGGACTGGATGGGTTTTCTGGGTCGGGGTGTGACAGAGGTACGAGTAGACATACCTCTGTGAGCCGCCGCCTTGACAGCGACCGCGCCGTCCCCGGACTCCGCTTGTTCATAGATGCCGAGCACCCAGGCCCCGCCGCTGCCGTAGATTTGGACGTGAGAGTGGTGGAGGATCTCGGACATGAGGTTGTGCCGGAGGAGGCGCCAGAGGGGGCCGTAGGGAGAGCCGGAGACGCTGTGTTGGTTACCGCTGAGGTAACGGGTGGCGGGGGGTGGGCGGGGCGGTCGGTGAATTCGACGACGTGCTCTATAAGGACCTTGTAGGCGATCGTGCGGTCGTTGACGAAGATGGAGACCCGGGAGCGACGCAGAGAGTGAAGATGGGGCCGTACTTGGCGGAGAGCTCGCGGAGGAGTGGCTCAATGTCGACAATAGATCGCCTGAGCCACAAGAGGTTGCCGAGGACGGAGGTCGCCAGACACGCTAATGTTAGTAGGGGAGGCCGCGCACCCCGTCGAGCCCCTCGTCATCATCATTGGACTTCGAGTTCACGGTGTCGTTGTCCCCTTCTTCCAGAAGGTCGGGCGGCACCCAGCTCTGCCCTGTCGACGAGCTCTTCTACAAGGGCCAGCTCCTCCCCCTACACCTCCCCCCCGGATCTCCATGGTGCGGACCCTCCTCCTTGCCTCCTCCTTCTCCTCCTCCTCCACCAAGAAAACCGCGACCTTCTCCTTCTCCTCCACCAACCACTACTCATCCTCGTCCTCATCCTCGTCCTCGGCGAAGGAGGCTATCAAGAAGTGCGTGAAGAAAGTTTGGTAGCTCTCGTCGTTACAACAGCGACAGCGGCAGAACCATTAGCAGTAGCCGCCACTTTCTCCTTCTCCATCATGAGGGAGAGGGACGGCTACATTGTCACACCCCGACCCAGAAAACCCATCCAAGACGGGGCATGAGGGTTCCTATCACTATTCATCGTCAAACGGCGCGATACAAAGCGGAAAGACGGATAATTTAAATAATTGTATTCCAGAGGTGAACATATATTCAATTCATATGACATCAAGTTGTACAGTTACAAAATTCCATTCTAATACTCCCAAGGTAAAGATATAATACATGATTCCAAAATCCTCAAAAAGTTTACAACATATATATATATCAAAAAGGTACAACAGATAATCCTCCAGCAACCTCAAGCGCCTCTGGATGTACTCGCGCCGCCAAAGGCCGATCATGCCGTCTCCACTGAAGAAGAACTGCCGCCTGCACCTGCAAACGCAGCCCGGATAGGAGTGAGCGATAAGCTCAGTAGGGTTCTACTCTACGGCACACTGACAGGAGGAAAACAACAACAGTGTTGTCTCCCAGCCTAAGTCTAACGGATGCCACAAGTCCCATAACCCAGTTGATGTCCCAAGGGTTCCTGTCATGAAACCTCTCTCCTGAACATGTTACCAGGAGGCCAAGGAACAGTAACATGCAGGATCACCCTTACCCAAGCTGGAATACCAAGCCTTGGGGAAACACGTCAGGAACGCATCAACATCCATCCTTAGCACTTGGCCTTGGAAGACAACACGACCTCTAAACCTCAAACACTGATCAGAGTCAACTATCGCAAATCCTCAAAGGACGTGAGATTCAATTAAACAATCACACCCTAAACCTGACTACCCAGCCACGGCCCTAAGGCTAGATCCGAGCTACCCGAGAGCCTCGGATTGGCGACCCAAACCATCTCCCGCCTATCCTCAAATGCCTCGAATGCACACAATGCATGAGCTTAGGCAAACATCTATCCTAGATGTCTCTACATGCCACATCATCAGTTATAAGTTCCACAGATATACAATAGCCCTCGCACTCGCCGGCAAGAGGTTAAGGTTCCACAATTTCTCATTAGCTAGCACTCATAGCTAGTTAATGGTTAAGCAAACAACTAAGCATTTAACTACAATCAAACATGTATTAAATGCAAGCGAAACCATAGATTTGCCCAAAAAGGGAAAATACTCGAATCGATCCTCAAACCCGATGGAAATCCTTTGAAAACCCCATAAAATCCACATACATACTTCCCAACATGTTTAGATGTTAATCACAAATCGAATCCATCCAAGAAAAGCCAAAAAATCAAGTTCAAGGGCCCGCAGACGATGTCACGGTCGATCCGGCGATCGACCGTGAGGCCACGGACGATGTCACGGTCGATCCGGCGATCGACCGTGAGGCCAAGGCGAAGAAAACCAAGGGCGACGGTCGATCTACTCATCGACCCTGAGAAGCCTAAAACCAAACAGCGCCTGACGGTCGATCCGACGGTCGACGATCGACCGTCAGGTAAATGGCGAAAAGGAGAAGATCTCGCGGTCGATCCATGCATCGACCCTGGGAGGCTAAAATCCCGACAGAGCCCGACGGTCAATCCGACGGTCGATCCGACGGTCGACCGTCAGGCCCAGAAAACGCAAATCAATACTTGACGGTCGATGCACCGATCGACCGTCGAGCCTTAGGCACAGTTCATCAGAACAGTGCCGAAAATCCATTTTCTTGGATTTCAAGGATCAAATCAAGTTGGAAAACAATGAGATTTTGCAAGCAAGTGTATTTAACAATGGAGAAGCTAATGGAATGAAGAAATCCAGTTTTTGACGGTTAAATCTCCTATCTAGGTCCAAATGGACGAAAACCGACAAAACGGCGATAATACGGAAACCAACCGTTAGAATACGGAAAATGCGAGATAGGAATACTTCAAATCCTCCACACTACATGCACAAAGAGCTACATAGCATTCTAACATGTATTCCTACAGCGAAAATACATAAAACCTATCCTAGGAGAACCCGATCCTAAGATCGAGGTAGAAACACCTACCTGAGCAACTAGGGTAGCTCCTCCACGCGTCCCACCAGTCGAGCCGCCAAGATCCACGCTCCGAAAGCCGCATCTCCGAGCCCTAGCTCAGCCGAAGGAGAGAGAGAGAAGGAGAGAAAACGACAGGAGAGGAGAAAGAAAGAGAAGAAAGGGACATGGCTTATATAGAAAATCCGGATCTATCTCAGCCGTCCGATTCGATCTTTCCCGATCGAGCTCCGATCTTCCGATCGGACGCACCCTAGAGATTCTAATCAAACACACACATCAATCCAAGGCCGTGGGTGCAACGCGGGTGTGAAACCGACCATCAAAGGGCATATTTACCAAAATACCCCCGGGGTCCAAACCGCCACATGATCGCCCGATCGTGCCCGACGCGGAACCAAACCAACAGGAAACCGACTCTCGACCCACGCGGTCGAGCCAGGTCAGAAGGACAGGCCCTTACATACATCCTCCCCTACGCCTCCGGATCCTGCAACACCAAGAAGAATACTGATCAATAGCCAGAGCTCCATGCTTTTGCTCTAGCTAGCTTGTGTTGGTATAGAACATGACCCGCGTGACCAATGGCGCTGTTGGGTTTCTCAAGGCATGTAAGGGCGAGGCCGACATTGCAACTGAAAGGGCGAGGCTGAAATTGCAACTGAAAGGTAACTTCGATGACTACATTGGTTAAATTAGAAGTGCATGGACTTAATAAACATTCTAATGAAACTACATGATACTAAAAGTTATTCAAGCCATCTTTTTCTTACTCGTACTTGTTTATCTATTAATAGAAATAGGAAGCTTGTGATGTAATAATGGGAAAATGGTGGGAACGGGTGGCAATTGTAATGTGAAGCCGGATTGGGAATAAATTGGTGGTGTTATTGATGGTGCAATTTGGGAATGATTGTGAAACTTTCTAGTGGGATAAATATAATATAAGATTTTGTATAATTTGCATCTTAAGTCTACTATATTTTTAATTTTATAATTTAGGATCGTTTCATGTTTTCATCGTAAAATTCCTTGTACACGTGAAATTCCAAGAGAAATGCAGATAAGGATGAGACCGACATTGCAACTGAATGGTAATTTCGAGAACTAAATTGGTTAAATTAAAAGTGCAGGGACTTAATAAACATTTTAATAAAACTAAATGATACTAAAAGTTATTTAAGCCCTCTTTGTTTTTGCATGTACTTGTTTATTTATTAATAGAAATAGAGCTTGTGGTGTAATAATGTTTAATTTTTCATTTAATGTATCACATGGGCTCGTTTGGATCATTGCAAAAAAAGAGTCAGATTCCTTTTTAAAAAAGCAAAAATATAATCTTATGTTGGATAAATGTTGTGTTGGATCATGGTACTTTTATGCAAACTTTTTCGTCATAAATGTTGGATAAAGTTCCCACGATATTTAGTAGAATATAACCTTAGCAAACAAAAAAAGTACCGCATATTTATCAAATTAAATATAAGATTAATATCATATTTCCCATCAAAAAAGAATTATATTTTACATCCTGCTCTCCAATCTTTCGAATATCATATTTCTCTCTGCAATTCTCGGGAGTCATTTTCTATATATGACTCTGGAATTAGTTTCATATAAAGATATCAGAGTATAACTAATTGTGTTTTTAGTACAAGATTGAGAAAAGAAAATTTTGTACTAAAATTTTTCTACTATTGATGGCTATTACTCACATAATTTATAAATCCTGAAAAGTTATGGTAATAAGATATTGTACTAAACACTCGTTTCATGCAAAAACTTCATACTTAAATGCATGAGGGCATTGTAAAAAAAAAATTAGGTCCTTTTGAGAGTAAAATATTTTACTAACATGAATAAATTATATGAAAACCTTTCCCCTGTACCATCTAACGCAGCCTCTTTCCAAAACGACAAAGAAAATTTTCCTCCTAATAGTCTATGGACTTATTTTTTTAAATAAGGTTAGGCGGAAGGACTCATGTGGGACACAAATCTAACTTTTGGTCAGCACTTGTGTATAAACTATGGGGCTGAATGGCAAGGGGATAGGCTATTCTGGATTAAGGGATTTTGAGATTAGAAAAGTTAAAATAATGAGTGAATATAGATTATTTTTATTTATTTTTATTTTTTAATAAAAATAAAAATAATGATACAATCGAAATGGAGTTAAATGAGGATAGGATAAGTGATATCCCCATTTTTTTGAATGGCCCACCTTAATCAATCTTATTTCTATTTTACTAACCCTATTCCGTTTGGGGATAATGTGAGTTATAATGTGGATATAAGGTAGGGATAACCGACATTATCCCCAGACCAAACAGCCCCTATTGGTCTATTCTTTGTAATCTAACATTTTTCTACTCCTATCAATGTGGTCACACTTGTTTTTGTACATGTTTTTTTTTGAGGAGTTGAGCCAAACGGCTTACAAGTCACCCGGACTACATAATCCCACTGACCCCACTAGGTCCATCACCACGGACCCAGCTAAGCCCAGACGAGTTAATCCGACACCATCTTGCTATCGCATCCGCTCGCCCATTACAAGACCGAGGGACATAGACAAACAGTACATACTCACAACAAAAAGTGGAAGACCACACCTCGCGCACTGCCGACGCCACTTCGTCTGGCCATAACCTCCCTCCATTGAGGATGTCCACCGCCGCCATACAATCATACTCCACCACCATCTTCCTCGCCCCTTTATCAACTGCCGCACGCACCGCCAGGGCCATTGCCAACAGCTCAGCTTCAAGAATAGAGGAAGCTGCCACCTTCTCCCCAACCGCCCACTGTAGCTCATCCTCTCCCTCCTCTACCGCGACGACGCCCACCGCAGCCACCTTCATTCGCGGATCCCATGACGCGTCCCCCTGCATGACCACCGCCCCGTCCTCCCGTAACCGCCGCGCCCCACCTAGCCGCCGCGGCACATTGAGGAACTCCTCCGCCAGTCGGCAAGCTCTCCGAGCAACCTCCGCAGCCGGCTCCCCGCTCTCCCCAAAGACAATCCTATTCCTGTCTCTCCATACCCCCCACAGCCCATACGCGATGTACGACTTGAGCATGGCAGCGCCCGGCGAGGAAGAAGAAGAGCCCACCAAGACTGCCCTGACCTCCGCTGGGCTCCAGCCCCTTTCCTCTCCGCACCGCCCAGCAACCCACTGGAGCACCTGCTGCGCATAATCGCACATCACCAGAGCATGGTCAATTGTCTCCACTGCCGCCCCGCACCTCGGGCACTCTCGCTCAGAGCACACTCGAGCACGCCACAGGAACTCCCGGACCGGGACTCTGCCGTGCCACACCTTCCACACAAAATGTCTTACCCGTGGGGAAGCACGCAACCGCCACAACGATCGCCATTCCTCCCCATCTGGCCGGCACACCTCCGGGAAGGTCTTCTTCAACACATACGAGTACACAGATGCCGTAGTCACCGTCCCCTTGGCCTCAAAGGTCCACCGCCACCGATCACCATCCCTTCCCACCGCCAAAGCGCTCGCATCCGCCGCCAAGCTCTCACCCAGCACCTCTTTCAACCTATCCAACCGCCACCCCCCATCCACCATGAGATCCCCGACCAGCATATCGTCACAATCGCCGTTCCCCAAAAACAGAGCCGGCCGCCGCTCCAACGGTTCGTCCAGCACCCACGCATCCTTGAGGACACTGACCTTGCTCTCCTTCCCTGGCGCCCACCGGAGTCCACCACGAAGCTCCTCCGCTGCCTCGCACAGATCCTTCCAGTGAACAGATGCCGACCACCTTGCCCTGACCTGTGGCATGACGCCCTGCCATCGGTACTTAGCCCGCGCCATGAGTGACCACACCGAACCCTCCTCCTGTAGCAGAGCAGCCATCCTTCTAGCCTTCAAGGCCCTTTGCCAGACCTCCAACTTCCGCACCCCAAGACCCCCAGCCTCAATAGGCAAACACACCTTATGCCACGCCACAATTCCAAAACCCGATCTCCTGCCCTGCCATAAGAAATCCCGGCAAATCTTCTCAACACGCCTAATGACTGAGGAAGGAACCCGCGTGGTGGCCATCACAAACGCCGGCACAGCTTGGAGGACTGCCTTGATCAACACCACCCTACCCGCCTCAGAAATATGCTTCCCTTGCCACTTGAGAACATGAGCAGCCAGCTTGTCCAACATACTAGAGAAATCACTGACCTTCAACCTCCTACCACTCAAGGGGGCTCCGAGATACTGCCAAGTCCCCCTTGCTTTCGCCATACCCAAAATCCGCCGAAGGGCCACCTTCCGATCCTTAGGGACTGTAGGGGAGAACACCATAGTCGACTTAGCCGGATTCATCTCTAGCCCCGACAGAGCCTTAAAGGCCAGTAACTTCTGCTTAAGCTTCCGCGCCTCAACACAGGTAGCTCGAGTAAAGAGAAGGCAGTCATCAGCATATAGGAGATGCGAAATAGAGAACTCCGAATCCTTGAACCTCAGACCCTCCAGCATGGAGCCCGCACTCTTAAGCAACCGGGAAAGAGCCTCCTGCACAATAAGGAACAGATACGGCGAGAGTGGATCCCCTTGCCGCAAGCCGCACCGAGAAGTAACCCTGCCACACACTCGGCCATTAACAATGAAAGCAAACCGAGGGCTTCTAAAGCAGGCCATGACCCACCCTATCCATACCTCTGGGAAGTGCATCGCCCTCATAACCTCCTCCAAGAAATCCCACAGGACCCTGTCATAGGCTGCACGAAGATCAATCTTGCAGACCATCATACTCCTCGTCTTCGGGGCAAGGCGCGTCGAGTGCATCACCTCCATAGCCGCGTCGATGTTGTCATGAATAGATCTACCCGGCACAAAAGCAGACTGCTCGACACTGATAATATCACCCAGAAGAACCTTCAGTCGACTAGCAAGGATAGAAGTATAGACCTTATACCCCACATTGCACAAACTAATCGGCCGAAACTCCCTCACCCGCCTAGGGTGCTCACACTTAGGGATGAAGGTGATCATAGTTTCATTCCAGCTTGGCGGCAATCGGGAGTTGCGAAAATCCTCCTGCACCACCCGCACCAGGTCCCTGCCAACCACGTCCCAGTAGAGCATAAAAAATTCCACCGGGATGCCATCCGGACCGGAACACTTGCGCCGCCCCAACGAGAAGACCACCTCCTTGATCTCCTGTTCACTGACATCATCGACCAGCATCTGGTGCACCTGGGAGTCCACCACCGGCAGGGCAGGTAGCTCCACCCCCCTGACCTTCTCCGCGGGAGACCACAAAGAGTCAAAGTACCGAGCAAACATCGCCCCCATCTCCTCCTCGTCAGAGACAGCTATTCCTTCATCATTCACCAGCTCCTTAACCCTAGATCTCCGCGACCTCGACGCTACCATGCGATGGAAGGCGCCAGAATTGCGATCACCAGCGTGCACCCACACCTCTCTTGCCCGCTGAGAAGCCTTCCTCTCTTGCTGCAACAAAGCATCCTTCCATTGCACCTCCAGCCTGCACAGCTCCTCCTCCTCCTGCTCAGACAGGACGCCCCGATCCTCCCGCACATAAAGCTCCTCGAGGCAGTCCTCCAACCTCTTGTTTTTGTACATGTTGGTATGTCTCCCTCCACATGTATACACCAAAGTGGCATTAATTCAACTCAACCTCGCAAGAATTACAAACAACAAGAGTCAAGATATAAGTTTAATATTTGGATGGTGGCATCCCTAACTTTGGACCTTAGTCAATAATATCATAACAAGATTAGACCATTTTAACAATTTGGCCAAAATTGGTCAGACCATTGCGTGACTATTTGTACACCTTGACAATGGTGTTCACTAGTCAACTGAGTCATGCTCTAGCCTAAAAAAGTATATTGTACATTTAGGTACACTCCAATTAGCCTAACTCAATGAAAAGTGGAGACATGATTGATTTGTAGCTAGTGGTGGAGATTTCATTAATCTAAAGTGCTTTTAGTACATATGACCCTCCAATAAAACTTGATTATCGGGTAAATCTGCTCAACTTTAGAAAAATATCAAAAAAATTTGATATTTCAATATTTATTCCATGAAATACACAATTTATGACTTTCTTGAGGGTGAAATATGATGTTAACTTGTTTTTAAATACAAACATTTTTATAAGCAAAATTAGTGTCATTGAAATTATTTTGAGGGTACATACACAAAAATTCCTATCGCAAAGTGGTGCTTCAATAGTGTTCTAATCTTACATATGTAGTTTATCTTAATTAATTCATTATCAACTCACCTTATAAGAGACGTGGAAGACCGAATGACTTTACATCTAACGGTTAAAATGTACTCAATCGGAGGGTGGAGAATCACCCAACACATGTAATTGAAAAACCTGCAACGTTATTCCTACTACCAGATTCATTTGCGAAACATGGACTTTTTTAGTTAAAAAATATACTAGGAGAACGGACTCACACCAGCATATATATATATATAAATATAATATGTATAGATATAACTCAAAAAACCAAATTCCCATTACACCTTGAAAATAAAAAACCAAAATCATCCAAAAATTGCACCAAAACTAATCACCCAAAATCCTCTTGCGCTGCGTGGCAGGGGATCCGTCCCACCACATGGGGGTGTGAAACGGGTGGGATGCTTAAAAGTCACTTTCCATCAACGTGTTTGGTCCCCTTCACATAGCGGAGTCGGCTTCCCCGACATGGAATGTGGGTGCAATAAAACCAGGATCCAGTGCAGGCCGTGTCTTCGTTTTCCACTGTGGGTCATCTCGAGTCTTAATCTAAGCTTGATCGATACCTACCTTTGTCTCTCACCGACACGAAGGTAAGCACGATGGTTACCTGACTCAGGGCTCAACTTCTCAAAAAAAAAAAAAAAAAAAAAAAAAACTATTCATGCATTTTAAGCCTATTTATTGGCTATGTAGTATCACCAAATACAACATCAGATCATATGCATCTATTCGGAGGAGTTGCATTAAGAACCTCTTTGATCAGCTGATGCACATGTGTTAAATATAAAAAATTTGAAGGAAAATGAAAAAGCATGTATTGTAGCATTGTCACGATGCTGCATGCATCCGACGCATACAATGTTGTGTTGTGTAAACGATGCAGACGGTCAAACAGTCATTTAGTATTTCATGTTTTCTTATTTTTATTAAAAAAAATTATTGTGTTAGAAACTAATGCTGCATCAAATAATACAATCATGGTAATCGTATCACAAGACCCATGCCCGATGTTGCGCGCAAAACGTGCCCTTAATTCTCATAAAGATGTAGATTTGAATTATCAAGCTTGTAAAAAAGAAACATGGGGAAAGAAAAGAGGAGAGAGGGGTCAATGATTCAATGTCAACAAGAAGATTCTTTGACATTGGTATCATTAGTCAGGCCCATAAGGAATACTGCTTAGGATCCTCTCAAAGGACTCTGAAGCACCACCTAACCTTCTGTTCTGGATTCTTTCAGAACTCACGAGCTGCCCACGTGCTTTGCGTTGACCGTTGACTGCTATGCCGTCTCCAACCGAAGTGGTCGAGCTGGGGGTTGACTGTTGTGCATGAATCTAAGGCTCATGAAGTAATCGGATCCAAATTTGAATTCAGGCTGGAGTTCGGCCTAAGTAGGCCCATAAGACTTGCTTGCATATCACTTAGGCCTGGCTAGTTTGAGTCAGGCCCACCATGTATCAAAGTTTTCGTTTCTTCGATTGTGGACCTATTTAAACCTTTGATTGAAATAACTCAAACTTATACATGAAATCAAGATTCAATAATATGTAGGACTAGAACTCTAGAACACGCAGACATATTACATCAAATAGCTACTAATTTTTGGCTCCAAAGCACTCAATTTTTTTTAAATCACACAACCATTTTTGTTTCGCTCAACTCTCGTAGACAAATTTAGCCTATCACACCAAATAATTCTCATAAAAGATGAGTGTTAAATCCTGACTTAATGCTTCTATGTTGTTAAACCATGGTCTCGAGAAAATATTAGAGTGGTTTAACAAATAAAATCTTTACTACCACTATCAATGTCATTAAATCTCTCTGCCACTAGCCACTAGGTAGGCTAATTTTTTTTTTTTTCCCTTAGTTTGTTTTGTTCATAAAACATGGACGGTTGCTCGGTTAGCTAAACAGGTCCTTAAAAAATAAATTGCTCGAATTCTAAAGTAAGTGGAAGATCAAAATCTTCCGTTGTGTAGATAAATATATCTCTAGTTTTATGAACTATTAAAACAACCAAAAATTTTATTTATAAATTTTATTTTCCTCACTATAGCTATAATTTAAGGTCGCAACTAATTTTACAGAAAGTAGGCAAGTGCCGGCATACATCAGACAATGAAACATATAGTTTTATTTATTATTTATTAAGGAAAGAATGGGTTTTTTTTGCTAGGATTCAATCCGGCAATTATACTGTACACAAGAAGTTTTGGATATTTAGTCCATTTTGAAGGAAAAAAAGTCCAAAATAGCATTCCCAAAAGCACCTCTTCATATTTCAAAAAAGTCCAAAATACCTCTTCTATATTTTTTTATATAGATATTTGAAAGTAGGGAGGATATGATAAATTTGGCGAAGATAGTTGGTCTGGAGAATGGTATTGTGGTGGTTATTAAAAATTCTGTTAAATTAAAAGGTGGCAAGCCGCCAAAGTGTCATCTTACGTGTGAAAGAGGAGGAAATTACAAACCGCCACCAAATCTGGTTGATGGACAATTCTTAAAAAAATTACTAGGACTAAAAAATGTGAATTCTCATTTGAGTTGCGAGCTATACCAATACTTCCAGATGGTGTGGTGTAGGGTTTAAGGATTGTCTGTGGTTTCCATAACCATCAATCAATAGAATATTTTGATGGCCATGAGTACCCGTGTCAGACCCCGACCCAAAAAACCCATCCGGTTCGGGGCGTGAGGGTTCCTAATCTATTCAATACACCTGTGACGCATTTTATGATAAAAGAACACATCTATAATACACAATCGATATTACGACGCTCATAAAGGAAGGGAACAATAAAGTCCAAAGTTCCAACTCATCTTCAGGGGAACTCTATATCACGAACGCCGTCTACCCCAGGGCACGCACCCTGATGACCTATGGTACTGTCAACAGGGGTAGAACTCAGAGCGATACGTCACTCCCCCTAACGATGGGACTGAGACTGAGTCTCGAACCCAAAACAACATCTAAACCTCAAACAACATAATTTGTAGCCGACTAGGCAGTCAGCTCAATTCAATAGATTATTATAACAAATTCAATCCTAGACCTTGCTACCCAGCCTCAGTTCTAAGGCTAGATCCGAGCTGCCCGAGCCCCCGGATCGACGATTGACCCATCGCCCACGCCTAGCCTAGGAATGCATCTAGTGCAAACAAGTAATGTATGATCATACACACATATAAGGGTTCATGCATGCAACAATATGCCATGTATTATACAGGGCCAGGCGCAACACATAGCTCTCCAAGGATAAGCATAGCATTGGTCTAGAGTAAGCGGATAAATAGGCGCTCAGGCCTACAAACGGGATACAACCCCAACTAAGCAATCAAACAATATAATAATAATTTAACCAAAGTCGAGGGCGTACTTAAGGCCCGTTTATTCTACACACCCCAGTGGAGGCACGTGTGAGGGCCCGCCCCTTAGACCTGACTCGACCACGTGGTTCGAGAGCCGATTTCCTGTTGGTTTGGTTCCGCGTCGGGCACGATCGGGCGATCGTGTGGCGGTTTGGACCCCAGGGGCATTTTGGTAAATATGCCCCCTGGTGGTCGGTTTCACACCCGCGTTGCACCCACGAACTTGGATTGACGTATGTGGTTGTTTAGGATGGTTAGGCGGACCCGGGATCAGAAGATCCCAGCTCGGGCGCGCTAGAGCTCGCTATCGGGCTCGTTAGCGGGTCAACGGGTTTTTGGCCCGTTAGAGAGGATCCGGCCCATTAGGGGTCTGGTGAGTGGAGGGTGGTTGGAGCAGTTGGCTCCAACCCCCACCCGCTCCCCTCTCTTCTCTCCTCTCTTCTCTCCTTCCCTTCTTCTCTTTCTTTGGCTGGTTCTTCCTTCTCTTCTCCACCGACGTCTCCTCTTCTTCTCCCCTTCTTCCCTCTCCTTCGGCTGGGCTTGATCTTGGAGGGGCTGAGTAGCGGATCTTCGTGGCAAGGTTGGCTGGACGCGTGGAGAAGCTGGGATTGCGTTTAAGGTAGGTGTTTCTACCTCGATCCTTGGATCGGGTTCTACTAGGTTAGGATGTTTGTGTTTTTGCTGTGAATACCATGATAGCATGCTTGTAGATCCTTGCCTATGTAATGTAGCTCATTCCTTATATTCTTGCATTGCAAAACTGGTGTTATAATGGTTAGTTTCCGTATCTCACGGTTTCGTCGGTTTTTGGTTTTTCAGACCTAAAATGGGATTTAACCGTTAAAAACTGGATTTCTTTATACCATTAGTTTCCTCACCTCAAAATATACTTGCTTGCAAAATTTGATTGTATTCTAACATGTTTTGATTCTTGAAATCTTAGAATTAGGATTTCTGGTATTTTGCGTCTGGAGCTCGACGGTCAATCGGTGCATCGACCATCAGCTCGACGGTCGATCTGTGTATCGACCGTCATACTTTAGTATATTTTCTCTGGGCCTGACGGTCGACCGTCGGATCGACCGTCGGGCTCTGTCAAGTTTTTTGGGTCCCCAGGGTTGATGGATCGATCGACCGTGGGGGCTTCGCTTTTTCGCCTTTTACCTGACGGTCGACCGTCGGATCGACCGTCGCATCGACCGTCAGGCTCTGCTTGGTTTTGGGCTTCTCAGGGTCGATGGTTGGATCGACCGTCGCCCTTGGTTTTCTTCGTATGGGTCTCACGGTCGATCCACGGATCGACCGTGGCATCGTCCGTGACCCTTTGAACAGTGTTCTTTGGTTCTTCTTGAATGGCTTTCAACTTTGATTGAGTTTTAAACGTGTTGGGAGGTTTATAGATGGATTTGATGAGGTTTTCAAAGGGTCTTCATCGGGTTTGAGATTTGATCCGAGTTTCTCCCCTTTTTAGCAAACGTATGGTTGTGTTTGCATTTAATTCAAGTTTGATAGAAATTAAATGTCTGGTTGCTTACTTAACCATTAGCTAGCTATGAGTGCTAGCTAATGAGGAATTGTGGAACCTTAGCCTCTTGCCGGCGAGTGCCGAGGGCTATTGTATATCTGTTGAACTTATAACAGTTGATGTGACATATAGAGACATCTAGGATTAGATGCTTGCTTAAGCTCATGCATTGTATGCATTAGAGGCATTTGAGGTTAGGCGGGCGATGTCTTGGGTCGCCGATCCGAGGCTCTCGGGTAGCTCGGATCTAGCCTTAGGACCGTGTCTGGGTAGTCAGGATTAGGGTGTGATTGTCGATCTGAATCTCTGATGATTGAGGATTGCGATAGTCGGCTTGAATCTTTGTTTGAGGTTTAGAGGTCGTGTTGTCTTCCAAGGCCAAGTGCTAAGGATGCAACCGAGGAGTTCCCGACGTGGTCCCCAGGCAGTGGTATCCCTGCTGGGTAAGGGTTAGAGACTGCATGTTACTGTTTCCGTGGTCCTCCTGTTAACATGTTCAGAAGAGAGGTTTCATGACAGGAACCCTTGGGACATCGGTGGGTTATGGGACCCGTGGCATCCTTTAGACTTAGGCTGGGGGACAACACTGTTGTTGTTTTCCTCCCTTCAGTGTGCCGTAGAGTAGAACCCTACTGGGCTTTATGCTCATTCCTACCCGGGCTGCGTTTGCAGGTGCAGGCGGCGGTCCTTCTTCGGTGGAGCCAGCTGGCTCGGCTTTTGGCGGCGCAGGTACATCCAGAGGCGTCTGAGGTTTTGTTGGAGGATATGACGGTTGTACCCTTTTGATATTTATATATGTATCTGTTGTACCTTTGAGGGCTTTTGGGATCTTGTATCATATTTGTACCTTGAAGGATGTTTGTATAAAATTTTGAATTGAATCTGTTTAGCCTCTGGAATACTTTTGTTTAAATTGTTTATCCTTTCTGATTGTACTGCGCCGGTTGATGATGAATAGTGTTAGGACCCTCACGCCGCGTCCCGGATGGGTTTTCTGGGTCGGGGCGTGACAACTTGGTATCAGAGCAGGCTGTAGATCCCAGGGATATGATTAGGCTTGCGGTTGAGATTTGAGCGCGGTTTGGGATAGTTCTAGGAGTAGAGCATCCCTGTATGCTTGACTGTGCTCATGTGTGTTGTGCTTTTACTTCATTGATTGCTGCTGTGTTTTGTTTCTCACGGGTGGACACTTGTCGTCTCTGTTGAACGTGCAGATGCCAGGGGGACAGGCTAGCTGTCCAGTGTTGGGTCAGGGCACCGCGCGCGATCAGCGCGCTGCCCGACGGGCCTTAGGGTCCAGCGCAGCCGTGCCCCATGTACCTGTACGAGAGGCAGAGCCGAGAGTTGAGGTCGTGGTGGAGGAGGATGCTTCGTTCATCGCCGAGGAGGTCTCTCCTGCACTCGACCAGCGTGCTGTTGCGACAGCGGTGGTCGACTTCCAGAGGCTGAACCCTCCTAGGTTCAGCGGTACTGGAGGCGACCCAGCGGTGGCGGACGACTGGCTGGAGGGAGTCAGTCGCGTCCTTGACACTCTTTTCGTCCAGGATGACCGAGTGAGGGTCAGACTTGCCGCGTTCCAGCTCGACGGGGATGCTTTGGACTAGTGGCGCTCTTTCCAGGCCGCCAGGGACGGGAGTGACCCATCGTGGGCCGTGTTCCGTTCTTCGTTTCTCGGCGCGTACTTTCCCCGCAGTGCGTGCTCGGCCCTTGTTCGTGAGTACCAGGCCCTTTCTGAGGGTACTCAGTCGGTTGTTCAGTACGCTGCTAGGTTCACGAGACTTGCCAGATTTGCCGGGGCGGTGTCGGCGGACCCTCTTGCCAGAGCTGAGCAGTTTCAGTGGGGGCTTAGGATCGAGCTCAGGCGGCTGATCGCGGCTCAGCGCGCTAACACGTACGCAGAGGTGTTGGATAGTGCCTTGGCAGTTGAGGCTCAGTTGCAGGAGCCGGGGCCCAGGGCAGTACAGTTTGCGTCGTCTGCGAGCACCAGTGGCGGAGAGCAGCTCAGGGTAGAGGGGGTTCATGGAGGAAACAGAGGTACCAGTGACTCCCGCAGCCGTACCAGCATTACCCACCCCAGCACCAGCAGCAGCCCAGGCAGGGAGGCCAGCCACTTCTTCCGGCTGGGCCTCAGGGGCAGACGTCCGGAGGAGGCCAGAGCCAGCAGCTAGCGCTTGGTCCTCCTGTGTGCTTTGAGTGCCAGCAGACGGGGCACGTTCGCCGTTACTGTCCGACGTTGAGGGCACAGGCAGTGCGTGGCGGAGCAGGCGGAGGTTGGCGAGCATCAGGCGCTGGGAGAGGCAGAGGTCGAGGCGGACCCAGAGGGGGAGTGTACGCACTTCCAGACCGCGAGTACCCAGACTTTGTTCAGCCACCTTTTCAGCCTTACCAGTACCATCCACCCCATCAGACTCTAGCACTTCCTTCAGCTCCTGTTGATCGCCCTGTTCTCAGAGGTACCTTCCAGCTTTTCAGTTCATTTGTGGATGTTCTGATAGATTCTGGGGCGTCTCATTCCTTTGTAGCTAGCGAGTGTGTGACATCGCTAGGGCTAGAGACTGAGCCACTTGGGGTTCCACTGCACTTAGACACACCCGTCGGCGGAGGGGCTCGTGTTGAGCTGATCTGCCGTTCTTGCGAGTTGGAGGTTGGGGGCCTCCGTGTCTTTCTAGACCTTCGGGTGCTAGACATGGTCGGGTTCGACGTGATTCTCGGTATGGATTGGCTGACATCGTACCGAGCCGTCATCGACTGTGGCCGTCGTAGGGTGACTGCTTGGACACCTGACGGCGCTCGTTTTGTTCTGCTGGGGGATCGCCAGTCGGCCGATTCCCTCATGTGTGCTTGTCTTCCCAGGCGCGAGGGCCAGCTGTCAGTCCTACTGGCGCGCCTTTCCTTGTTTGCTGCAGAGGGCAGTCGAGAGAGCAGTTTGCCTGCAGTGGTTTGTGAGTTTGCTGACGTCTTCCCCGACGAGCTACCGGGTCTTCCTCCTTCCAGAGCAGTAGACTTCCAGATAGATCTTGTACCGGGTACCGGGCCGATCTCTTTGTCAGCTTTCAGGATGGCACCGGCAGAGCAGAGGGAGCTGAGGGTCCAGCTGGACGGGTTGCTCAGCAGAGGTTTCATCCGTCCTAGCACGTCACCTTGGGCAGCTCCTGTCTTGTTCGCAAAGAAGAAGGACGGTACGCTTCGTCTTTGCATTGATTACAGGAAGCTGAACCAGGTGACAGTGAAGAACAAGTATCCGATGCCGAGGATCGATGACTTGTTCGACCAGCTCCGAGGCTCTTCGGTCTTTTCGAAGATCGATCTCCGTACCGGCTATCACCAGTTGAGGATTCGGGATTGCGACATCCCGAAGACGGCTTTCCGTACGAGGTACGGGTTGTACGAGTTCACGGTGATGCCGTTCGGCCTGACGAACGCACCAGCAGCGTTCATGGATCTGATGCAGAGGGTCTTCCGACCGTACTTGGATCAGTTTGTGGTGATCTTCGTCGACGACATCCTAGTCTACTCACGTACCGCGGAGGAGCACGAGCAGCATCTGAGGACAGTGTTGCAGTTGCTGAGGGGGCATAGGCTGTACGCCAAAGCCTCCAAGTGTGAGTTCTGGCTTCCTGAGGTGCAGTTTCTGGGGCACGTGGTGTCAGCGGCAGGTATTTCAGTTGATCCAGCCAAGATCGAGGCAGTGCTACAATGGCAGAGACCGGCGACAGTGTTCGAAGTCCGCAGCTTCCTCGGCTTGGCGGGTTACTACCGGAGGTTCGTGCGGGACTTCTCCAGGGTTGCAGGGCCGCTGACCAGATTGACACAGAAGGTGGTCCCATTTGTTTGGGACGAGGCTTGTGAGCAGCCGTTCACCCAGTTGAGGACCAGACTGACGAGTGCACCGATCCTCATAGTTCCAAAGCGAGGCGTCGGCTACAGTGTCTACTGCGACGCCAGTGGGGAGGGCCTAGGCTGTGTGCTTATGCAGGAGGGCCATGTGGTGGCCTATGGTTCCAGGCAGCTGAAGGCCCATGAGAAGAACTATCCGATCCACGATCTCGAGCTTGTGGCGGTTGTCTTCGCCCTGAAGACGTGGCGGCACTATCTCTACGGTGAGCGGTTCTCGGTGTACTCTGATCATAAGAGTTTGAGGCACGTGTTTACCCAGCGTGACCTCAACCTCAGGCAGCGGCGGTGGATGGAGCTTCTAGAGGACTACGACTTCGAGTTGCATTACCACCCTGGTAAGGCAAACGTCGTAGCAGACGCTCTCAGCAGGCAGACCAGAGACAGCAGAGTGATCTTGGCAGCAGTGTCAGCTCGGCAGTGGCAGATGCTGGAGACAGTCAGTTAGTTTGGGCTTGACTTTGAGGACCGGGCGACAGGTGGTTTCCTGTATGCTGTTCGCAGCATTCCAGCTCTTTTGGCCAGAGTGATTGAGGCACAGACTGGAGACCCAGAGCTCGTGGAGACCCGTGCTGCGGTCGGCACCGAGCACGCGGTTGAGGGCTGGACAGTGTCGGCAGACGGTTGTCTACTCTTCAGAGGCAGAGTTGCAGTTCCAGCAGACCCGGCGTTGCGAGAGGAGATCCTTCACGAGTTCCACCACTCATGTTTCGCCGTTCACCCCGGGAGCACCAAGATGTACCACGACCTACGCCGACAGTTCTGGTGGTGCGGGATGAAGAGGTCAGTAGCTGAGTTTGTTTCCAGATGCCTCACCTGTCAGAAGGTGAAGGCAGAGCACAGACGGACCCCAAGTTTGCTGCAGCCACTTCCAGTGCCAGAGTGGAAGTGGGAATATATAGCTATGGACTTCGTCACCGGGCTACCCAGGACACCGAGGGGAAATGATGCGATTTGGGTCATTGTCGATCGACTGACCAAATCGGCTCATTTCCTTCTCATGAGGATGACAGATCCAGTTGCCAGACTGAGCCAGAGGTACATTGACGAGGTGGTACGACTGCACGGCATTCCAGTGTCTATAGTGTCAGATAGAGATCCCAGATTCACTGGCAGGTTCTGGAGCAGCTTCTAGGATTCCTTGGGGACAGCACTGACGTTCAGCACAGCTTTCCACCCTCAGACAGACGGGCAGTCAGAGTGGACTATCCAGATCTTGGAGGACATGCTCAGGGCATGTGTGCTAGACGCTGGAGGTACTTGGGAGCATCACGTGACTTTGGTGGAGTTTGCCTACAACAACAGTTTCCAGGCCAGTTTGGGTTTTGCACCCTTTGAGACGTTGTACGGCAGACCGTGTCGCTCACCGGTGTGTTGGACAGAGGTTGGGGAGGCGTCTCTTACCGGTCCAGACATCATCAGACAGTCGTCAGAGAGGTTGGCTCAGATCAGACGGAGGTTTCTGACAGCGCAGAGCAGGCAGGAGAGCTACGCAGACCGCAGGCGACGACCCCTGGAGTTCGCAGTTGGCGACAGAGTGCTACTGAAGGTATCCCCGCGCAGAGGGTCGATCAGGTTTGGTAGCTGGGGCAAGCTAGCACCGAGGTTCACTGGTCCGTTTGAGATCATCGGACGCGTTGGAGCAGTCGCCTACCAGTTGGCTCTACCTCCGCACATGTCAGCAGTCCATTCCACCTTCCACGTGTCTATGCTGAGGAAGTACATTCCAGATCCTTCCCACGTGATCAGACACGACGACCTCGAGGTTGAGGAGGATGCCACCTATGTAGAGCAGCCAGTACAGATCATGGACAGACGGGATCAGGTGCTCAGAGGCATATCTTTACCGCTGGTCATGGTCAGGTGGAGGCACGGCAGTACAGAGAGTTTGACTTGGGAGCGAGAGGATCGCATGCGTCGGGAGTTTCCATGACTGTTCACCTCTTCAGGTAATTCCTTGTTGTGGGCGTTGGCGCCCCTAGCTGTGGCCTTGTTTGTACAGGTAGGCTTAGTTGTTTCTCTTTTTCCCGGCTTCAACCTTGAATTTCGGGACGAAATTCTTTTTAAGGTGTTTAGGTTGTGAGGGCCCGCCCCTCAGACCTGACTCGACCACGTGGTTCGAGAGCCGGTTTCCTGTTGGTTTGGTTCCGCGTCGGACACGATCGGGCGATCGTGTGGCGGTTTGGACCCCAGGGGCATTTTGGTAAATATGCCCCCTGGTGGTCGGTTTCACACCCGCGTTGCACCCACGGACTTGGATTGATGTATGTGGTTGTTTAGGATGGTTAGGCGGACCCGGGATCAGAAGATCCCAGCTCGGGCGCGCTAGAGCTCGCTATCGGGCTCGTTAGCGGGTCAGCGGGTTTTTGGCCCGTTAGAGAGGATCCGGCCCATTAGGGGCCTGGTGAGTGGAGGGTGGTTGGAGCAGTTGGCTCCAACCCCCACCCGCTCCCCTCTCTTCTCTCCTCTCTTCTCTCCTTCCCTTCTTCTCTTTCTTTGGCTGGTTCTTCCTTCTCTTCTCCACCGACGTCTCCTCTTCTTCTCCCCTTCTTCCCTCTCCTTCGGCTGGGCTTGATCTTGGAGGGGCTGAGTAGCGGATCTTCGTGGCAAGGTTGGCTGGACGCGTGGAGAAGCTGGGATTGCGTTTAAGGTAGGTGTTTCTACCTCGATCCTTGGATCGGGTTCTACTAGGTTAAGATGTTTGTGTTTTTGCTGTGAATACCATGATAGCATGCTTGTAGATCCTTGCCTATGTAATGTAGCTCATTCCTTGTATTCTTGCATTGCAAAACTGGTGTTATAATGGTTAGTTTCCGTATCTCACGGTTTCGTCGGTTTTTGGTTTTTCAGACCTAAAATGGGATTTAACCGTTAAAAACTGGATTTCTTTATACCATTAGTTTCCTCACCTCAAAATATACTTGCTTGCAAAATTTGATTGTATTCTAACATGTTTTGATTCTTGAAATCTTAGAATTAGGATTTCTGGTATTTTGCGTCTGGAGCTCGACGGTCGATCGGTGCATCGATCGTCAGCTCGACGGTCGATCTGTGTATCGACCGTCATGTTAGCCCTAATGACGTTTTGATTATGTTTTGATGATGCCAATATGTTCTTAAATGTTAAAATATATATGTGATAAAATATATGTTGATAACAAGCTTTAACTTTCATATTTAAGCTATTATTGGGTTGACGGATGATGCATGGATGCATTCGGGGAGTTGACGGATGATGCACGGATGCATCCGGGGAGTTGACGGATGATGCGCGGATGCATCCGGGGAGCTCACGGATGATGCGCGGATGCATCCGTGGAGCTCACGGATGATGCGCGGATGCATCCGTGGAGCTCACGGATGATCCGCGGATGCATCCATGAGATGCGACGGTCGATCCGTGGATCGACCGTGAGGCTGTTTTGAAGAAAAATAAGGTGCGACGGTCGATCGGTGCATCGACCGTGGGAAGCTTTTTTCTTGACAGAGCCTGACGGACGATGTGACGGACGATACGACGGTCGACCGTGAGGCGTGACGGACGATGCATGGATCGACTGTGAGCCCAAAAACTAGCCGTTAAAGAGCCGTTGCAGAAACCGAAAATAGCCGTTGGAAGCTATTTTTTGAGGCCCTAAAGCTCAAGTATATATGAGAAGATGCAGCAAACTTGGGGCAAGACTAAGGGAGATATTAGTTTACATTGTAACAAGTTTAATCTTCTTTTGAGAGCTTTAATCTTTGTAAAACTACTTCAAGTGTGAAGTAGACTTTGAGAGAAATATCCAAGAGAGAGCTTGGAGTGATTTGTAAGGTTCTCAAGCACCCGTAAGCTTGAGGGGGAGCTCCAGCAGTTGTTGGAGGATTTGTAAGGTTGCCAAGCATCCGGAAGCTTGGTGGAAAAACTTGTAAGGGAAGATTACAAGTAGTGGAACCTCAAGGAGAGCCTTGAGAGAGTGGACGTAGGCAAGGTTTGCCGAACCACTATAAAATCTGGTGCAAGTCTCCTAACTCTTTCTCTCATCCTTCATTGCATGCTTTACTTATAGTTTTCATATCTAAACAAGCATACTAGTCTTCTATCATTTTAACTTGGTTTTCATCTATTGTATTTTCGCAAAAGAGTCCAATTCACCCCCCTCTTGGACCATCAATTGGTATCAGAGCCTCGTCTCTATATTCGAGGTTTAACGACCCTAGAGGATCCTAGGTATAGATGGAAAACCTACAAGGACAATCTACCAATAGGCCTCCCTTCTTTGATGGAGAAAATTACAATTATTGGAAGACTAGGATGGAAATTTTTATCCAATCCTTAGACTATGAAGCTTGGCTTACTATGGAGGATGGACCATTTATTCCTAGTAAAATGCATGAAGGGAAAGAAGTACCCAAACATAAGAGTGAGTTCACTCCATTCGACTTAAAGAAATTGGAAATCAATGCTAAAGCCAAATGCTTTCTAATTTATGCATTGAGCCCTAATGAATTTAGTAGAATTTCAAGTTGTAAATCAGCCAAGGAAATATGGGAGAAACTTGAAATTACATATGAGGGAACCAACCGAATTAAGGAAACTAAGATAAGTATGCTTGTTCATGATTATGAATTATTTAGCATGAAGGATAATGAGTCCATTAGTGAAATGTTTACACGTTTCAATAATATTTTAAATATGCTTCAATCTCTTGGAAAATCTTATGCTAATGATGAAATTGTGAGAAAGATACTTAGGTGTTTACCTAAAGCATGAGATCCAAAGGTGACATCGATTGAAGAAGCCAAAGACCTCTCAAAGCTATCACTTGATGAGCTCATGGGTTCACTCATGACCTATGAGATGAACTTGAATAAGAGCAACAATAAAGGAGAGAAGAAAGACAAATCGGTTGCATTCAAGTCATCATACCAAGATTCATCAAGTTTAAGTGATGAAGAATCGGATTCGAGCGATGAGGAATTGACATCAATTACAAGACAAATCAAAAGGATGCTCAATCGCCAAGGAGGAAAGAAAAATTTCAAGAAGAAAACCTCCGAAGGTGAAAAATCAAACTCTACCTCATCTAATTCAAATAACATTATATGTTATGAGTGTAGAAAGCCGGGTCACTACAAGCCCGATTGCCCTCAACTCAAGAAGTCAACCAAGAAGGGTTTCAAGAAAAAGAGAGGCATGATGGCAACTTGGAGTGAAAGCGATAAGGATTCTTCCTCCGATGAAAAAGAGCAAGAAAAGGCAAATATTTGTCTAATGGCCATCGGGGACGAGGAAGAAGATCATGAGGTAAATGATGAGTTAGCTTTTGATGAACTTTTTGAAGCTTATCATTCCTTAGCTAAAGATTTCAAGTTCCTTAAAAAGAAATATTATACTTCATGTAAGGAATTGAAGAAGTTAGAACAAGAAAAGCTAGATGCCATGCATAAGATTGACTTATTGAAAAATGAAAACAAATGCATGATGAGTAAGACATCTAGTGATGATGCCTCTCTTAGAAAAGAACTTGAGGATTGCAAATGTGAGCATAATATTTTACAAAATAACTCAAGTAGCTTACAAAAGGAAATCATCATTTTGAGAGAATTAAAAACGGATCTCACCCTTGAAAATATTGATTTGAAAATTACGCTTTCTAAGTTTATGAAGAGTAAGATCACACTTAATGAGATCATTGATAGCCAACGTAGCTCATTGAACAAAAATGGAATTGGCTATAATCCTAGGAAGATGAGTAATCTTAAAAAGACAAGCTTTGTTAAAGCATCATCTCATCCTCCTAAATTTGCAAATATACCGACTTGTCACTATTGTTGTAAAAAGGGACATATAGCTCCTAATTGTTATTTAATGAAGAATGCTAGTGCTAACAACCTCTGGATTCCAAAGCATTCATCCTATATGTACATGTCAAGAACTAACGATAATGGACCCAAAAAGATTTGGGTACCAAAAATCAAGACATGATTTGTGTTAGGGAGCTTGAGATCCGATTGTCAAGACAAATTGAAAAGAAAACGGTGATATCTTGATGGTGGATGCTCAAGGCATATGGTGAGGACAAGAAAATGTTTCCAAGAAAAGGAGGTATGCAAAATAGTCATCAAATGATAAATGATCCCTCCAATGGTATGAAGTCTTGTTCCTCCATCTTCATTTGATATTTCAAATAGTGATAGTAAACTTGATTCTATGATTTTCTTTTTAGGAGTTTAACAATTTCCTAATCCTTATGAAGCTTTCTTTCTTTTTATTTGAAATGAATCGTTGAAAAGAATTCTTCTTGGTTACAATCTTGTATCTTGATTGATTTTAAAAGAGGTCATATGGTCATATTTTGCATTATACTGCTTACTGAATTGAAATGAACTTTAATCATCTTTTATGAGATATTGTGACTTGTATGCACCATAAGCCTCAAATTATTCAAGTGTTTTCATGCAATGGAAAAGTGGTATGTGAGTTCTTAATGCTCATTTTCTCATACATACACTCACGTGCCATATTTTTGATTAAATACACGAATTCCTGGAAAAATGACTTGGTACAACTCAAAATATTAAATTACATGTGTATGCAAATTTTCATGAGATTTTGATTCAAAAGGCATTTTAAATGAAATTTCAAAATTCATTTTCTGGAAGTGACGGTCGACCGTGAGTTCACTTGGATCGACCATGAGTACGCAATGTTTCATTCAAATCGTACTCGACGGTCGACCGTGAACCTTTGAAGATCGACCGTCACTGGTTGTGTCACATTCGCTTTAAATTTTTCGTCGGATCTCCTTTATAAAATAAAAAATTGTTTTTAAGTAATTTGTATTTGGGAGAGATAAAAGAACTTATGTTTGGGGAGTACTTTATTTAAATGGATTTAAACATTTTTTTTAAAATATATATATATATATATCCCCTACTTCTTTTAGTATCATGAATATTTTCATTGATTTGATATCAAGGCTCCATTTGTGATCAACTTATTTTTCTCGCCCCATCCCCACTTTTTGATGATGCCATAGGGGGAGAAAAAGTTGTAATGTGATCTATTGCTACCATTTATGATATTAGTTAAAGAAGAAATTATACTAAAAGATAAATTATCTTTTCATAATATCATGGATAGAACTTTTCTATATCATACGAATGGTGTGCATCCTTAGTATTCATCTTAGAACATCTTTTATCAAAGAAATGGATGCATAGATTTAGGGGGAGCAATAGATATTTTATCATCACATATAAATAGATTGTCATCATCAAAAAGGGGGAGATTGTTAGCCCTAATGACGTTTTGATTATGTTTTGATGATGCCAATATGTTCTTAAATGTTAAAATATATATGTGATAAAATATATGTTGATAACAAGCTTTAACTTTCATATTTAAGCTATTATTGGGTTGACGGATGATGCATGGATGCATCCGGGGAGTTGACGGATGATGCACGGATGCATCCGGAGAGTTGACGGATGGTGCGCGGATGCATCCGGGGAGCTCACGGATGATGCGCGGATGCATCTGTGGAGCTCACGGATGATCCGCGGATGCATCCGTGAGATGCGACGGTCGATCCGTGGATCGACCGTGAGGTGTGACGGTCGATCCGTGGATCGACCGTGAGGCTGTTTTGAAGAAAAATAAGGTGCGACGGTCGATCGGTGCATCGACCGTGGGAAGCTTTTTTCTTGACAGAGCCTGACGGACGATGCGACGGTCGACCGTGAGGCGTGACGGACGATGCATGGATCGACCGTGAGCCCAAAAACTAGCCGTTAAAGAGCCGTTGCAGAAACCGAAAATAGCCGTTGGAAGCTATTTTTTGAGGCCCTAAAGCTCAAGTATATATGAGAAGATGCAGCAAACTTGGGGCAAGACTAAGGGAGATATTAGTTTACATTGTAACAAGTTTTAATCTTCTTTTGAGAGCTTTAATCTTTGTAAAACTACTTCAAGTGTGAAGTAGACTTTGAGAGAAATATCCAAGAGAGAGCTTGGAGTGATTTGTAAGGTTCTCAAGCACCCGTAAGCTTGAGGGGGAGCTCCAGCAGTTGTTGGAGGATTTGTAAGGTTGCCAAGCACCCGGAAGCTTGGTGGAAAAACTTGTAAGGGAAGATTACAAGTAGTGGAACCTCAAGGAGAGCCTTGAGAGAGTGGACGTAGGCAAGGTTTGCCGAACCACTATAAAATCTGGTGCAAGTCTCCTAACTCTTTCTCTCATCCTTCATTGCATGCTTTACTTATAGTTTTCATATCTAAACAAGCATACTAGTCTTCTATCATTTTAACTTGGTTTTCATCTATTGTATTTCCGCAAAAGAGTCCAATTCACCCCCCTCTTGGACCATCACGTCATACTTTAGTATATTTTCTCTGGGCCTGACGGTCGACCGTCGGATCGACCGTCGCATCGACCGTCGGGCTCTGTCGAGTTTTTTGGGTCCCCAGGGTCGATGGATCGATCTACCGTGGGGCCTTCGCTTTTTCGCCTTTTACCTGACGGTCGACCGTCGGATCGACCGTCGCATCGACCGTCAGGCTCTGCTTGGTTTTGGGCTTCTCAGGGTCGATGGTTGGATCGACCGTCGCCCTTGGTTTTCTTCGTATGGGTCTCACGGTGGATCGACCGTGGCATCGTCCGTGGCCTCACGGTCGATCCACGGATCGACCGTGGCATCGTCCGTGACCCTTTGAACAGTGTTCTTTGGTTCTTCTTGAATGGCTTTCAACTTTGATTGAGTCTTAAACGTGTTGGGAGGTTTATAGATGGATTTGATGAGGTTTTCAAAGGGTCTTCATCGGGTTTGAGATTTGATCCGAGTTTCTCCCCTTTTTAGCAAACGTATGGTTGTGTTTGCATTTAATTCAAGTTTGATAGAAATTAAATATCTGGTTGCTTACTTAACCATTAGCTAGCTATGAGTGCTAGCTAATGAGGAATTGTGGAACCTTAGCCTCTTGTTGGCGAGTGCCGAGGGCTATTGTATATATGTTGAACTTATAACAGTTGATGTGACATATAGAGACATCTAGGATTAGATGCTTGCTTAAGCTCATGCATTGTATGCATTAGAGGCATTTGAGGTTAGGCGGGCGATGTCTTGGGTCGCCGATCCGAGGCTCTCGGGTAGCTCGGATCTAGCCTTAGGACCGTGGCTGGGTAGTCAGGATTAGGGTGTGATTGTCGATCTGAATCTCTGATGATTGAGGATTGCGATAGTCGGCTTGAATCTTTGTTTGAGGTTTAGAGGTCGTGTTGTCTTCCAAGGCCAAGTGCTAAGGATGCAACCGAGGAGTTCCCGACGTGGTCCCCAGGCAGTGGTATCCCTGCTGGGTAAGGGTTAGAGACTGCATGTTACTGTTTCCGTGGTCCTCCTGATAACATGTTTAGGAGAGAGGTTTCATGACAGGAACCCTTGGGACATCGGTGGGTTATGGGACCCGTGGCATCCTTTAGACTTAGGCTGGGGGACAACACTGTTGTTGTTTTCCTCCCTTCAGTGTGCCGTAGAGTAGAACCCTACTGGGCTTTATGCTCATTCCTACCCGGGCTGCGTTTGCAGGTGCAGGCGGCGGTCCTTCTTCGGTGGAGCCAGCTAGCTCGGCTTTTGGCGGCACAGGTACATCCAGAGGCGTTTGAGGTTTTGTTGGAGGATATGACGGTTGTACCCTTTTGATATTTATATATGTATCTGTTGTACCTTTGAGGACTTTTGGGATCTTGTATCATATTTGTACCTTGAAGGATGTTTGTATAAAATTTTTAATTGAATCTGTTTAGCCTCTGGAATACTTTTGTTTAAATTGTTTATCCTTTCCGATTGTACTGCGCCGGTTGATGATGAATAGTGTTAGGACCCTCACGCCGCGTCCCGGATGGGTTTTCTGGGTCGGGGCGTGACAGCGCGACTCCCCTGGTTCAACCACAAGCCACACATGGTCCACATAGATAAAATAACATATATCAATGATAACATTAAAATAGTCGATTTATTGAAATCAGACCAACTATACAACAAACTTCAGAAAGATTATATCTTTCAATCTAGCCGTCCGATTGACATAAAACTTGATATGTATACTCAACTACATACCCTGAATCACATATCCAAAAACTAGATCAATCGGAAAAATGAAATTATATCATAACCTATAATTTCCGCAAAAAACCAGATTCTTTAAATGATGCATAAATCCTTAAAAAATAAATCGAATTGAAATCAAACTTAGCAAATCTCTTCCTAAGATCATTAAGATCATAGCAGCCAAGAATCAACTTAATTGAATAATTAAAAGCACTTAATTACACTAATTAAGCTAACTGCCCTGTTTCAACATTGATAAACTATTTAATTTATCAGAAATTCTACGCAGCTCTAAAAATCATGAAACCAGTTGCAGTTGAAAGCTAACTCATCAATATACAACTTTCATGTAAACCAATAACTGAGATCATGTAATTACTGCTCGGAAAGCATATTAGAACACCGCTGTTCTAATTAAACCAAGAATCCGAAAATTAACATGATGAAATCTAGCTTAAATCAACATCAAATCCAAACCAAATCCTACTAAATTTTAATCAGGTGTTAATCAAGCTACCAAGCATCAGCTAGCATAGTTTAATTGAAGAACAATCAATTAAACAACCTAAGAACATCAAAACAAGGCTAAATGATGAATCCTTCCTTACTAAGCTAAATCCACATTTAATTTCCAATTAAACCATGTAGAGGGGATCTAGAGCAGCTCCCCTACCTCTTGGAAAGCCTCCCAAGCCTCTACAACTGCTCTACTTCACGGATCAGAGGAGAGAAGAAGAGGGAAGAAGAAAAAAGAAAACAGGAGAGGGTCGTGGGTCTTATACACCCGAGTCCGATCGGTCGCCCCCCAAGCGACCGGTCGGCATATGTCGGTTCGGCTTCCTTACCGGGACACGTCAAAGGCGGTGCCGATATCGAATCCGATCTATCGCGCCTGGATCGGTTCTGGGCTGACAACTGTCCTAAAGACAGCTTCCACGCGCCCGAACTCAGATTATTCGATCCCAAGTTCACCTAAGATTCTAACAAGCATAAATACAATACATAGGGCAGTGTGTGTACTACATAGGTGCGAAACCAACCGTCAAGGTGTAATTTACCAAATTACCCTTCATGTCCAAAAGCAACAATACGCGAAAACATGCCAACATGGCATGGCCCCGACCTATGCGGTCGAGCCAGGTTAGAGGAACGGGTCCTCACAACCCGTGTAGGTTAAAACCAATAGAAAAAGAATTTGTATTTAACATGACCAACAATATCTGCCTAGGAGGCTTTTTACAAAACATAATGCATTTTTTAACTGTTAGTATTTTTGTTATTTTCATATATATATACTAGTACTCACCTGTGCCCCTGGCACAGTTTTTAGTTATTACTAATATAAAATTTTAACAAACTCCTTGTGGTTTGTCTGGTTAGACGGCTGTGTTGACCCGTAGGTGGTCCAGGGTTCGAAGGTTGGTCGTAGCTTTTTGTTCACTGCCACCATAAAACACAGCTAATAAAATATAAAAATATTATAAGTCTAACTTAGGGTATATAAAATAATATATAAGTCTTAACATTAGCATAAGATAATATTAATAGAACTTAGGTTGATTTGAATTAATACTGGTTTATATAAAGCAAACTTAGGGAATATATATAAAGAAACTTAGGGGATATGAATTAATGCAGGTTTAGCCGTTATTGCTCCTTATAAGGTTGATATATATGTTTTATTTTGATCCATATTTTTATACCTTTTTAAATTTTTATAAATAAAGACTCCCAAAAACTACAACTAAAAAATAAACAAAAGATTACAAACATATAATAAAAAAAACAGATAATTGGTGAATAGTCATGTTTGGAGAACTTGCTTGCTCTATAGTCCGGATAGAAATTTTTAAGTCGTTTAGTCCCCTAATCCATAATTTTATGACAAAAATGCCCTTATCCTCCATGGTGGAGGTGAGGGCTCCATTCTCCAACAACATCTAATGGTCTTCGGAAGTGGTGACGAGAAGAACCACCGTCGCCGATCTCCTTTGACCTCCTCCTACCCGTCGCGACCTCGCCGGTCTCCTCCGACCTCCTCCTCCCGACAGCGAGCTCGCGATCCCCGTTGCCGATCTTGGGATGGAGTATCGTGATGGATGGGGATCGGGATGGACAGAGAAAAAGCAGGGGACGAGCTCGGGATTGCCGCACCATCGGGACGGACGGAAGCTCGGGATAACGACGGTTGTGATGGGGGTGGCGACGGAGCGGCGTCAGAGGAGCTTCGGGATCGCGATGGATGGGGATCGGCACGGACAGAGAAAAAGCAGGGGAGGAGTGATGGGACGTGGAAAGTGTCGCGACTTAACGCGCCCGATCAAAATTAGAAATTTATAATCAAACTCCTAACTAACTACCTATGGGGTAGCTAGCGGTGAGTCCGAGTCGAATCCACATGGAATGCGTATGGAAACAATTAAACCACTAATCTCAATCTAAGTGTTCCTACAAGGATAGCAAAAGAAATGGTTTTTGAGTTTTATGATAAGGAAACTAAGAAAGCATGTAAATGATTCAATGGATAGAAAGAGGTCCTAGGGAATCCCAATCCTGATTAGGCTCAATCATAGCTTTCTAATGAATCAAGATGTGCAATCCTATCGAGACACTACAATATCAACTACCTTGTGGCTAACAAAGGCCGTCGCTAACGAATAACCGGATAAGGACTATCCGTCGCAAAAGGTGTATGCTAGAAAGTCGGCGATCGAGGGATTAGCTACGATCATCGCTAACGAGAGGTCGGGTTAGGATCATCTCGTCGCAAGGAATTAGGTTGTATGGAATATGATAATGGATCGAGGTGGTTCTAGCATCTCGAGTCCAAAACACTACAAAAGATAGGATAGATGCTAAGTTAGATGTGGATTGGAGTGGTTCTAGAACAACCAAGTCCCTAACCTAGAGCCAAGACTCCCTTCAACACAAGTGGCCATGGTTCTAGCACAACCTACTCATTGGGGAATATCAACAAACACCTATTAGGCACAAGGTTCTAGCTTATGCAAACCAAAGAATTCATCCATCCAACATTAGAATCCAACTACAAAGGTATAGAAATGAAGAATAAATTCATACAACTTGTCTCATAGGGATTACAACATCCAAATCCAAAGAAAACTACAAATAAAAACCTAAAACATCATGGTATTCCACTAGGTTGATAGATTAGCTACTCATCTTCGATGGAGAAACCATGGAGAAGAGATGGATCCTCCTCTTCTTCATCAATCTCCTCCCTCTTGGATGAGAGCTCCCTTTCTTGCCCAAGGGGGTTGCCCCTTTCCTTAGCCTCTTCTTGTTCAAAAGAATCCCCAATAAGAGCTCAAAGTTTGGTATTTATAGCCCTCAAGCTTCTCCCCTTCGGATTACATCTGGGCCCTTCATTTTGCTTAACTGGCACTGAAAGATCGATCTTCTAGGGGTGAAGATCGATCTTTTTATCCCGTAAAACTGGTTGCTCCTGCGGAAGATCGATCTTCTATAGGGAGAAGATCGATCCTTTGAATTATTGCTCTTTGTCATCTCTGCTACAGTACAAAGATCGATCTTTTATACACAGAAGATCGATCTTCTTTTCTGCATATTATCTCTTTTGCCATTCAGCACTGCGCATTGGTACCAAAATGCCATAACTTCATCTAGGAAACTCAATCATGAACCGTAAAATTCTCCAGAAACTAGACTTTCAGATCTTTCCAATCATATATGGCACATTATCTGGTTCTTTCTGAGAAGGTACAGTTTAATCTTTGAAGTTGACCCATGTACCTAAATGTGCTCGAATAGGCTCGTTTAAGCTCCAAAGTTGATCTAACTTCTGTTGAGCACTCTTGTACCTGAAATACCATGAAGATTATTAGAAATACCTTGCTTGAAGACTAATAAAGGTAAATTAAGGGGTTAATTTATGTACTTTTCACGTCTCATCAAGGAGCTTGAGATCGCCGCACAATCGGGACAGACGGAAGCGCGGGATCGCGACATCAGAGGAGCTCCGCGATCGCGATGGTTGTGATGGGAGTTGCGACAGAGCAGCGTCAGAGGAGCTCCGGGATCTCGATGGATGGTGATCGGGATGGACAGGAAAAGCAGGGGAGGAGCTCGAGATCACCATACCATCAGGACAGACGGAAGCTCGAGATTGCGGCGTCGAAGGAGCTCCGGGATCACAACGGTTGTGATGGGAGTGGCGACGGAGCGGTGTCGGAGGAGCTCTGGGATCGCAATGGATGGGGATCAGGACTGGTGGGGACAGAGCAGTGTCGGCGTCGCTGATAGGACTTGAAAAGTGCACAAATCACCCTTTATAATTTGGCTTTGTTAGTCTCCGAGTAATGCTTCATTGACTATTTTTATCCTATTTCAGATACAACAGACCCTAGTATGAGTTAGATCAAGTTTGGAGTCAAAACGAGCTCATTAGGCAATTCCAGCATAAATGATCGATCATCACATCAGGAAAGGATCGATCATTTAAATGCATTAACATGACAGAGAGCACTAATTCAAAGGATCGATTTTCCTTCATGGAATGATCGATCATGTATGCATGACAACAATGACAGAGAGCAAGGTTCAAAAGGATCGATCTTCCTTCATGGCATGATCGATCATTCACGAGGCGTGATCAATAACACAAGGAAAGGATCGATCATCTCCTATGTGAATGATCGATCCTTTACGGGCGTGGCTAGCAATTCAAGACAAAGGATCGATCTTCATATATGGAAGGATCGATCATTTGATTGCCAGTGAAGAAAATCAACAGCCCAGATCTAATCCGGGAGAGGGATGTACCTAGGCTATAAATAAACATCTTTTAGGGTTTTTAGAGGTCTTCTGGCTTGGACTTGAAGAACAGTTTTCTTTCCTGTTTTTTATTTTTCTTTTAAGATTCTTTTCTAGGAGATCCATAGTGGAAGGGCTTCATCAACCTTCGTCTGTGGATCAAACCCTAAAGATGAGTAACTAAACCCCTCGCCAATGGATTCTTACGATGTAACTAGGGTTTCTACTAGGGATTTCTAAGATCTATGGCTTGTATACGTTTTTGCATGGCTTATATGGATTGATCTTAATTCTTTTATAATTTTGATGTTGATTTATTGTTGGATGCTTGGATTGTTTTAATGCGTGATAGATCTAGAGCTATTGCATGCTAGGGCTTGGATTGGACTCATCTAATAGGAGGATCATGCTAGAACCATGATATCTTACATGAACTCTTCTCTGTGATTAGGGATTGTATAGTGCTAGAACCACTATAGTAGTGCTAGAACCATTACATTCTATTCCTAATCCTCCATTTATCCTATCTTTCTAGATTTGGCCAATAAGGTGTGAGAACCATCTTGATCTTACATCTAAATCCATATTATAACTATTTTCTTACGATGAATTCATCGTAATCAGAGAATTCATTAGCGGTGATCATAACTAATCATTAGATCGCCAAACTTTAGATTATTGCTCTCGCCTAGAAGGAATCCTAACGAGAACTTGTTGAGTGATGGGGAGAACTAGCCATTCACCTATCAACCATTAGGAAAGCCATTCAATGTGATTAGTGTGCCCTAATCTTAGGAAGACATGGTAGAACCCGTGTTACGGATTAAGAATTCCATAGTACATTTTCTAGCATCTATAATTCCTTTAGTTTCAAGCTAGTTTAATTCAAGTTCTAAACCTTTCCTTAACTTATTAGTAGGAGACTATACAGAGCATTTTAACTCAATCCTATTTCCCTGTGGATCGACTCGGATTCACTGTTATCTACCCCTAAAGTAGCTAGTTTGTAGTTTGATTATAAATTTGTAATTTTGAGTAGAATTGTTAAGCCACGACACTTTTCAAGCTCTATCAGTCGCGTTCCATACCTTCGGAGATCTTCGTCGCCGTCGGTGAAGAGGAAGGGGGAAGGAGGAGGTTGCAATCCCGTCAGAGAAACGGAAGGGGGAAGGAGGATCAGACGAGGCCGCTGTGGTAAGAGGTGAGAGGAGAGAGAAAAAGCAGGGGAAAATAGAAACATGGTAGAAAAACAAGGGAAAATAATAGGAAACGGGGAAAAATGTTGAAAATAGGAAAATATGCTAAGAAAATAGGTGAAAAATACCAAAGTTGTGGTGGAAAGTAACTACCAAAATTGTGGAAAATAATTACCAAAATTGTGGAAAATAATTACCAAAATGATGGTGGAAAGTAAGTACCAAAATTGTGGAAGTAACTATCAAAATTGTGAAAAGTAGCTACTAAAATTGTGAAAAGTAGCTACTAAAATTGTGAAAGGTGACTAATAAAATTGTGAAACGTAATTACCATTAGCATTGTGGAAAGTGATTACCACCAGCATTGTGGAAAGTGACTACTACCAGCATTGTGAAAAGTAACTACCACTTAAGTTGGCCCAGAAGGGGCTCGCAATATTTTTCTTCATTTGTTTCATATTTTTCCTTATTTTAGTTGATTTTTCACATATTATTGGTGAAAAACAACTATCGTGGAAAGTAAGTATGGTGGAAACTAAAGTTATTTTTCATTTTCAAATATGCAAAGTGAAATTGCCCTACTATTGTTGTTGAATTTCCCCATATTTTTCTTATTTTAGCTAATTTTTGCACTTATTATTTATGAAAAGTAACCACCGTGAAAAATAACTAATAAAATTATGAAAAGTAACTATCATCAACATTGTGGAAAGTAACTACCTCTTAAGTCAGCCCTAATTTTTTGGAAAGTAACTACCATGGAGAAGGGGTCTCCTAATATTTTTATTCATTTATCCCATATGTTCCTTATTTTAGTTGATTTTTTCACATATTATTGGTGAAAAGTAATTACCATGGAAAGTAACTATCGCGGAAAGTAAGTATAGTGGAAACTAAAGTTATTTTTAATTTTCAAAAATGCAAAGTGAAATTCCCCTACCATTTTTCTTGATTTTCCCCATAGTTTCCTTTTTAAGCTAATTTTTGTACTTATTATTTGTGAAAAGTAATTATCGTGGAAAATAATAAATAAAATTGTGGAAAGTAACTACCACCAGAGTTGTGAAAAATAACTACCACTTAAGTCAGTCATGCTTTTTTGGAAAGTAACTACCGTGGAGGGAGGCCCCCATTATTTTTTCTGCTATTATTTGTGGAAAGTAACTACCGTGGTGAAGGCCCCCCCCCCCCCCCTCCCCACACACACACACTATTTTTTCTTGATTTTCCCCACATTTTTCTTATTTAGCTGATTTTTTTCACATATTCTTTGTGAAAAGTAACTACCGCAGAAAGTAATTCCATATTTCATTAAAAGTAACCACCATATTATATGAAAAGTAAGTTCCATATTTTTCACAATATTTTCCATTATTTCTTTATTTTTCCACTATTTTTTTTTTCAATTTTCCTGAATTGTTCTCATATATCATACTATTTTTCTTCATTTTTCCTTTGTTTTCTCTCTCCCCGTTACTTACTCCCTCCAGCATTTTTTGTTATATTTTTTCCGACGGCTTAGAGTCGCCGGAGCAAGATCACCGGCGAGGTGGGACGATCGGCGGTCAGGGAGATTGGAGGAGAGGTCGGTCGAGCGTGGGGAGTCGATCCAACGGCTTGGATCGTGCCGTTTATCGTCGGTTTAGGCGGATGCAAGGTAGCTCGTCGGTTGGAGGCGATGGCTTCATTGGAGGTGGTGGTCGGAGGCGGTGCGTCGGAGAAGGGGAGGTCGGAGTCGGTGATGGGGATGCGGACCACGTCGTGATGCTGTCGGCGTCGGTGATTGGTGATCTTGGGATTGGGACGGGGAGCTCTGAGATCGCGACGGATGAGGATTGGGACGGACAGCTCCGGGATGGCGAGCTTGGGATCGCGTCCTCGATCGTGGGAGATGGCGATGGGGGCGGGGATGGGAGGGAGATCGAGGAGGAGAGGAGGGGAGCCAGAGAAGTAGGTAGCGGCGGGGATGGCGCCGGGAAAGGAGGTGGCGACGGGGGCGCTAGGGATCGACGATGGACGGAATCGACAACGGAAAAAATCGACGACGGCGAGCCCGGGATTGGCGATGGACGGTGGAGGGGGGGATAGTTACATATAGATACTCTATATACATAGTAGGGCATTTTGGTCCAATGAAAGTTTGGAGAGCTAACGACAAATTGCCATCTTTTAGAAGACTTAGATCATCTTGAAAAAAACTATTTATTCAAAAAGAAAAATAAAACTGATAAAAAAGAAATAAAATTGATTAAAATAATAATAAAGAAAACTGATTAAAAAAAAACAAAATTAATGAAAAAAAAGAAACAAAACTAAAGAAAAACAACACAAAATTGAGAGGGTAAAAAAAGAGGCCTGTACTGTGATGGGGGGCATAAGGGTAAGAAAGGATTTTACTAGAGGCAAGGATCCTGCCACGTGGCCCAATCAGCGCGCGCCACGTGGCCCTCCCAAGCAAAACGAAATTATAAGCATACCGGGGAGAGAGAAATTAGGCGGGCGTTTTAATTTTTCACTCCCTCCCTCTCTCCCTCTCTCCCCGGGTCCCGATCTCTCGTCCCTCTCTCTCCGACGGCGACGCCGGTTCCGGCTCCTCCTCCGCCGGAGCGCATTGATGCCTAGGTAACTAGTCCCGGTCCGATTCGTCTCAGAGACCGTAGGTACGATCTGATGCTCTGTGTTCCCCGAACCGCGAAAAATTCGAAATAGTTTTGGAGTTTAGAGGCAGACGACGACGGCGAGATCCCAAATCCCGATCTCCGCGCTCTCGGAGAACGCTTTGTAGTCCCCCGGTCAGGCGCCAAGCTCGCCGTCGGGGATATCGAAGCTGCTTCCCGGTGTCTAATGCCGCTTATTTAGGCCTCTTAGATCCGCGAGGGACCGGGATCTAGGGTTGTTTGTTGGATTTCGGGGATGGCAATGGAGTCGGGGAAGTGGGTGTTGATGGCGACGGCGAGGGCTCCGACCAACATCGCGGTGATCAAGTACTGGGGGAAGCGGGATGAGGCCTTAATCCTGCCGATAAATGATAGCATCAGCGTCACGCTTGATCCGGATCACCTCTCAGCCACAACCACTGTCGCTGTTAGCCCTGGCTTTGACCAAGATCGGATGTGGCTCAATGGAAAGGTTTGCTAATTCATTTATTTGTTGAAGTTTCGATTGATAACACTGGGATCCTAGTCATCTAAGAAGCGTTTGCCCATTTGAATTTTTTTGGCTGCGGGTCTGTCTTCTTTGGCAAAGATTTTTGGTTCTATTGGTTACTCGTAATGATTCCAGAGGTGGACCTAAATATGCTTTAATTCTTTTAAAGTTTGATTCACTACATTTTGTCGATCTCCTAAATCCAAGCTTATGCTCGTACATGTGAGTTAAATTTTTGTTATTTAGTTTTTTTAAAATTACTATGTCAGATAGTTCCTTTATTGTCCTGAAAGCTTAATTATGTTAAAAACAATTTCAAAAAATGTTTTGGAAGTATGTTTGAAGTAGTTGTGGTTGCTAGATCTGTGCTTGTTGTTCGGTCTTTGTTTTCCTCAAGAATTGCACATTTTTAATGCCTTGACAAGAGATTTCCCTCTCCGGGGAACGGTATCAGAACTGTCTGCGAGCAATCCGGAGCCGTGCCAGTGATTTTGAAGACGAGAAGAAAGGTATTCGAATCAGGAAGGAAGACTGGGACAAGTTGCATGTCCACATCGCTTCGTATAACAACTTCCCCACAGCTGCAGGCCTGGCTACTTCAGCCGCAGGCTTTGCTTGTCTTGGTAATTAATTCTGATTACTTTGGTTTGCTTTAATGCCATCAACTATTTACTTCAGGCTTTGTGGTGTACATATCTGAAGGAACCGCTGACCATTTTATCACATTTTCTTAATAATATTGCCCAAAGGACAAAAAATTTCTTGTCCTTTGGGCAATTTTTTGGAGGGAACTTGAGGCTGATTGTGGTCTCATTTGTCTGCTTGGATTCCGGAAGAAACATCAGATGAAGGCTGTGCTAGGCACCATTCCAGAGAATGGGACTAGTGGAGTGAAGAAAGAAGACCCATCAAAGGCTGCTTTTCAGGTAGTTGATATTCATTTTAAAGGTGTGATCCTTAATATCCTCAGGTCTGTATATTTTGTAGCCTATTTACGGCTGTCCTCAGTTTCGGAAAGCACTTCATATAGACCCAGTGAGGGAAATTTTATAGTACTGCAAATATGGATAAATTTGTCTGGGTAGTGCGATAACAAAAAAATTCATAAGAAATTAATCCATCCGAGCTAGTTTAATTCTTTGAATTAATATCATTCTCTGTTAAACTGTCATACAAAATGGAGCTTGTGAAATCAAACTATGGAGAAAATTATTTGGGACGATGTCATGCAAAAACTGAGAAAATGTATCATCTTCTTTGTAAGAGGATAACCTTCATATGGGATTTGACTACCCAAAGCTCAAATTTCCTGATCTCTTAAAAACAGAGGACATATAACAAGAGGCACAGAAAATTGTGGGCCTATGTGCTGGGGGTAGAAGCTGTCTCTCCTGGCAAGCTTTCTTTGAGTATTCCTACCTGGAAACATATTTTAGGTCTGTTGCAAGCTTAGTTTTCAGGACACAGTAAGACCTGTTACATGTGGACTACTGTGTTTAATAAAAGAACTAATGTCGGCAAAGATAGCTGATTTGAAAAATTACTGGATGCTAATAGACCAGCTGTTATGATCATATCTGTCCAAATTGATCAATTTTAGTATCTGCTAAGAAACAATTCTGACTTCCCTTGCTATGTAGGAAGAGACAAAAAACTTAAGGAGTGTGTGTGTTACATTTATCTAATATGCTTGGAAACTTTCATTAAAATGTTGTAGATATTAAAGTTATAGTTGATATTTTCCTTTCTAGTTCTAATATGACAACAAGCTTTATGGCAAATCATCAGGAAGTGATAGTTGATCTCTTCATGGAAAAGTATCTCTGTGATCTCATGTTCGTGGCTATGGTTATTTCTCCCAAGCCTACTTTCCTGTTTTGGATAGTGGTCTCCATGATATGAAGCTTTTAGTATTGATTTAGCATTTAGATCTGGTACATAACAGTACCCATGCATTGTTGGATATTTTGGTAGGTATCAGATTATCAAGGCTACAAAGCAGAAAATGATGTGGAGGTTGATTACAACAGTATCTACCCTAGAGCAGACTATTTTGAAGGCGAGGATGGGGAGCTATCATGGTTTAATGCTGGTGTGAGGGTTGGTGTCGGAATTGGCCGTGGCATTTGCGTCGGTGTTGGAGTAGGTGTCGGTTTGCTCGTCCGGATATACCAAGCTACTAAGAGAAACTTTAGGAGCCGCCTTCTTTGATTCACATTCAGCTGCTTTTATTTACTATCCAGTTGTGAATGCAATATTCAAGTGTTATCTTATCCATTTAGACAGGTAAACTGGGGGGTTGCCCCATTTTACCTGATGACCCCATAAGATGTTGTGTATAGGGGTTTTCCTTGATGTGCTTTCTGCATTATTGTGGGTTTTTTGTAATCGATTCTAACAATTTTGGAGGGAACTTGAGGCTGATTGTGGTCTCATTTGTCTGCTTCTAATAACATGATTGACAATCTAGTTTTCCTCTTTGAACGCAATTGTAAAGTGTTTTGATTGGAGGTATGGAACTCCTCTAACTCTGGCAGCACTACAATTGTTGATACTTTTAATCTCCGTGGAGATCATCATATAAGAACACAACAGAATTATTTGCAATTTTCCTCGTTGTTCTGAAGTGTTTATTACAAGAAGATTATATGGATTGTCCATCTTAATAACTGCTCTTTGTAGTAGTGATTGACCTGAATTACACGAAACAGCTTCAGTCTGATTGACTAAGCTTGACTGATATTGTACAGCAAAAAACATGTCTCGAGAAATCTAGTAAACCTATACTTGTTTCTGTTCTGACCGTAATAGTAATGAAACTGCTGTAAGCTGAGGCCTGATTTTTTCCAGGTGAAACAGAGCACACATCTTATTTCCTTTGTTCATCGTATCGTGGTTTCTTACAGGATTCAAGAAAGTTCCCCAGAAATCACTTCAAATACATGTAATGTTTGCAAAGACTGAAAGAGAAAAGGGTATTTGTATCTTTATGTCACCGTCTTTATTCCTTGTTTGGATTTCTTGGCAGAGCAAAACCTCTTGCTAATACAGTGTTTCCAGAACACAAAAGGTAATATCCTCAGCAATTAAGCTCATATAATAAGACCATCAAATATACTGCTTTTCAATGGTTTAATTAGCTTGGGGTGCCATTAACATGGGATTTGCAGACCCATTGCCTGTATGTGTGGCCTTCCCTTGCAATCCCCAAGCATTACCTGTTTTAATGTCATCCTTTTCCATCATTTTGGAGAACTCCTGATGGTCATACGCTACCTTGTTCCTTCCCCCAAACTCCTCAGGCAGAAGCTCTGGATCAAAGTTCTTTTGCATGAGCTCCAGGCTATCTTCGTTCTTTGTGTACACAAACTTCACCTTCTCAAAAGTTATGGGGTCCAAGAAATACTTCACAATCTGTTCAGGAGATGATAACAACTCTTCAGCCAGTAACCAGAATAACTGTGTTTCTCATGCTGTTTTATGGATGATTGCTTTAACACAGCCACAAGTAAATCTAAGGGAGGATAGGAAACAAACCTTCCAAAATGCTTCGAAGATTTTTGGAGGATTGCAGAGAAATGCAACAGAAAGCCTCTCAGGATAGTGAGTCTGCAGAATGTGTGCCGCCTCTCGAGCAGTCTTTATCGGCACGGAGGTGCTCAGCGACCATCCAGTGAAGTCTATCAACCAAACCATCTGCTCTTGTCCCTCTGGAAGGTTCAGGATTGCGTTCTCTAGTAGATACACAAGATGCCGGAGTTGATTGTCCTGCCCGGTCGTGTTCTGCAAAACGAAAAAGAGAAGGAAAAAAAATCTTATTTTGATGCTTTCTATTCAACAAGTACAGACATATTTTCATTAAATCACCAAATCACATCATATGATAGTCTAACACGTCCCCTCACGATTTTGATACGGTGTTAAATCACCAATTGCCTCGAAAGCGACTATATTCTAAACAGTTTTTCAGAAGATAATCCACATTTGGTACCTGCTTTGCTGGTGCCATGAGAAGAACAGTCCTTCCTTTTTTATCCTGAAAATTAGCTCTGTACACTTTCCCGGTCTCACCTTCAACAGCTACTTCATGCTGGATGACAACACATTGGCACATTGGCACAGTTAAAACCTCAATATAGTTCTTACTATTTAATGATGAAAGGCAAATGCTGGATGAGATGAGAGACAGTTTAAAACCTCAATTTTTTGTCCTTTGGGCAATATTATTAAGAAAATGTGATAAAATGGTCAGCGGTTCCTTCAGATATGTACACCACAAAGCCTGAAGTAAATAGTTGATGGCATTAAAGCAAACCAAAGTAATCAGAATTAATTACCAAGAC
>OY986971.1:24251390-24416209 GCA_963920575.1 Narthecium ossifragum | reverse complement strand
GTTTGGATTTCTTGGCAGAGCAAAACCTCTTGCTAATACAGTGTTTCCAGAACACAAAAGGTAATATCCTCAGCAATTAAGCTCATATAATAAGACCATCAAATATACTGCTTTTCAATGGTTTAATTAGCTTGGGGTGCCATTAACATGGGATTTGCAGACCCATTGCCTGTATGTGTCGCCTTCCCTTGCAATCCCCAAGCATTACCTGTTTTAATGTCATCCTTTTCCATCATTTTGGAGAACTCCTGATGGTCATACGCTACCTTGTTCCTTCCCCCAAACTCCTCAGGCAGAAGCTCTGGATCAAAGTTCTTTTGCATGAGCTCCAGGCTATCTTCGTTCTTTGTGTACACAAACTTCACCTTCTCAAAAGTTATGGGGTCCAAGAAATACTTCACAATCTGTTCAGGAGATGATAACAACTCTTCAGCCAGTAACCAGAATAACTGTGTTTCTCATGCTGTTTTATGGATGATTGCTTTAACACAGCCACAAGTAAATCTAAGGGAGGATAGGAAACATCCAAAATGCTTCGAAGATTTTTGGAGGATTGCAGAGAAATGCAACAGAAAGCCTCTCAGGATAGTGAGTCTGCAGAATGTGTGCCGCCTCTCGAGCAGTCTTTATCGGCACGGAGGTGCTCAGCGACCATCCAGTGAAGTCTATCAACCAAACCATCTGCTCTTGTCCCTCTGGAAGGTTCAGGATTGCGTTCTCTAGTAGATACACAAGATGCCGGAGTTGATTGTCCTGCCCGGTCGTGTTCTGCAAAACGAAAAAGAGAAGGAAAAAAAATCTTATTTTGATGCTTTCTATTCAACAAGTACAGACATATTTTCATTAAATCACCAAATCACATCATATGATAGTCTAACACGTCCCCTCACGATTCTGATACGGTGTTAAATCACCAATTGCCTCGAAAGCGACTATATTCTAAACAGTTTTTCAGAAGATAATCCACATTTGGTACCTGCTTTGCTGGTGCCAAGAGAAGAACAGTCCTTCCTTTTTTATCCTGAAAATTAGCTCTGTACACTTTCCCGGTCTCACCTTCAACAGCTACTTCATGCTGGATGACAACACATTGGCACATTGGCACAGTTAAAACCTCAATATAGTTCTTACTATTTAATGATGAAAGGCAAATGCTGGATGAGATGAGAGACAGTTAAAACCTCAATTTTTTGTCCTTTGGGCAATATTATTAAGAAAATGTGATAAAATGGTCAGCGGTTCCTTCAGATATGTACACCACAAAGCCTGAAGTAAATAGTTGATGGCATTAAAGCAAACCAAAGTAATCAGAATTAATTACCAAGACAAGCAAAGCCTGCGGCTGAAGTAGCCAGGCCTGCAGCTGTGGGGAAGTTGTTATACGAAGCGATGTGGACATGCAACTTGTCCCAGTCTTCCTTCCTGATTCGAATACCTTTCTTCTCGTCTTCAAAATCACTGGCACGGCTCCGGATTGCTCGCAGACAGTTCTGATACCGTTCCCCGGAGAGGGAAATCTCTTGTCAAGGCATTAAAAATGTGCAATTCTTGAGGAAAACAAAGACCGAACAACAAGCACAGATCTAGCAACCACAACTACTTCAAACATACTTCCAAAACATTTTTTGAAATTGTTTTTAACATAATTAAGCTTTCAGGACAATAAAGGAACTATCTGACATAGTAATTTTAAAAAAACTAAACAACAAAAATTTAACTCACATGTACGAGCATAAGCTTGGATTTAGGAGATCGACAAAATGTAGTGAATCAAACTTTAAAAGAATTAAAGCATATTTAGGTCCACCTCTGGAATCATTACGAGTAACCAATAGAACCAAAAATCTTTGCCAAAGAAGACAGACCCGCAGCCAAAAAAATTCAAATGGGCAAACGCTTCTTAGATGACTAGGATCCCAGTGTTATCAATCGAAACTTCAACAAATAAATGAATTAGCAAACCTTTCCATTGAGCCACATCCGATCTTGGTCAAAGCCAGGGCTAACAGCGACAGTGGTTGTGGCTGAGAGGTGATCCGGATCAAGCGTGACGCTGATGCTATCATTTATCGGCAGGATTAAGGCCTCATCCCGCTTCCCCCAGTACTTGATCACCGCGATGTTGGTCGGAGCCCTCGCCGTCGCCATCAACACCCACTTCCCCGACTCCATTGCCATCCCCGAAATCCAACAAACAACCCTAGATCCCGGTCCCTCGCGGATCTAAGAGGCCTAAATAAGCGGCATTAGACACCGGGAAGCAGCTTCGATATCCCCGACGGCGAGCTTGGCGCCTGACCGGGGGACTACAAAGCGTTCTCCGAGAGCGCGGAGATCGGGATTTGGGATCTCGCCGTCGTCGTCTGCCTCTAAACTCCAAAACTATTTCGAATTTTTCGCGGTTCGGGGAACACAGAGCATCAGATCGTACCTACGGTCTCTGAGACGAATCGGACCGGGACTAGTTACCTAGGCATCAATGCGCTCCGGCGGAGGAGGAGCCGGAACCGGCGTCGCCGTCGGAGAGAGAGGGACGAGAGATCGGGACCCGGGGAGAGAGGGAGAGAGGGAGGGAGTGAAAAATTAAAACGCCCGCCTAATTTCTGGATTTTGCTACATACAAGGCCCTAGTATATAGCAAAATCCTTTCTCTCTCCCCGGTATGCTTATAATTTCGTTTTGCTTGGGAGGGCCACGTGGCGCGCGCTGATTGGGCCACGTGGCAGGATCCTTGCAAGGTCCTTGCAGGATCCTTGCCTCTAGCAAAATCCTAAATTTAAATCAAGACAGTCTCGGATTCGGGTCATGGTATCGGATTCCGGAGCTCCATTAGATAAGGGGTCCATCTTCTCCTAAGCTGTCAGAACTCAGAAGTCGCCATTCTCCCACTGCCATTCGCCAGCGCCACCCCACTCCCCTCCGTCCCCTCCGAAATCTTGGCTTTTATAACGCATTTATCCCAGAGATTCGTCGGCGTTATCGACGAATCCATGGGAAATTTCCAGTCTTTATGAGCTATATTTGCAAAGATCCAATCTTGGTTGCTGCTTGCCCTTCTTCTTCTTCTTCTTCAGATTGGCTTCTTTCTAAGGTACCCATGTTGCTTTCTTTCTCATTTGATCTTGTTTTCTCTTTTGGATATTTTTGGAGTTTCTAGTTTTGAGCCCATTTTGATTTTTTTGCGGAAAGATCGGATTTTTCTGGCGTGTTTGCCTTTTAGCCTGAATTTTGTAATTTTCCACCTCTTTTTCCTTGGATTTGATTGGATAAATGTGCGTTCTTTATGTATGTTTTTCGAATTTAGTGGATTCTAGTGGGTTTAGGTTCAATATTTTTTTCCACAAGGGTCTATTGATTAATCACTACAGGCTTACTAAATTTCGATAGTTGACATTGATAGGGATGTCCCTTTCCACTCCCTCGCATGTTCAATAATTTATCTATTAAATCTATTTTATTGCATAAAAAATTGCAGTATGAGTTGCAGTTTGGTTATCTGATGGCAAGGGAGGGAGGGAGGGAGCGAGCGAGCGAGCGAGCTAGAGAGAGGGAGGGAGAGGGAGAGAGAGAGGGAGGGAGAGAGAGAGAGAGAGAGAGAGAGAGAGAGAGAGAGAGAGAGAGAGGGAGAGAGAGAGAGAGAGACCTTTTATCACAAGCATCTGGGTTTTTGTTGAACCTTCTGCCTTTATGGATGAAGCAACTTTTACTTATGGTTGGAGATTAACCTATGCATATATACTGGAAGTCGTCCAAAATATTGAATTATTTTCATTGTAGCAAATTGAAGGTCATTGCTTGATAGCTAATTGTGAATGGAAATTAAGCAACTGTGCGGCTCTCATTAGCACAAAGAATGCAATCTTTCCTACTTACATTGCAGAGTATTTCACTTGGTACCTTTTCCCTTCCATCTTGGGTGCTTCGGTGACTCTCATATGAATTTTGCTTTTGTCTCTAGCATGACAATTCTGATGATACTTCCTTGAAGATGCATGCAAAAGATTAACTTCAAATCAATTAAAGCAAGATTCGTTCTCTTAAGTTCCATTGAACCCTATAATTGTCACTTACTTTTGATGTTTGTCCATATCATCATCTTGAATGTCTCCCAATCAGGACTATTTGCATTTCAAAATTTCATTTCATTTTATTGATTATAGCTTTTTGATTAAGCTTCACACCTTTGTTTTTGTATTCATCTTGTTTGAATGATAGCTCTTAGGTTGTACACTAAAATAGTTTGTGCATTTGTTGGTACATTTGATTATTTTCCAGAGGATGTTTTTAGTCCGTTGAGGTTCAAGGCAGTTACCTGAGAAGAAGAGTTGTTTATATGGCTATGGATAAGATGTCATCTGACTGTCCTTACCCAGGATGCTTCTTTTGTGTCATGAAGGAGGTGAATCCTAGCAAAAGAAGAACTAGTATATTGAAGTTCTTTAGAGAGCTTCCTTCTCAGGATGAGGATGGACAAGTTCTTCCTATCAGTGGTCTTTGGAACACTGCCATGGCACATCCAAATGATCCTGAATTCATTGATTTGGGGATATTTGAATGCATGGCAGCCTTGATTTGGAAGGGATTAAAAAACAGGCGCTGGCTAGCCCATGATCAGAACATATATATTCCATATTATGCAGCTCACATCATTGGATCTTATACTATGAACATGGAGGACTTTGCTGAAAGTGCTGTGCATGCTGGAGTTATTCCTCCCTTGGTTGAACTTTTGAGGGGTAGGCTAACTTGGGTGGAACAAAGAGTAGCGGTTAGGGCTTTGGGACACTTGGCTACATATGCCAGTACATTTCCTGCAGTGGCAAGCAATGGGGAAGTTCTTGAGCTCTCAATTCAGCTGGCTTTAAGTTCCCTAGAGATTGTATACTCTCATTTCTACCAGTTTGTGGACAGAAGACTTAGTTACCATTGTGATTTGCTTACACGTGGCATGGGTGGTGTGGAAATGGAGTCAAGGAAGGCAGAGGAGTGGGCCAGCCAGTTACAGTGCTGGTCCCTTCAGCTTATTAATTGCTTTGCTTTCAAGCCTGAGTTTCTTCCTGAAATCTGCAAGCCAGAGTTTTTAATTAAATTACCGACCATGTGGGGAGGGCTTGTCAATGAGAACTCACCAGCAGGTATTGGTTTGTTAAGAACAATTTGCCAACACAAGCTTGGCAGGGGCCCAGTTGCCAGTTCTTCTGGTATAATTGAAGCACTCTGCAATATTGCCCGATCGTCAGATGATTGGCAGTATATGGCGATTGACTGTCTTCTTTGGTTACTTCAGGATCCAAATACTTGTCACAAGGTAATATTTTGAGCACTTCTACATTTGTTCTTTTAATTGTTTCTTCCCAGTTAAACTGCCTTTCTTCCATCCACTTTTAGCTGGATACCAATTGGTTTAGTGGTTTGCTGGATACAATTTCAGAATTTTGCTTCCGACTATTTTAATTTTCATGTCATCTTTAAATAGTTTTTTACTTAAGATTAAGTAAAGGATATTACAAGGTTCAAGTTTGGCAGTTGAATACAGATCAGATCAATTAGCTATACATATGATGCTTGAGGATGAAATATACATGGTTTTTTTTTGTCTCTATCAGTCATTACGGAAATTTTGTATGAACTCTGAGACGAGATTCCACATCTCAGCATGCTGCAATCTAAGGATTCAAATTGAGGAAAAAATCTTGAACATATATTGCTCGATATATCTATTCTAGCATGCCTCTCCTTCCATAATGTTAAACATGGCACTCTTGTGGGTCACACGAACCAATGTTCGGATTGGGTTTTTATCTTTCGTGGTTTATATTTGCTTGTCTTGTTTTTTAAATGTATTGGTATGGTTGCTGTTTCATTAAGGTGAATTCCTGTCAATCTTGAGTCTCAACTTACTTTAACTGTCAGGATCTCCCATCTGTAGGACTTGGAATCATTAGATATGAAAGATTCTTTTCCGGTGATCATGGATTGCCATGCCAGATGGTCCAGATAAGTGAAATTCACTCGTATTCACACGCTCCTTGGGCGACATTTTCAATAAAACCTTCAAAAACAGATAGCATTTCAACGAGAAATTCATGAAAATTTTCAAACTTTTTTTTAACACCTTCAAATACTAGTTTTCTAATTTGTTCACCAATTTGAATTAATTTTGATGTAAAATACACCATTTATCAATTAATATGAAAATTATCGTAAGTAATTACATAGAAAGTAACATCAACAATTAACGTAAAAATTAACATGAATAAGTAATAAAAAAACTAAATAGTATCAGAAAGTAATATAATAACTAAAATGATTATTAACATAAAATTTACTTTCTATGATTATTACATAGAAAGTAATTATTGGAAAGTTACCGTTATTAGATAAAAAGAATGCTAAAAACAATGATTATTAAATAAAAAAATGTTACTAATTACCATAATTAAATAAAAAATAATAATAAATAACATACTATATAAGGTTTATCATTGATAAATAAAAAACAATGATAAATAACATACCGTTTTTTAGCCCGTCGGTACTCACTCACCTCCTCTATCTCTCTCCTCTGACCTGCTGACTACCTAACTAGCCCCATCTATTTCATTTCTCTCCTTATCTTCCTCTCCATGTTGCCCACCAATTCACCGGTCACTTCTCCTCTCTCTTCCTTTTCTTTGCTTTTTTCCCCACTACTCTCCTCTCTCTCTATCTCTCTCTCCCCCCTTCTTTTTTTCTCCCACATGTGGCCCTCTTTTCCACTTTTTCTACCACACGCAACTCCTCCTCCCCTCCGGCTCCTCCTCACCTTCGCCTCCGACTCCGCCTCCCCTCCGCCGCCGGCTCCTGATTCCCTCCGGCTCCGGCTCCTCCTCTTCCCTGACTCCGGCCCCGTCTCCTCCTCTTCTACGTCTCGTCCTCCCCTCCGGCTCCCCCTCTGCTCCGGCTCCTCCTTCCCTCCCGCTCTATCCTCCCTCTTCTTTCTTCCCCTCCTTTGTTTCTCTCCTCCCCTCTCTTTCTGCTCCTCCTCCCTCCCCTCCAGCTCCGACTCCCCCTCTGCACCGGGCTCCTCCTTCCCTCCTACTCTCTCCTCCCCTCTCTTTCTTCCCCTCCTTCTTCCTCTGTTTCTCTCCTCCCCTCACTCCTCCTCCCTCCGGCTCCGACTCCCCCTCTGCTTCGGGCTCCTCCTTCGTTCCGGTACGTATCGGGTCCGTACCGGGTGATACGCTATGTATCGCCCGGCACCCCCCGATACTACGCGGGGGGGGGGGGGTGAGGTTATGCCGGGAAGCTACCGGCCCGGTACATACCAGCCGGCACGGACTTGTGCTGGCCGATATGGAAATCCATGCCGGTGATTATCAAAACTTATTTTATCCTCTATGAATTCATGCAATCCAAACAAAGAGGGGATACTAGGAAACTTAGTTAGAAGGTTTGGATGAAAAAGACCCCTAAATGCACTTCATGTCTAAGTAACAAGTAAATGCCAAAGATTCCCCTAAGACATACTCATAACATATTATAGACATCAAATGCCTATTTGATTGAGTTTGATAAATTCAACTAGAACGAGCATTTTTTTTAAGGACCTAATAGATCCTATGAGATGCATGTTTAGGTTCATGACGTGGACATTATTATTTTCCTGATATAGGAATTCTTGAATTAGATTCAAATAGTCCTTTATCTAGATGACAAGCGTGGTTCACCAGTGTATTCACTTTTTATTTGGAACCTTAAGAAGAGGACTACAACCAACATAGACTCACTTCAAGGCGCTATAGTTGCTCGAAGATGGATCATTTACCAAGAGCTTTCCTCTGTATTCTCATTGTGCTATTTTTTGTAATTCAAATCCTGCCACGTGTTCTGAATCTGATACTTGGAGAACCTTTTTAGCCATTTGAATGAGGCACATGGTTACCTTGCTGCACAACTTTTATGTGGATCATTTTGCATCATTTTCATATCAGGTGTTGTAATGGTATTGCAGCCCTCATATTTATTATTTGTAAGAGCACAAGGTTCTTTCTGAAAGATTTCTCGCTTTCTGAAGGATGCTTTCCATTATAACAGGTAATTGATAAGGCAGTACCAGTATTGATTGATTTAGCAGATATTTCAACTCTTGGAGATCATAAGAAACTTGGGGAGACCATTGTTAGTGTAATTCAGGAATGTGTACAATCACAGGGGGCAGTCCGCAATTCTATCAGCAACCACACTAAAGAACAGATTGATGAACTTTTGAGTTCTAGGCAACGACTAAAATGGGAGAAGAACTTGCCGAAGGAGGATCTCCACATAAAACAGGCAGCTGCCTTGGTTGTCAAGCTTGAAGGCAATTCTCTTTTCTCTTCTGGAAATATAGCTGGAGCTGCATCAAAATACTCAGAAGCACTGTCGTTGTGTCCAATGAAATCCAAAAAAGAGAGAGTCGTGTTATACAGCAATCGTGCCCAGTGTCATCTTCTCTTGCAGCAGCCATTGGATGCCATCAGCGATGCTACGCGTGCATTATGTCTTCATAGTCCTCCTAATCGTCATGCCAAAAGCTTGTGGAGAAGAGCTCAAGCATATGATATGCTTGGTTTAGCTAAAGAGAGCTTGTTGGATGCAATTCTTTTTATAAACGAATGTTCTCAGTCAAATGATCCTGACCTTTCCTTGAGACAGAATAAAGTTCCTGATTATGCAGAAAGGTTAGTGAAGAAGCAAATGCGCTTTGCATGGTTATTTAGAGATGCAGCTGTAAAGCATGGAAACGTGCATTCTGAGAGCAATGGTGGAGATTTCTATGGCCAAGAAGCTGATGACTCCGAATGGGAGACAGCGAGTGAAAGTGATGCTGAAAATGATGAAAGGGAAGAAGTAGACGACAACGACGACGATGGCGAGTGGAGAAATGATGGCAGGAAAGATAAGGCGTCCACAAAAGGTATAAACATTAGGCAATTAATTCCAATGCCATAAGTTACAACATAGGCATGCATTCAAGCTTGCAATAACTCTTCCACTGACAAGTACGAAGCATCATTTTTTTAATTTTTTATGGTTCCAGAGCTTTTTGTGAGTTACAAGCACAATAGGGATGAAGTAAGCCTTTCATATGTGATCTATTGATACACTGCTACTGAACTTTCGAGTTTTAAGGGTTAAGAATGATTCATCAAGTATTCTGTAGTCAGAGTATTTTTTACACATACATGGATGGTATAGGTGACTTGCCTTCGCTAAATCTCATGAATGAAATCAGTATCCTTAATGCAGTCTGGCCTAAGTAAAAGAAATGATCAGGCTTGTAATACACTAATGTAGGTTCCAGTTTCAAATTCAAGCTCCTCAGTTGCTTAAAGGACTTCAGTAAGTCGTTTTCTTTATTGGCATATTCTATTGGTTAAGAGAGTTTCTTACTTAAAAAGGATTCTATGGAACCTAATCCAACCTCATCCAGCTAATCGTACATCACAGCTTCATCAAATAGTTACAATTAGATGTGGGAGGAAACCTCCTTTTTTTTTGATGAATTGTGATGTGGGAGGAAACCTAAAAGCAGGTGATTTCTGGTTTGAAGATGATAAAACAGGGAAGACAACATTGAGGATTTATCTGTCTTCATCGATTAATCAGTTTTGTTGTTGATTTTATTTTGATCTTCTGGTGCAGATTTAAATCATGGATTTAGCATGCTGCTTGAAGACAATGATACATGATTATGCAATGGGCTTGTGTCAAGTGCGCAGCTTGTGGCCACATCTCCCAAATCATAGCTTCTTCCAAATTCAGATGCGAAATGTGTTGCTCCGTTCGTCCAAGAGAAGTTCAGTGAGGTGCTCAGTAATGCTTGAAGTTAAATTAAGCAGCAATGCTTTCTTATCTACTTGTATTATATGCAACTGTGAAGTTAATTACAGACAAGAGAAAGTAAATAATGCTAGAGAGCTTGGTGATTCGGTTGGTTTGTAGAGTTAATCTTCTCCCGGGATGGATTTGTACAATATTTCCTGTACCTCCTTTCAGTTTTCCGGCATTGGTGAATGTTCCATGTGTCGGATGCTAATTGTTGTGAACTATCAATAGATAATCTTTGTGGTATGAAGTTTGTGAGAAGAGGAGAAGGTGAGGTTGAGGGAAATGTTCTGTCTGGTCATTTGTGGGATATGATAGTGGTATAATATACCACAAGAACAAATAAGCTAAAAACCACTCCTATAATGTACATCAATCTAGTATGTACGGTAACAGCCTCCTTCAAAATCTAAGGTGGATTAAACACCAAGGGGTCATTTGTTTCGTGGTATTATAGATGGGATAGGATTAGTAATCCCGTGGACTCTGTTTTATCCCATGTTTGATGTGATTTTAGACATGGGATAGATAATCACATTGGGACTTCATATCCCTTGTACATGGGATAAAATAATTCCATGGGGGAGGTGGGATATGTAATCACATGAGATAAGATCCATTGGATTAAAAAATAAAAAACTTTAAATATTTGATTAAATCTTCTCCCACCTTATCATTTGTCTTATCAAACATGAGAGAAGAGGTTAACCTCTCACATCATCTCTCGGGAGAATATGTCCCGGGATACAATCTCCCGGGAGATTATATCCATCCATATCATGTCCCACGAAATAAACGTGGCCCAAGAGTTTGCCTACAAGATATCGAAATCTAGGAGTAGGAAGTGACTTAGTAATAAAGTTGGTAATATAATTTGCAGAAGATACATGAGGCAGAGCAATGGTGTCAAACTGAAGGTGCTGACGGACGAAATGACAATCAAGCTCTATATGTTTTGCCCGTTTATGAAATATCGGATTGCTGACAATCTGCATAGCACTGTGATTATCACAGTAGAGTGAAGTAGGTCATGAGGAAGTGACACCAAAAGGAGTCGGCGAAAATGAACAATCTCCTTTGTGGTGGTAGGCATAGCACGATACTCAACTTTTTTTTTGAAGAGTTGAGCCCGAGGGCTAAGAACAGAGCAAATTACAATAACCTATCTAAAACATCAGATCCATCTTCTTGGACCCAAACAAAGCTCATCCTTAGACGACGACAAAACCGAGCAATTCCATCCGCTTTATCATTACAGGAGCGTGAAATATAGAGAAATAGGATAGAAGTAAAACGCAGGGCATCAAGCCAAACCTCATTAGCTAGCCCCTCCAATTCTTTTGGCCAAACCTCATTAGCTAGCACGATACTCAACTTCAGTGCTAGAGAGAGATAAGACATCTTGTTTTATTGACAAGAGTTGGGAGTTGCATAAAAGAATCATCAGTTTCATGATGGTTGAGGGGCATAGCGGTAAGAGTATCGGAAAACAGCTTGAGAAGGTTACTAAGAAGTGGGGAATAGAGAGGATTATGTGCATCACTGTCGATAATGCATCTGCAAATGAAGGTGCAGTTGATTGGATTAAGAAATATGGCTCCAAGCATTTATTGGGAGGTAATTATCTTCATGTTCGGTGTTTTGCTCACATATTGAATATCATGGTAAAATATGGCCTACAAAAGTGTGATCCATCAATTGAAAGAATTAAGACTGCAGTTAAGTATATGAGATCCTCTCCAAAAAGGCAAGGTAAATTCAATGAATGTGCTCGGGACATAGAGATTGAGTGTAACAAAGGATTGTCTCTTGATGTGGTAACACGGTGGCACTCTACTTATCTAATGTTGGAAGCTGATGAGAAGTATGAGAAGGTCTTTATCCACATAAATGATGAAGATGATGGTTATCGTCGTGTATTTACTACTTGAAAGGTCATTGGTAGTCCTGACTTCAAGGATTGGGAAAATGTTAGGAAGTTGCTGTCATTTCTGAAGCCATTTTATGATGCTATTAAGTTAATCTCAGGCAGCTCCTATGTCACTGTGAATCAATACTTATTCCAATTTTGTTCTAGTTTGGAACATTAGAATTCTATTTATTGAGTAGATTCTATTTGTTCCAATGTAGCAAATGAGATGATGGTGAAATATGATCAATACTTTGGAAACACAAGTAAGGTGCATGCTAGTGTGTGTAGCATTAGTGCTTGATCCAAGGAGCAAGATGAAGGTTATGAAATGAGGCTTATGACGGGCCTTTAATCATTTTGGTATGACAGATGTGTTGATTGAGAGGAACAAAACATTGTTGTATAGGTTATACGATGAATATTCTTTGACTTCATGGGCTTCACCTCAATCACATACAACTATAAGTGTCAATTCATCTTTAGCACCGGGAGGCTCTACTGGCCGGACTTTCGAGTGTACAGGGTTGTGGGATCTTGTGTGTGATGAGACGGAGTTTGTTAATATGGGCACCACATCAGAGTTGGATAAGTATTTGGCAGAAGCTCATGAGGCACCATGAAGAGGCTTTGATTTATTGGGTTTGTGGAATCTCTCAGAGGGTAGATTTCCCACTTTTCCCATTCTTTCCATAATCGCACGTGATTTGTTTGCCATCCCTGCTTCCACAGTTTCTTCAGAATCTACTTTTAGTATTGGAGGCCGTGTGATTACAAACTGTCGCAGTTCACACAGAGTTTGATGAAGAATGTAATTGCAATTGATTCTGAGGAGGTCATTCTTGATGATGAAGAAGCCGAAGTTGTTGAATTAATAGCTATAGAAGGTATTGAATAGTTGTTTTGTTTATTAATTGATTAGTGTCTTACTCTTTGCATGTTCATCGTGTATTGAATAGTTGTTTTGTTTATTACTATTGATGAGACGTGAAAAGTACACAAGTTAACCCCTTAATTTACCTTTATTAGTCTTCAAGCAAGGTATTTCTAATAATCTTCATGGTATTTCAGGTACAAGAGCCTTCAACAGAAGTTAGATCAACTTTGGAGCGTAAACGAGCCTATTCGAGCACATTTAGGTACATGGGTCAACTTCAAAGATTAAACTGTATCTTCTTAGGAAGAACCAGATAATGTACCATATATCATTGGAAAGCTCTGGAAGTCTAATTTCTGAAGAATTTTACGGTTCATGATTCCGAGTTTCCTAAATGAAGTTATGGCATTTTTCATACCAATGCGCAGTGCTGAATGACAAAAGAGATAATATGCAGAAAAGAAGATCGATCCTCTGTGTATAAAGGATCGATCCCTTTTGCACATTTTTCAGAGACAGAACGCAACATTCTCTAGGATCGATCTCCATCTACTAGAGGATCGATCCTCGTCGGGGCGCAGCCAGAACTCAAGAGAAAAGATCGATCCTTTACCCTATAAGGATCGATCCTTTTGTGCCAGCCGAGCAAAATCAATGGTCCAGATCTAATCCGAGTGGGGGATGCTTGGAGGCTATAAATAGACCCCTTTTGGGGGGATTTTGGTGATTCTTTTGGACAAGAAGAGGCTAAGGAAAGGGGCAACCCCCTTGGGCAAGGAAGGGAGCTCTCATCCAAGAGGGAGGAGATTGATGAAGAAGAGGATCCATCTCTTTTCCATGGCTTCTCTATCGAAGATGAGTAGCTAATCTATTTACCTAGTGGAATACCATGATGTTTTAGGTTTTTATTATAGTTTTCTTTGGATTTGGATGTTGTAATCCTTATGAGATAAGATTGTATGGATTTATTCTTCATTTCTATATCTTTGTAGTTGGATTCTAACGTTGGATGGATGAATTCTTTGGTATGCATAAGCTAGAACCTTGTGCCCAATAGGTGTTTGTTGATATTCCCCAATGAGTAGGTTGTGCTAGAACCATGGTCACTTGTGTTGAAGGGAGTCTTGGCTCTAGGTTAGGGACTTGGTTGTGCTAGAACCACTCCAATCCACATCTAACCTAGCATCTATCCTATCTTTTGTAGTGTTTTGGATTCGAGATGCTAGAACCACCTCGATCCATTACCATATTCCATACAACCCGATTCCTTGCGATGAGATGATCCTAACCCGACCTCTCGTTGGCGATGATTGAAGTTAATCCCTCGATCGTCGACTTTCTAGCATACACCTAGTGCGACGAATAGTCCTTATCCGGTTATTCGTTAACGACGACCTTTGTTAGCCACAAGGTAGTCGATATTGTAGTGTCTCAATAGGATTACACATCTTGATTCATTAGAAAGCTATGATTGAGCCTAATCCGGATTGGGATTCCCTAGAACCTCTCTATCCATTGAATCATTTACGTGCTTTCTTAGTTTCTTTATCATAAAACCCAAAAACCATCTCTTTCATTATCATTGTAGGGACACTTAGATTGAGCTTGGTAGTTTAATTGTTTCCATACGCATTCCCTGTGATTCGACTCGGACTCATCGCTAGCTACCCCCAAATGTAGTTAGTTAGGAGTTTGATTATAAATTTGTAATTTTGATCGGGCGCGCTAAGCCGCGACACTTTTCACGTCCCATCAACTATACACTTGAATTCAATACAAAACTGTCCCAGAATGACATCTTTTTAGATAGATTGCATGCCATGATTTAGTCTAAATTTTCTATGTGGTGTTTCTTGGAATTATTGATAAATTGTACCTTTGGCTGTGATGCAGAGATAGATGGTCCACTAAGCTCCTCCTCAGAACCAAGTGCAGGTAGTCGTTCATATTTCACAACCACCCCAGGGCCTTCGTTCTCAAATCAACTCGGAAAAGCTCAATTATGATTTAATCATTTGTTATGCTATTTTTGGTTGACTTTTGGATTAATAGATACTTTAAAACTTTATATTTCTTCATGTGGCACAACTTAGATTTACGTGCTTATGTTGTTTGAATTTTGGATTAATAGATTGTACTTTAAAACTTTATATTTATTCATGTTGTACTAATAACGGGTTAATGGGTTACTTGTACCTGTTTACCTGTTGACTCGTTAACCTGTTGACCCGTTAACCTGTTAACCTGTTGGCCCGTTAATCTGGTAACCTGTTGACCCGTTAACCTATTAACATGTTGATAAATTAACAGATTAACGGGCGGGCTCACAAGGCCCTAAAAAATTAACGGGTCGGGTCCGACCCGGCCCGTTGTACACCCCTAATTACTGCGGGTTGGTTGTTGATTGTTTGGCCGGGGGTGTGACCTGTTGTAGAATTTTGAGTGATGGTCATATATGCCATCGTAATGCCGAAATTTAGATTGAATTTGTAGTTGCTTTTTAATGCCATGTGGGCGTCGTTATAATATTGTAATGTTTGATTATTTGCTTAGCCTTGCGAAGGCTTGTGGGCCTGTAGTGCCCCATGTTTACCCTCTGGCAAGCTTGATGCTATGCCTAGCCCTGTATGATGTATGACATACTCTTGCATGTCCTGACCTATTAATGTGTGCATGAACATTGCATGCATTTGATTGCATTAGGAGTATAAGGCTAGGACGTGTGCAAATAGGGGTTTCGCCAATCCGAGAGTTCGGGTAGCTCAGATCTAACTCTAGGGCGGAGGATGGGTAGTAAGGTCAAGGGCGTGATTGTATTATTGAAATCATTATGTGATCGAGGTTGTTTGAAGCTCTAAGAGGGGGGTTTATCTTAGGCTTTATACGTTAAAATCAATCAAGGAAATCTAAATAGGAGGAGTCTAATTAAATCATATGCTTGCTAAAGATAAGAGCAGATATTATATTTAAACTAGGGAAATGAGATGAGAGTTAGAGAGATTGCACTAGATTTATAGTGGTTCGGCAAATCTTGCCTACGTCCACTTCACTCAAGGTCCTCCTTGAGATTTCACTACTTGCAAGTCCTCTTATAAGTTGTCCACCAAGCTTCCAAGTGCTTGACAACCTATCCACAAAGCTTACGGGTGTTTGGCAACCTTACAATCTCTCTAATATCTCTCTAATATGTTTCTCTCAAAGTCTACTTCACACTTGAAGTAGTTTTACAAAGGTTTAGCTCACTAATAAGAGATAGAAACTTGCTAAAATATGATTACGATAATCCCTTAGCTCCCTCTAAGTTATTTGTAAGTTTGTTGCCCTTTCCGTTTTATAGATGAGCTTCAAAACCCTCCAAATAGCCTCCCAACAGCTAGTTTCTGCTCCTACAACGGCTCTTTTCTGGGCTCACGGTCGACCGTCGCACCGTCCGTGACATCGTCCGCCAGGTTCTTCTTGAGCCACGGTCGATCCACCTATCGACCGTCACGTCTCACGGTCGACCGTCCCATTGACCGTGACATCGTCCGCCAGACTCTGTTGCGAAAACCGCTTCCCACGGTCGATGCACCGATCGACCGTCGCTCCTTTGAGCCAAGTCACATAGGCCACGGTCGATCGGTACATCGACCGTCACATCGATCGTCAGCCTATTTTCCCAATAGCAACTACCGCGGTTGATCCACGCATCAACCGCCATACCCCACGGTCAATCCATGCATCGTCCGTTAGTACAAAAACACATTAAATATGATTTTAATGCTTTCCAATTTAAGGGATAATAATATTAAACCAATGTTTTATCATCAATTATATATTGACATCATCAAAACAATATCTGGACTAACAGTTGTCTAGTTGGCTACACATGCTCTATTGATTGAGGTGTAGAGGTCATGTCGGCTTCCGCTTCAAGTGCTAGACATGGATGTCGATGTCCGTGACATATGTCCCCACGAGGGATGGTAGTATTGAGACTGGGCAGGGTGGAATCTGGACAGGAGCCCGCAGTCATGTCTTTCTCTCGTTATTGGGTGAGGGTGGGGCCTGGACAGGAGCTCTAAGGGAATCGATGAGGCTAGGGTTAGCCTCTTGGTATACTTTAGACTTGACGGAAGTTGACACAGTTGCAGTTTTACCTTCTCTTGAGTGAGCCGTAGAGCAGAACCCTACTGAGCTTATCACTCACTCTTACCCGGATTGCGTTTGCTGGTACAAGCGCGGTTCCCTCGTCAGGTAGTATGGCGTCGGAGGTGGTCCTTCCTCTAGTGGTGTGTGAGATCGAGGAATCATCATCGGCTTATTTCAATTCAATTTATGTACAACTTTAATTGTATATGTATTTCAAATCGATTGTATAAATTATAACTTCGAGGAGAAATGTATTTGTACTCCAAATTGATGTAAATTGATAGAGATTGTTATACTTAGAGGACTGGTATCATTATTGTATCATCTAAATGTTAATTGAATTTTGTAGCAGTTGGTTATTGTATTTTTACTTGATGATAGAATAGTTTAAATTAATTGTGAATATTATAACTGTGCAACAGAATTTAAAGTGAAATTTATAGGGTAGGCTATCGCCGTTCGATTTTAGAATTAGGTTTAGTTGGCTCACGTCCCGATCCGGATGGGTTTTCTGGGTCGAAACATGTCAAGTCCAATGCTTTGATAGCAATCAAGGTGGACATCAAAGCTGCATATGACTCGGTAAGTTGGAGATTCCTACACAGAGTTCTCGAGGAAAAGGATTTTCCTGAAGTCTGGATCAATTGAGTCATGGAATGCATCATCACCACTCGCTTCTCGCTCTTGATCAACGGGAGGGTGTGTTGATTCTTCCTGCCTGCCAGAGGCCTTCACCAAGGTGATCCAATTTTATCTTACCTATCCATCCTTACACAGGAAGTGCTCTTGTGATTACTCAAGACGTCGTTGATAGCACTTGAGGGAGTGACATTCCAAGGCTCCTCCCTGTGGATCAGCCACCTCCTATACGCCGATGATTGCCTCTTTGTCACTACTGCGAAATGCATCAAAGCAAAAAAAAAGTTCTCAATAATCTTCGTAGATACAAGAAATTATCAATATTGGATTTAAGCCCCGAAAAATCTAGTATCAAATTCTCCTCCTCCACATCCCCCCGGAGAAGGAAGATGCTTTCTCAACCGCTGGGCTACTCAAGGAAGATTGAACCATGGAAATACCTAGGCACTCCGCTGGATTCCCACAGGTTACAAGTCAAAGATTTCTCCTTCTTAATTGATGCGGTTCAGAGAAAGCTTGCTAGTTTGAGATACCCTATTAAAGCAGTAGCAGGATGCGTGGTGTTACTCCAATCCGTCCTCGAAGGCATGCCGATGTTTGTTATGTCTTCCATTCCTACTCTAGCCACAATCCTCAATAAGATCTCTGCAATGGCACGTTGTTTCTTGTGACAAAGAAAAAGGGGAGGCCTCTCAACCGTTCCCTGGGATGTTGTTTGTCAACACAAGCTTGAAGGAGGTCTTGGCTTCAAAGATTTGAAGAACTGGCAAATGGCTTTAAGAATGAAGCGCGCAACTAGATTTCTTGCCACCCAATATTTTATTTGGACGTCCCTTTGCCGTGCCAAATACAAATTTCATAGTGGTCTTCCCCTCTCTAAAGAACATGGTCCTATGTCCCTCCTATGGCGCTCAATTTGCAAAGCTGCGAACCTCCTCCGTAGAGACTTACGATGGGAGCCCAATGCTTCATGTCGTGCCTATGTAGTTCAAGATTGATAGATAGGTGATGTCCCATTAATCGACGCTCCTACCTTGATGAAGATAGATCATAAACTAATGAAGATGACTGTTAGTGATTTATTTCCACCTGGCTATGATAGAGAGACTATTGTCCCTACCGTTGATTCTCCTCAACTCTGATGCTAAACCAAGGTGGACCTGGGCAAAGAATGGTACTATCACGGCCCCTGCCACCTGCCAGAGATTAAAATAGTTAGAGGGCAAGCAAGGCACTGAAGATCAACTGATATTATGGTGCAGTATTTGGTGGACCCCTACAGGACCGCACATGAAGCTCTTTCTTTAGAAACTTTTGCATGGTAAGATCCCAACCAAACTTGTGCTATGGAACCTGTGTCTCACCCCTAATCGCCTTTGCCCCCGCTGTAGTCTAGCCGACGAAACTGTCGACTATATCCTCTTTGAATGTTGTTGTGCCCAGGAAGTATGGAACAAAGTATTAATCGGCACCAACATCTTTGTAGAAGATCTCAATATGGATAGATGCATTGATTTGCTTTGCCACCCCAGGAAGTCTGAGGATGTTATTCATGTTTAACTACATGCTCTCATACGGCCTCTAGTGGCTCTGGAAAGATAGATGCAGTCTTGTGGCATCGGAGGGTAGTCGCGAAGCTCGTGATATTGCCTAGTTGATCAAATGGCAAAGCAGAGAGTTCCTTGTTGTTAGGAAGGTAGGGAGGAAACTCATTAAGCCGCATGTATGGTCTGAAATTCGAATCCAAACAAATGCTTCCTTCAACCCACTTATTGGCATAGCAGGGCTTGGGATCATGAGTATTGATGAAGACGGGGTGGTTCTTTGGTCCAATGGCGAGTACCTGAGGGCCAAATCTGCTCTCGCGTGTGAGATACATGCTATACTTGCAGCCATCAAAGCAGCTAACCGACGGTGTTATCATAAGATCCTTGTGGAGAGTGACTCATTGTTCGCAATCTAGTTGGTTGAGGGAAATGCTCCGTTACTGGAGGTGTGTAGAGAGGTGGTGCAAGACAATGGTGGGAATCCTACCACCTTAGTGAATTCCATATCATGTACATTCGTCGAGAAGAAAACGGTCACGCTGATTGGATAGCTCGTCATGAATGCACACTCCATTTTGTTTTTAATGACATAGAGGAGTCTGGGGGTATGTTGTCCCTAGTGCTCCCGGATATAATTGATGTGCACCCTAAACTGGGTTTATTAGCCTTTTCGCTCAACTGGTAAAAAAAAAAGCTTATAGGACATCTTTAGTCTGGCACAATTATGGTATTTCATTTGACAAAAAATGATCATAGTTAATCATGGATTGCCATGCCGGTCAGCACAGTCTGTACCAGCTTGTTTGTACCGTGCAGGTATTTTACCGCAACAAATACTTGGTCCAGCTATGTGTTGAGTATATTTCCCTCCTAACAGAGCTGGCCCTGAGGCAAAGCTTAGAAGGCATGTGCCTTGGGCCCCCAATTTTGGGGTCCCAGAAAAAAAATTCCTATATATATATAACCTAGCAAAACACGATCGTTCATCTCCTACACCCTACGGCTATCGGACATTCGCTCTCGCTCCTCACTCCTCGGCGACCCCCGTCGAGATACTCATTCCATTTACTCATCTTGTTCTTTGATTGCGTTTTAAAATTGAGTTATTAGCATCTGGATTTCTTTGCACTGTATTGTTTTTAGTTTCAACTCGAATTTATTTTGGAATTTCTTACTTTGCGATGAAGTACTCCATATGTTGTGACAACTTTTTTTTTGTTCAATTTCTTTTTGTCTTTATCATTAGCATAAATTGAGTTTTGTTTCCACAATGATGCGATGTTGAGAGTAAGGGTTTATTTAGCACTCCTTGCCGGTTATACGCTTCTATTTCATTTTTTGGTTATTCATATAAACCGGGAGAATTGGAGTGTTAAAAAAAAACTAGTTTCTGAAGCAGTCTTATATGATATATAGTAAGTCCTTGGCTCTGCCGAGTGAAGTTTCTCAAAACTGAAGTTGATCAAATCTTATCTTCGATCAACCAGCCACACGAAAGGTTGAACAATTTAGCTATTTTATCAAATGAAAAGGAATTAATTGACAAACTTGACTACACAAGTTTTGTTGAAACTTTTGCTGTCAAGAATGCAAGGAGGGTGATTTTTCAGAAACGACATTTGATTTTTATAAGTTTTTTATTTTCATTTGAATTTAGTATACTATTTTATTATATTGTATTAAGATTGCTAGATTATATTTGACGTAACAAAATGATTTTTCTATTTGATGAATTATAATGTTATATTTTTTTCAATAATATATGTTTCTCTTAAAGTTTGTTTTCGAAGCAAAAAAAAATATATATTTTAAAAGGCACATAGGCCTGTTTGTATCTTTGTATCTTCTGTCTTGAGCCCAGAAAATTCAGGGCCGGCCCTGCCTCCTAACGAAGCTCTATGCTGTCGACACGGAGTTTATGTATACGCACGCAATCCATGATCTAAATATTGCCAATTTATCTTTGGAGCTTTAAATTGGTTAGACTCAGGGTCCATCTCTTTGGTACTGTTTATGCTTTAATTTTTTATGTCCCTTACTTGATGGGTTCCCCTCTTGCATGCCATGCATGGGTCCATCCTTATCCATGATTCATGAACATTCTTTATCTAAGATGTATGTGGCTTGGATTGAGATCAAAAGGTCCTACAAGGACCATAGTGGAAGCTTGAGTAGATGAACCATCACTAATTTCACCATGAGGGTTATGTGGTAGAGATGATAGGTCCTCCTTTCTTAGCCCTGATCAAAAGCTTGCAACTTGGCCATAGTTATTTCTCTCAATAATTCCATTCCCCCTTTTGATCCACTATAGGCAATCTAACTAGAATCAAGACAACCTTAGTTGGATCCACTCTAGATCTCCATGGAATGAGATAATCCCAAGGACCAATCACAGCTAGAGTTGCTAGTCTCTTTCTCAAACCTACAAAGTGCATGGGCTCATATATATTATATGTTCATCATTGAAAATGACCTCCAGTCTTGTGGAGCCATAAATTATATGAATTCTAGACCAAGTTGATGAGATGAAGCCCAATTTGCACCTAGCTTTATGTATTCAAGTATTTTTTGGGCATTATCCACGAGACAAATATGTCACAAAGACACGTACACTTAGTGGGCGGCGGCCCCGGTGGAGAGATTTCTTTGTAACTCCTATTGTTTTTTAAGGCTTCAAATCCAGGACTTTTGCCTTAAATGAATGTTAAATCACCATTTAATGCCAAATGTTTAAGCTTATGATAGAATTCAATTTATATCATAAGCTAGGTTAATGTCATACTATATTCTTAAAACATGCAAAATGTCTACAATGCTGTTAATCAGACAAAAGGGTATTTTAAAAACCACCATTATGTTTTAGGGGGAGTATGATATGATTGAAATTGTGGGGTGAAATGTGATATTTAACATTTTTTTAGATTGAAATATGATATTAACCCACTATATATTCTAAGAAAAAAGCTAGAAACCCATAGAGATGTTGGCAACATGCAATGCATGCATGGAGCCATGCATGCAAACCTAATTATCAAACTACTACTTTTCTTCTAGCTCCTTTGAAGGTATGTTGGCTTTTGGGGCTTGGAAAGAGGCCTTCTTGTTCTATATATGTCTATGTAACTCTGTACTTGTTCATAAAACAAATGAAACAATTAAGATAGAGGCTCCAACACTCACCAAAAAGGAAAGCACCCACTTCCTAACACTTATATATAGCAACCTCTTCATCTGTCTCTCTCTCATCAGCACATCTCTCTCTAACTCTTCTCTATCTCTTGGTATATATCAACTGTTGCACTACTCTTCTCTCCATACATGGCTCATCTCCTTCCAACTCAACACTTCCAATGCCAACTAGAGATCCTGAAGCTGAAAAACCTGGACATCACCAATCTCCCTGCTGCAGCTGGCAAGCTCTTCATCAGGTGCTACATCTGGGCAGGAGATGGAAGAAGGATACGGATCGACATGCAAGAACTGCCGTCGACGAGCTCGCTAGAGTGCCGCGGCGCCTCAAACACCGTAAGAGAGCTTCTTGAGGAGCATGGTGTCGTGTTCGAGCTGCGGTGGAGGAGACACATGCCGATGATCGGAAAGTTTGTGAGGTCCAAGCTGTTAGGAAGAGCTCAAGTTGCATGGAAGGACATGTTGGGTACAGATGGTGGTGTTTCCAGGGAGAGTTTGGTCACCTTTGCTGCTGAAAGTAATGTGCTGGCCGGACTCCGGCCACCGGCTTTGCTGGTGAGGATGGATGTGAGGGTTTCGGAGGTCGCCGGCCGGAGAGTAGAGAGGGAGGGATGTGGCTGCCGAGACTGTGAATGGGTTGGGGATCAGGAGGACATGTTTGCAGCTGCAGCAGCAGTGGTTGGTGCATGATAGCTAGAGTACGTGGTTGTCTTCAATGCAGAACTATGCATCTTATATTATTGTTGTACTTACGTGTTAATTTTCCTTTTATGTTTTTGGGCCAATTTTTATGTCTAGCTGCGATATGTAATGATAATTTAACAGAGATAAGAGGACTATATAAGGTTTTGTTTGATTAGCTGCATCGACGTCATGTTGTATCCGAGAGTTCGATGCTTGCAATTTTTTTAACTGCACGCGCGTGTTTGATTGAGCGCCTGGAGCGAATGGATCAGCCAATGCACTTTTTTTTTTTTTTTTTTTTTTCTTTTTTGATTAGATAAGCCTGAGAGTTAGGTTACAAACTAAAAAGAAAGATGAAAAAGAGACGAGCCGGGCCCTCACTTAGAAGGCTCCGATTCATCTCGCCCAGCTAGTCACCTCGTGCGCCGTAGAATTAAGCCAATGCACTTCCATTAATTGCAGCAAATAGAGAGAAATGGAGTCTTGCCTCAACATCGCAGCAATACAGCATATGGCCACAAGATCTCGATCGCATGTCGCGATGTTACAACAACGAACACTATATTGGACGGCGATGCATGCAAATTAAACAGCCCGTAAATAGAGAAGGATTGTCAAAAATGATTGACAATGATTGAATGGAATTCAAGCATTCTAATAAGAACTCATGTAATACTTTAATGATGGGTATCAAACCAGCCAAGAAAATTTTAGAAAGGCACGGCAAAAGATCATATAAGGCCAAAAGTCCAAAATACCTTTCTCAAAGCACATCTTCGTATTTCAAAATTTTAAATTGTAAAAATTTTAAATTTCAAATCATAAAAATTTCAAATTTTAAAAAATAAAATTTTCAAATTTCAAAATTATATTTTTATATATTTTTGTGCATATCTTTTTTTTGTGTATTGTTAGTATTTTTGTTATTATTTTTAATGTATCGATTTTTCGCATAACACAATACATTTTTTAACCGTTAATATTTTTATTATTTTAATATATATATATATATATATATATATATATAATTTTGATCCATGTTTTTATACTTTTTTAAATTTTATAAATAATGACTCCCAAAAACTACAACTAAAAAACCAAAAGATTACAAACATATAATAAAAAACTGTTTACCCAAAAAAAACTGATAAAAAGAGAAATAAAATTGATAAAAAAAATGAATAAAGAAATTTGATTAAAAGAAAACAAAACTAATGAGAAAAAAAGAGACGAAACTAATGAAAAGAAGGGGAGATACCAGAGGATGGGAAAAGAGATAGGGGGCATGCATAAGGGGAAAAGAGTGCGTGGGGCGGGACGAGGGGTGTGTCGGGTGGGTGGGAGAAGCGGATCCGGGGGACGTCCGATGCGGTATGCACCGGCTAATCACCTGGTGCATACATGAGCCGTTGGATAAAAGGCTTTCACTGATGGTTTGGATGTAGGGTTCACAAGCGGATTTTTGCCAATAAATAGATATATAATATAGTGTTCACATGCCCCCAACGTTTAAACCCAACCACCAATGGCCATGGAACTCTCCATCAGCATCCTCCTCTCCCCTACTCTCGCCGCCGGCCTCCTCTTCTTACTCCGACGTTTTTCTTCAAACAAACAATGCTAGGTTAAGGATGGCGGCCTCTTTCACCCCCTCTGCAGCCGCCGTGCGCGCGTGGTTTACTCTAATGGACCATCGAGCACCGACCTCCTAGCCACCAATCCCACGGCCACCTTCACCACCTTCATATTCATGGGCGTCATCACTTGCAACCCCTCCAACGTCGAGCACATCATGAAGACCCACTTCCACAACTACCCAAAAGGCCAACACTAGACGTCTCCACCTTTTCCGACCTCCTCGGCAGCGACATCTTCAACGCCAACGGCGAGTCATGGCTCATCCAGTGCAAGACTACAAGCCTAGAGTTCAGCGCCACCTCTCTCTCCACTCCTTCATCCTATCCGTCGTCCACATCGAATCCTCCGCTCGCCTCCTCCCCCTCCTCAGCGCCGCTGATGGATCTTCAAGAACTCCTCGATCGCCTCGCCATGGACAACATCTGCCTGAGCGCCTTCAGCGAGGACCTTGCCCTCCTTTATGGCGATGCCCGTTACAGGGAGGCCGCCGATCTAGTTCGCCGCCACACTTATCTTTACGCCTTCTTCTCCAATAGTCATGTCCCTCATCACAGTCAAATCATCAATATTGGCAAAAATCCGCTCGTGGACCCCACATCCAAACAATCAGCGAAAGTCTTGGATCCAACGGCTCCTGTATGCACCGGTTGATTAACTGGTGCATACTGCATCGGACCTCCCCCGGATCCGGGAGAAGCAGGTCTTCTAAATAATGTGAGGCAAATCGCTACTTGAATTTTATTTCTTGGCAAAAGAGATCGGGGTCTTTTGTTTGGACCAATCCAACGATTAGACCGACCACAATAAGCTTCGGGTATTTAGTCTATTTTGGAGAAAAAAAAATCCAAACTACCCTTCCCAAAGCAATATTTCAAAATTTAAATTGTAAAAATTTAAAATTTAAAATCATAAAAATTTCAAATTTTCAAATAGCTATTGCCCGTATTGGCAATCACTTCGTACAAGTTTTCTCATACCCCCATTGCCATGTTCCACTCATTCCAACGTGGTGGTGGCAACATTTATCGTACGAAGCTAAAGGATGGGCCGCTCATTATATGACACGCGTTCATTTGTGGTACAAAGTAATAGGTACAACACCAAGCGCGCCCGGAGCAGAATTTGGAGGCAATATTGATTAGAATTTGTATTTTTATATATTCTTGTGTATCTTTTTTTTTTGTATTGTTACATTCACTCTTCCCTAAACAAGACTTTTCACTAAACACAATGCATTTTTTAAATGTTAATATTTTTGTTATTTTCATATATTTACTTTTTATCTTGATCCATATTTTTATATATATTTTAAATTTTTACAAATAATGACGCCTAAAAAGTACAACTAAAAAATAAACAAAGGATTACAAACATAAAATAAAAACACTGTTTACGCAAAAAAAAACTGATAAAAACAGAAACAGAATTAATGAAAAGAGGGGGGGGGTTGGGGGTGACAGGGGGTGAGAGAAGCAGGTCTATGATGTGAGAGGGCAAGATGTCATAGGTTGGAAGTCATGAGATGACCATGGCACGAGGGATTTTGAAGATGGCATGACGAAAGTTGAAAATGGCATGGTGGCCCGAGCCAAAGTAGAACTTGACGAGCCATGAAGGGATCCTATCAAGCGTGACACGCATCGAGACGACCAGGGAGGCGCACAAACAATATGAACGCGCCAAAGGAGTTTGGCGCGCAACATGGCACGGCAGAATGCGACATGACGCGATGCGACATGGCAGGACGCTTAGGATTTCGAAGCTGGCACGGCGGCCCGAGCCAAGACGAAGTATGACGGGCCATGCGATGAGGCAAGCGAGCGTGACGCGTGCCAAGGCAACCCAGGAAGGCGCGCAGGGAATGCGCTCGCGCGGCACGCGTGATGGCATGCATAGTACGCGCGTGACGCGGCCATGCGGTCAAGTTCGAGTTGGACTAGAACTCGGAATGCGCAGGCGCGACGTGGTTGGCCAGCTGGAGTAAACCATCCATGCAAAAGTCCTAAATCCACTTGGATTGGGATCTTGGAAGGACTTGAAGGTTTTGGCACAGGGAAAGTCCTAGTTGTGCGGGAGTTCTAGTTGGACTAGGTGTGAGGACTCGTCCCTCTATTCCTGTGGCACGTTGTTGACTGCAAGGGCAATTTGGTAAATTGCACATTGATGGTTTGTTTCACAACCGTGCGTGCACACACAGGCCTTGTTTTGGTGTATGTGTTTGAATAGAATGGTTAGGTGGACCCGGGATCGGAAGATCCCAGCTCGGGCGCGCAGAAGCTTGCTTTTGGGCAGCTGGCGGCCAATGAGCGATCGATCGGACTCGTGAGTGAGTCCGCGCTGTTTTCCTTCGCGAGGACGGCCGTCGTGGCCGTCGCTCCCTCTGTCAGAGGGAGAGGAGAGAAAGTCTCCCCTCCTCCCCTTTTTCCCCGGCATTCCCGGCTTTCCCCGGGCTTTTCTTCCTCTTCTCTTCCTTCTCTTTTATTCTCTTCTTCTTTCCTTCTTCTTCTTCCCGCAAGCTCTGCTTGCTCTGTTTTCTTCCGGCAGCCCCCTTCTTCTTCTTCGTTCTCCCTCCTCCAGCCACCATTTTGAGTGTTCCAAAGCTCGTTGGATTCGTGGCGACGTGAGGAAGATCCCTGACGTGGGTTGGAGCTTGGTTAGCGGCTGTTTAGCGAGCAATCAATCAAGGAATTAGCGGTCTCGGTAGGTGTTCTACCCATATGTGTTGTTTAATGGGATTCTCCTAATCTAACCGTTGGATCTTGTTGATCTTCATGTCATTAGATGCATCTTGCCTAGTAGAATTTTTGATATAAGTTTCATGATCTTTGGTTGAGATTTTAGTAGGATTTATGCATGATTAATCTCAGATTTTTCGGTTTTCTGCTGTTCTTGAAGAACAGTCGGCTTGTGGCGAGTTTTCCGGCTTGTGCGTGCATGATCTTGGGTTTTGATGAACATAAGCGTTGTAGATCTCTTCGTTAGATTTCCATTCCAGTTTATTTCGTATTTTTTCGATTTTCCTACGAATTGTTATGAATTTATTACTGGAGGGCTGCGTTGCAGTAATTAATTGGTAAGTTAGTTTAATTAGTGGTTTTGATTAGCGTTTTTCCGTTAATCTAGCCGTTGGATGAATCTGAATTTTGGATATGTTGATCCATGCATGTAGATCTACTGGAGTCTAAGTTGGATCATAAATTCGACATCGTTCGGACGTCGGATCTATGGGGTCAACTAGCTGCCATGTAGAGAACGTTTGATGTTTGGTATATAATATTATATGCCGGATTATAATATTATATTTTTACTGTTCATTAGCGTTTTTGGGAATGTTTAGTATAAATGGGCCGAAGGTGTGCTCTTGTTCTGATGCTTGTTTGTATTGTCTTGTTTGTTGCCTGCTTTACTGTTTTATACCTGCCTATTTATTCTGTTTTATTATTGTCTTGCTTTCCTGCGCATTAAAAGCATGTTAGACTAGGGCGTGGGTTTGGGGTTGTCCATAGTACTCCAGTATCAATAGCTAAGTGGTGGTTGTCGTTACCCCGGCATGGGTGTCCTACTGGTATTATCATTGTCTACCCTGTTTCTGGGATTATCGGAGAAAGCCCAAACCTTGAACAGTGACCATCGGAGGACATACTATGGACAGGAACCCTGGGGGTATCGAAGGGATTTGTGGGCTCTCTGGTAGGACTGAGCTTTTGATTTGGAGTTTATGGGTTGTATTGGCTCTTTGCTTTGAGTGCTGGGATATGGTTGTCGTAACCACGATTGTTCCGCCAAGTGTGGAGGTTCCGCTTGGAGAGGGGTGTCCTACGAGTAGCGTCATGTCCACCCTGTGACAGGGACTGTCAGAGGTGGACCACCCTTGAGTAGTGGCCATCGGAAGACGTACTTTGGATAGGTGCCCTTCGGGTTATTGACGGGATTTATGGAGTCTTTGGCAAGCCTCAGCACTTGGCACAGAGTTAGTACGGTTGGAGTCGTCTTCCTTGTGTGTGTCGTAGAGTAGAACCCTACTGAGCTTTTGCTCATTCCTACCTGGACCGTGATGTTTGCAGGTGCGGGTACCAGCGCTTCTCCTGTGGGCCCCCGGTGTTCGTCCTGCGGCAGCGCGTCGCCAGCCGACCATGTTTGAGGGCCAGGACGGTTTCTACTGTGCTTTTGCGGACACCTCTGATGATGTAATTTTTTTGTATAACCCTGTTATATATAAATATTGTTGTAAATACAGTTTTGGTTTAGTAATTGTTAGATTACTTTTGGCATTCTGTTTTCGCTGGTTGGTTGTTAGTAGATGTAGGAAGCCCCCCCCTCATGTCCTGGTCCGGATGGGTTTTCTGGGTCGGGGCGCGACATTAGGACTCGACTCGCCCGGCGGAAGGCAGTTAGGCCATGGAGGCCAAACTGAGCGTGCAAGTGTCCTGATTCCACTTGGCCTAGGTCTCTAGCATGAGATGACATGACAAATATTGAATATGGCACGAGGGAAGTTGTACTTGGCTCGCAGAAATAGGAAGGAGTCATATTTCGAGACAAAATGCGATGGATTTAGGCAAACAACCATCTTTGATAAGTCTTAACTCATATAAGAGTCCAAATAGGCTAGAAAGCTTTTTCGTTGGCTGATTGCATGTGTTGGATAAGCATGAAGCCTATGACTTGAGATTGGACTAGGGAACTTGACTTGTTGGAGCAAGTCATGGACTCTCCTCTATATAAGGAGGAGGGCGGCTAGATGTAGGGGCATCTGGGTTATGGGCAAGCTCACAGATTGAGCAACTGAGAGTAGGGTTTTGGAGTCGTCGTCTATAACGGATTGTGAGACGGGATTCTAGGATTTTGGGTTGAGAGCTTCTTGTATTGAGAGTGATTGTACTCCAAGGGGTTGGGGCGAGAGAAGAGTGCTCTTGTAATCACTAGTCAATAAGAGAGTTGGGATCTCATCCCTTACCCAAATTTGTGTGTGTATTGTGTGTTTGCAAGGCAAAAAGGAGGGATGGTCAAGAGGCAATCGGCTGCCAGGTGGAGTGCAAAAGTGGCGCACAGACGGCGCGTAGACGATGCACGAGCGGAGCACAAGCGCGCGTGCAGGGGCGCGCAGCGGCGGTGTGCGGGCTCGACGAGGTGGTCTCTTGGCGCCATCACTGGGCAACGGCAAAGTGAAAGTTCATCGACCCTCTTGCCCCATGACACAAGATACCCCATGTGTGCATTCTAGGCGTTAATATGCAAGTGTTCCAAAATAAGCGCTCAGCTTAACTTAGAAGCCACCCAAAACGAGAGGTCTAAGAAAGATCACTGATTAGCTAGTCTAGACCATGCTATAATGCTTCTTTTAGAAAGACTTAGGGTATGTTTGATCGAATCGTTGGTGCAAAGGGATCGTGGGATCCATGCATCCTGCTATGCATGCATCGGCCATCCTGATCACTTGTTTGGTTGCGTATGTTGGTGGTCGATTCATGCATCGACCGTCACTTCAGCTGTTTAGCTCAAAATGCATCTTTCAAACTTCACGGTCGATTCACGCATCCACAGTCATATCGACTGTTAGCCTCTATGAGGAAATGATGCATTCATGGTCAATCTATGTATCGACCGTCACTTTAGCCGTCTATCTCAAAATGCAGCTTTTAAACTTCACGATCAATCCTACGCATCCACCGTCGCATCGATCGGCAGCCTCTGTGAGAAAATGACGCATTCAAGGTCGATCCATGCATGGATCGTCACTTTAGCCGTTTAGCTCAAAATGCAGCTTTCAAACTTCACTGTCGATCCACGCATTCACTGTTGCATCGACTGTCAGCCTCTGTGAGGAAATGATGCATCCATGATCGATCCATGCACCGTCTCTTCGGCCATCTAGCTCAAAATGCAGCTTTCAAACTTCACGGTCGATCAACGTATTGGGCGCAAAGGGTGCATCGCATTTTGCCTATTTCATACAATGCATGATTTGGCCTAAAAAATGTATTGGACGGTGCATATATTGGTTGAGGCATGGTGAACCAAATACATGATCGACCGTAAAAGATGCATCGTGCCACGCGATGCATCCTGATTCATCCCAACCAAACAACACCTAAAGGATCAATACATGCTTTTATTCTCCAAAACTTACATCATAAGTTTTGATGTAGCATAGATCGATGCAAAAATTTGATACATGTGTTCCTTGAATTGGTTGTTGGATGAAGTTGTTTGATTCACTACACCGAGTGATGAGCTACTCTTTGCCAACTTGACTCAAGCGTCTATTACAAGTCACCTTTGATGTTGCTTGCTAGATGATGGGTAATGTGAGCTCTCTGATTGGGGTGCATCAAGATGCTTTTGCACCACCGATGTAGCATCAGTGAAAACGCCCAGTATGGCTAATTGACTGTTTAGGTTGATGCAGACATGTATTTAAAAATGGTGCATCGATAGTTGATATATTAATTTATTACTGTATCGGTCGATGTAGCATCACTTGGTACAACATATACGGGTTATGTGATTCATCCCTAGTGCAGAAGCGCAAGATACTAGTGCAGAAGCGCAAGATAGGAGTGAACCACGTACTCGACGGTTGATGTTGCAGGAGACTATCTAATTTGGCAACCAAATAGGCCATCAATGGGTCACAACCGATGGAACAGGTTTAATACCCCACCTAACGTGGTCCTAATAGTCTCTGATTCATCTACAGTTAGTTAGTTGGGCGGTCACGATCAGATCTCACCGTTTTTCGCTTATTAGTTGGGCGGTCGAGATCACGCGAAAGCTCCATCCCTCCGTCCACTTAAAAAAGATTCAAATCCAGAGGACCACCAAAAAAGCAAAAGCTTTTTATTTTCTATCACACGTTGCTTCTTCCGATAGGTACCTCTGACTCGATTGGGCGCAACCGCGATTAAAGTTTGAAAAGGGGACGCCCCGCATGATGCTACCCACCTCCTGCGGAGCTGGAGTCCTGCCACCTGATCCGGTGACGTTACCGCCCACCCCCTTTCCCGTTTAAGCTAAGAGAATTTAAACCTTAAGCATAGCTTAACGGTCACGCCAAATTGTCACGTCATCCCGGAGATCCAGCTCTATTTCAAACGCCCACACCCAACGGTCCCCTCCTCCGGGAAAGATAGTAGTTAAACTAGACCCGCTTCGTGGTTGGAGAATCCTTCTTGTTGGGAGTGCACGCAACGTTAAAGCGAGCCGTGCGAGCCAATTGTCAGAGGATACGTGGACTTCGAGAACTTTAGCTAACGTCCACTATAAGCTTGCTCGGCCAGTGGTGGAGCTGAAAAGGGCGTACTAGATTTAACTAGGCTCAACTGTTAACGTGGCAAGAGTATAGCGGACCACTCCACAGTACAGACGATTGATGCACGAGAATGCAGCGAATCATAGGACGTCGGGTGTATTTTTTTTGGATCGACTAACGTCAACCTTGGAGCACTCCACCTGTAAGAAATGTTTGCGAGAGAGCACTGGAGCTCGCTTTAGTGTACTACTCCACCAGAGAGAGAGAGAGAGAGAGAGAGAGTGAGAGAGATAGTAGAGATGGAGAGGAGTACTCCGGTGAGGAAGCCGAGGGCTTCGACTGCGGACCTGCTTACATGGACGGAAGTGCCGCCGGCGGATCCTTCGTCGGCGGAGCAGGGGGCGGGCGGATCCCGGCAACGGCTTCAGGTATTGTCTCCGTCGGTTGAGCGAATGCTGTTGTTTCCATTGATTTTTTTATGCCTTCTCCGCGGACTAAGGGTTTCCAGTTGCGGTGTACGGTACTTCGTGGCAGCCGGCGGATAAGGTCCAGGAGGTGCTGTTCGGTGGCGAGGTCACCGAGGAGGAGGCCCAGGCCCTACTCAAGAGGTGAGATCTAGGGTTTTCCTAATACCCCCGATTGCCGGTTTTTAGTGTTTCTTTAATCTTATAGGAATCATCTCTCTTGCATTTTGGTACATGATCAAGTATCGCGGTTCATGTGCTTGATTTTATAGACAAAGCCACTGGAAATGGGTCTTGTTACTTTTCGCACAATTTTAGTGTTGCTTTTGGTGTTTGAATTGATTTTTTTTGTTTTTCTAGCCTACCATGGCAATGGAATTTCATGCTTGAAGAAATTATTTAATTGACTCTTCAGCCAGCAATCTAGTTGTTGCACTTCCCCTGAATTCCTCATCACACCAGGAAAGATAGTGATGTATATCAGGCTAACGGAGTAGATTATTAAAGAGAAATGGAAATTTTGGTGAAATTAGGTTACATAGGTTACTACATCATTCCCCTTTAATAAAATAAATGCAGGCAGGTATTAGCTTATTGTTTAATTCTGAATGGAGCATCTGCAACTTATCCTTTGGGATTCATCTATGAGAGTGGTCCCTTCCCATGATTTCTAAATTTTGCCTTTTGTACCATTAATATATCCATCTCTCAGTGTTGTGATTCTACTCATAGTCTAAATTGGTCCCCCTATTCAAAGGCATATACATGATCAGTTTTACTGCAATGTAAGTTTGAGTGTTATCTCATAGAATGCATTCAATCATAATATGTGTATAAACGAATTATGCAACAAATTTTGGGCAATAACTATCAGGAATGATTTGTTGGCTTGCCTTTTTTCTTGATACATTTCTTTCCTTCAAATCTTAGGAAACCTTGTTCGGTCCCTAAGTGGAGAGAGATGACTGGCAGTGGTATCTTCTCGGCTGCAGTTGAAAATGATGATTCGGAGGCCGGCAGCACCTTCGTAACTCCTAATAGTAAGACAGCTGTACGAATATGTCAGGTATTCATTCTTGATTAAATAGAAGATTTTTGCTTCATCAGCTAATCGTGGAACTTGTTTAATTGCTAAGGTTATATTCGACTTAAATAATATGTCAGGATCTGCTCCACATAGAGTGTTTAATTCAAGAACATGACCAAGATTCTATTAGTTGCTGATTTTTCATCATGTTTAATCATACTTTTACAATACTGATATGCAGAACGCAGAAACAGTGATACTTCATGAACCCTGTATTTGTATCTAAATCCTCTAGATGCTATGATTGATTGCTAGCTAGTAAGGTCTTTAAAATTCTTCTTAGCCTGGAATTGCTTGTTCATATGGCCTACTTGTTTCAGAATCTCTTTAAATCTTTGGCGATAAAGATCTGTCTTTGGCTTTCTTTGAACTTGTTTAACCTTCTGTAGCAAATAGGCAACCTTTGTTTGGCCTTCTAAATGCTGCTGCAAACTTGCTGGATCATGATGTGACAAGCAAGATATAGACTGAGCTACATTTTACTTCTGTGATCAGCAAGCAGCTAGTGCAATTAGCCAGATCTCATTCAGTGCTGATGAAAGTGTTTCCCCAAAGAAGCCAACCACATTAGCAGAGGTGGCAAAGCAGCGAGAGCTGAGTGGGAATCTTGAGAGTGAGTCAGAAGCTAGACTACAAAAGCAGATCTCTGGTGCAAAATGTAGGGAGCTCAGCGGACATGACATCTTTGGTCCACCTCCAGAGATTGCACCTAAGCCTTTAGCAGCTCGGAACTTGGAGTTGAAGGGCAGTATCAATTTTGGAGAAGTGATGCCACCAAACAAAGATACGCCTGCGAGAGTCTCTAATGTGAGTGACATGTTTGCTAAAGTGGCCTTCCTATATTGCTATTGGTTTAGTTTTATTTCTGTAATTTTTTGTAGTTTTATACTTCTCGTTACTGTTCACACTACTTAACTCTAAATAGTTTGACAGTTCGTCATTGTTTTTGTATCCTACCTTTAGATTTCTATAATTTTCATAGCTCCATAGTCCCTCAAATAACTCATATCTTTGAAGATAAGCATGGAATCCACTTTACATGCCCGTGTTCCCAAACTCATTAGAGGAGTGAATTTGATGTCCATAGTCTATCAAGGGAAGGGGCCCTGTTGGTGGTGGCTTATAGTCTACAGAGCACGAGAGATGCACTCTGGAGTACTAGTTAAAGGGACTATTCATAGCTCCATAGTCCCTCAAATAACTCATATCTTTGAAGATAAGCATGGAATTCACTTTACATGCCCGTGTTCCCAAACTCATTAGAAGAGTGAATTTGATGTCCATAGTCTATCAAGGGATAGGGGCCCTGTTGGTGGTGGCTTATATTCTACAGAGCACGAGAGATACACTCTGGAGTACTAGTTAAAGGGACTTTTGGTATGGTACAAGGGTAATTAAGAAAATTTGTACCGTACAGTAGTAAGGTTAAGTAAGCTTGTGCCTTACAGTACTAAGGTTAGTATAGAAGTACACGTTACATCCTATCATACATTTTTTGACCTAATAGTGAAAATCATCCCTCTCCCGTGGACGTAGGCAATTTGTTGAACCACATAAATCTGCATCTATTGTGTGATTTCTGTTGTGTTCTTCGCTATTGCTGCCAGTGTTAATCGGCAACAAGTCCCATAAAATTTATTCGGTCAATGAAACTGACCATTTAAAAAGTGGGAAGTTGGATAACAACTTTATGATTTTGACTGGAAGTATGTTGATTTAGAGTTAACAATCCAAACTTTCTGATAATGTTTGCAGAGTGCTTTTTTCAAGTATAACATTAGGAGTTGTCATAAATAGGATGTTCTTTACCTCGGTCTTAGTTGGACATTCATTGTATAAATTCTTGGTTCTTGTCCACTTCCTAAATTACATTGCTTTAAGCCAAGAAATAGGATAAAGAGTTCACCCCATTGTTCTGCGGTCAGTTTTCTGTTCATATTTGCCTCAACTGTTGAAGGGATTCAATCACCTATGTTTCTTGAGTAATTTGACACTAAATCATGAATCTTGTATTAATGCAGTGTAATATTGTACAGTATACATATGTATGTCATCTCTTCATATTTTTGTTCTGCCTATAGCTGGCTGGAGGTCCTAGCAATGGCATGCTCGATGAAGAGCCTGTGATCAAGACTGCTAAGAAGATTCCCAGCCAAAAATTTGCTGAGATCATGGGCAACAACATCTTTCAGGATGATGCACCATCCGGTTTAGTAGAAAGACAATTGAGTTCAGCGAAACTGAGGGAGATGAGCGGCAGTGACATATTTGCGGATGGAAAGGCTGCTTCCAGGGACTATCTTGGTGGTGTCCGCAAGCCTCCTGGTGGAGAAAGCAACATCGCACTGGTCTGACTCGTCTGACATATCTCATATTTCCATCTGCCGGGTTTCTAATTCTAATGCAGATGATATTTATCTGTGCTGGTTACGTTCTCACTGGCCATGCTTGGTTTTTTTCTTCAGCTATATTTGAATGTTGATAAAGTTGTCCATAATCTCCTGTCTAATTTGATTTGACCTAACTTATGGATTGGTGGCTGATGTGTTTCTTGAAGCTTTGGCGTGGTGTTACTTGATGTTTTAACTGGATTTTTGTGATTCAAAAGTTTGTTCTTTATTTTCAGTCCTTGTTCCCAATTGTACTCTTTATACTTCCAGGTAGTTATGATCACACTGCACTCATTTTATAGCTTTACATTTTCCTTTCAAAATCTTCATTTCTTGGTGGTTTGCCTTCAACAAAGAAGTTATCTTTAGTCATCTTGGTCATCCACTCTATGAACATATGGGGTTTCACGCCCTACCCTGAGTTCTACTCAATTTTCGGAGAAGAGGATTGAGTACAAAACTGCAGCACTAACTCATTGGAAACTTCCCTCAGTGTAGACATTGATTAATGTCTAGAGAAAGTTCAAAAATTCTATGCTTGCATCTCACATCATAGATAGGAACATCATAGATAGGAAGAACGTAGGAACCAAAATCATTCACCTAGTCATCATACATTGAAAGCATTCATGTTACATAGCTTCAAACTGTAAACCGAGAAGGCCATTGATGATATACCACCAGGCACACACCATGATATTATTCTTTGTTCTTATTGATATCACACATGGACACTGAAAAGCACAGACCAATTAAGCTGCTCCAATTTCAAAACATCTCCATTCAGAAAATCAAGCTTCCTCATTTCCTATCAAGGCAAGAAGCATTGCTTCATAATCTCCAGAAGTATGCTTGGAGATAGCACGGTTCAAGGGAATGCTGTTTCTCTTGTAATAGAGCTCTTTTATCTTCATCATATCCACCTCAGCACGAGTGGTTATGACTCGAGAAAGAGCAGTCTCATCCGTTCCAAACTTGTTGATCGCCAGCCGAATGACCTTCTCAAGATACTTCTCAGACGAGGTAATGCAGCGGATGACAGCCCTCAGTGCAGATAGGAACTCATCTTTTGGATCAGACTTCAAATCCTGAGAAGGCAAAGCCATAGCTAAGGTTCAGATTTCAACAACTAAACTTGCAGATTAGTCTTAATGTACACACTACAAAGTCAGGCAAATGTTCCTTCGTCTCATTTTCTATTATCCGTGCCAACTGCAGCCTCTAACATCTTGACATATGGTGCGTTTCAACACCTAGTGTTATTACATAGAAATTCAAGGGAAGGAAAAAAGAATGATTTTTGAATGGATCAAGAAAAAAAAATCGAAGTAGGAAATAGTTACCATGAAATGATATGACCAAATGGTAGTGATACGACAAGACCAAACAATATTTCCACAGCAATCATGAAGCAAGAGTTATTGTACTAAGAAAGTTTGAAGGAAGAAACCAAACTAACAAAGGTAACATCCTGAAGGTATGTCGTACGGGGCATCAGATTAACATATCACACATGGAAAATCCAAATGCAACAAAGTTAAAACTTTTTGGTTGGAAGAGGACATGGGGAGAAGCAGGCATGCTATTCATCAGAAAATTCGTTTAATCTTTCATTGCTGAAGAATAATAACATGAAATGTCCAGTGAAGATGACAGATGCATAAAGTGAATGGTCCCTATACTTAAATATAAAACTAGTTGTTATCAAATGTGAGATATTCACTGATTAAAGATATTGTAATAATATCAACAAAAGAGATGAAGGGGAAGGTTGGGTCAAATATGAGCAATTTGACTAAATCACAGCACTAAAAATGGGTAAAGAGGACCCTGGCATGCCTTACTGGAACATGGAACAGAGGCTAAGCATAGTTTGCAACAGATAAATAATAGGGGCACATTTAAAGAGAAAACCTGAATTCCTTAATGGAATACCTTGTTGATTGGGTGACCGAACTCATTGTTGTAATCATTGAATGTTGCAAGAAGTTGTGTTTTGCTCCTGGTTGTTAGAATTCTGATAACTTCATCATCGTTGTACGCCTTCTCCGTGATCCTTTCGTTCAGTATCTTGGCCTCTGACTTCGCCAATCTCATGTTCACTTCTTCTCCCTCGTAACGATATGACATGACTAGTGGCACTAACAGCTGGAGGCATACACCAATCACTTTTATGATCCCAGTTCACCCAAATTCATATTAAAAAGCAGCTTGTAGAACAATGTCCGGTTAGCATCATTAAGTGAAACAGAGCAAGATCCGCCAACAACAAATGGGAGGTAAATCACAGATCATAGCCAAACGCATTTCAAAAGATGACTTTTAAATCCAGAAATGCAGAATTGTTTGTCTTTCAACCAAGAAAAATCGAGTATCCAATAGCATTGATACCTCCACTAGTCGAAAATATGGCGAACAAAATCCCATCTGTGCACACATACTACCAAACACTAGCAAAGGAAACACCTCTGATCACTAGAAACATCACACCTTACCTTCCGGAAGTCTCCAGTGGTGTGGGCCGCCATGTCCTCCTCCAACGAGCTCTTATACCGGGCATGGTAGGCCTTCCTGACGGCAAACAGCTCCCCAGAGCTCCTCGCACAGGCGATCTCTATGATCACGTTGTTCCCCGGCCGCCACCTCCTCACAGCCTCATACGCTAGCAAAGCATCCCTCTCCGACGGATCCAAAGTCCACAGTAACAGCACTCTCTATCATCAAAAAACCCCAATCAAATCTCCACCAAAACCCGCATCAACAGCCCTCAAAAAAGAGGAAAAAATTATAGGAGAAGCGAATGACCTCGAAATCGCCAGAGGTATCCTTGTCGAGGGACTTGAGCAGGTCCTCGCCGTACTTGCTGGCGAAGGCGTCGCGGATGCAGCGGCGATCGGCGGCGGACCGGTGCGCCAGGATCGAGATGATCCCCCGCTCGTTCGTGCCCCAGCCTGCGATCGGAGACATAGATACATTATGATAATTTCCAGAACTTTGGCCAATGCCAGCGAGAATCATTGAATTTATGCGGGATCGGACTGGGAGTGAGGCGGAGACGCACCGGCGAAGCCGAAGCATTGGTGAAGCTGATCGGCGTCATCGGAGGGGGAGGGGAGGGTGCCGGGAATCGAGATGGTCGCCATGGCTATGCTTCCTAGCTACAGCCTACAGGTGATCTATAATTAGAGAGACAGCGAGAGCGAGAAGAGCGATGGTAACGCTTTTAAAGAGGGAAGGGTGGGCTCCGCCGCGGAAGAGATGTATTAAACTATATCGACAAACGTGGCATGATGGGAATGGATGGAGGTTTGGCGACGATTCATTCGAGCCACGTGTGATTGGAATCGGTGTGGACGTGGAGGGAAGGATGGCGACAAGGGGTAGTTTAATGAGTGAAATCTGCTCTTTCGAGTAGCGTAAACATGCCAGGTTTCCTGCGTTCTTTGTTTTTTATTTCCTTTTTTAGGTGAGAACTGGCCGTTGGATGAGGACGAGATTGGTCGATTGTACGGTCATGATGTTACCATTTGGACGCTTTAAATGATGGAGCTGATGATCCAAAAAAATGGATCGAGGAAAAAGAAAGAAGCAGATGAAGAATATGGCGACTCCGCTGGGGATCGAACCCAGAATCTCTGGTTCCGTAGACCAGCGCCTTATCCATTGGGCCACGGAGTCCTTGATGACGGGCGTAAGAATATAATATATATGATCAAACTCATTTGGTTTCCACGCTACCTATCACTTCTTCACTTATATAATGGATAACGTATTTGGTACTTTGGCAAAGCTCGATTTAAAATAAAAAAAAGGCTGTACAAATCGCATTTGTAGAGTAATTTAGATGATAGACAAAAAAAACAAGAAGAAGAAAATAGCATCATCAATCTCATTTGTAGTATAAACTATTTGATATTGGATTTTTTAACAGAGCCGGTGTTTGCTGAGCACGAGCTGATACCCAACGGGAGCTTACAGATCCTCAGCTCAGTAGTGCGGGTGAGTGTGATATTATCCTGTTATGTATGAATTGTTGGAAAAATGGAATAGGACTTGCTTTACAATCGGTTTTAACAAAATAAATAAACTTTACGTAGTGATCGAGGCTGTCCGATCACCTTTTCGAGCTCCAAGAAGGTACGGTACTCTCAATCATGACCTTTTTATTGTGCAAGTGGTGTGATGAAATGTGAATGCATGAACTAGCTCTAGCATGGTTGATACATTGTCAGCGAGCAGCCAGCAGCACACGCACGCACACACATGTAGTGCCTATCTCTTGTTCTCACACAAGTTCAAACTATAGATGCACAAGTCTCTATATAAACTAGAGCAATGCTTTAGTTCCAAGCAATGTCAGACTAAACATTCTACACACTCATGGACTCCCATATGGCTCTTTTCTAATGGGCTTTAATAGGTCCATTTGATTTAACTAAGATCTAGCTGAAACCATAAACCCTCACACTAGGTTTTATTGGGTTTTTGGCTTATAAAATCCAACAAAGAATTGATACCGCCAACAAGATCCGGATCTAAATCCAATAAGGTTTCTAGTGACAAATCATTGAAGTCAACATCCAACTATGAGGGGTGGCAGGGTGAATGTCATGGGAGGGGCGTATCTACTTATGGGCGATTTTAATGTGATCCTCTCGCCGGCAGAGAAGAGGGGCGGCAGACCTTTACCTTTGATGTGAGCGTTCAGGAGTTCTTTCACTTCATGTCAAGTAATAGACTGCAAGATTTGGGCTTTACGGGACTAGTCTTTACTTGGAGGGGAGTTTCTACTGGTGGTCAGTTGGTGTATGAGAGACTGGATCGGTTCATCTGTAACAGTGCGTGGCGGGAGCAATTTTCCGGCAACTATTGTTAAACATTTGGATCATATTCTTTCATATCACCGCATCCTCTTGCTTTCTTTGGAATCTCGACAGTTGGCATTGGGGAGTGCAGTCTTTCGATTAGAGTCATCTTGGAATTCAAATAGCTCTTTTATAATGCTGGTTCGTCAGATATGGGGAGACAGATCTCATGGAGCTCACCACTATATTCTTACATCTCATATCATGGCTCTCAGAGGGGTGGTGAAGGCTTGGAACCATCGTCTGGGCTCTAATTCTTTCCAAGCGGGTGAGTGGCTTCAAGTTTGTTTGGATCCGTTGTATCAGAAGGAAGAGGCAAGGATTCTTTCATCGCATGATGTGATAGACCTACGCTGTTTGGAGCACCATTTGGCTGTTGTGGTATCTCGTCAAGCACGTTCTGCGTCTCAGCGGGCTCAGGGAGAATGGGTGCGTAATGGTGATACTAATTCAGCCTTTTTCCATCGGATTGTTTCATCTAAGTCGCATAGATACAAGATGGCGGAGTTTGTACGTGAAGATGGGTTTGTTGCTGATGAGCCCGAAGCCTTGAGGGATGAAGTTTTGAGATTTTTTACACAAGTGTGGACCGATGCCTGGTCTTTTGAGGACTTCCTGCCACCTATGCCTTTAGTCAGTGAGGAACTCCATTCGGATCTATTGGCCAAGGTATCTGCTAAGGAAGTGATGTCGCGCCCCGACCCGCGTAGGCCCAACTGGGCCGGGCGACGCGAAGCGGAACCTAACCTACTGCGGAAAATTTGGCGAGGTTTCCCTCTAATCGTAGTGGTTACCCTAGCAATCACAATCATCCTGTATTATACAAATATTACAACCCAAAGACTGAAACTGGATATTTATATACAATCCTCAAACAGGGAAATTATACATTTATCACTCCCGTAGGAGACTATCTGTCGCGCCCTGACCCGCGAAAGCCCAACCGGGCCGGGTGACGTGAACCGGAACCTACAAAACGCGAAAAACAAGCTGGCGAGGGTTCCCTCTAACCTATCGGTCTCCCTAACAGTTCACCAAAAGCACCCTCAAATAAAACAACATTAATTAGCGAAACCTCGAACCACAGATTTAAAACTCAAAGTGTTAAATATATATATCTTCGGAGAGGGGAAGATTCGAATACAACATCACTCCCATAGGAGACTAACTAGCAAAAGGGTAAAAGCAGTAAATGATCACCACCTCTCAAAGTCCACCTGGCGCCGCCGCACCGCCAACCAACTGCCCGGTAGGGGCCAAGGAAGAAGAACTGACGCCTGCACCTGCAAAACGCAGCCCTGGGTAGGTATGAGCACTAAGCTCAGTAGGGATCTACACTACGACACACAGAAGGAAGAGGGAAATGCAACAGTGTCGCCCTCAAGGCAGACTCGAGTGAGCTACAATGGTCCCATTACCATTCACCGATGATCTCTAGGCATATCCAACCATGGTCACCCCAACGGACTGGGCCCATCCTGGATATGCCTAGTGTCGCAGGGTGCCAGCTGTGGTCACCCAACTCGGCCATGGGCCCACACTGATCCCCTACTGGCAGGAATGGACACTGCCCAAACAACAAGACCCGCCACCGGTGGCATCCTCAACACCTGACTTGAGGCCGACACGACCTCTACAAACATCAAGCCACAAATGTACCAGTCATCTAAACCTATCATCAAATTCGACTGGACACTACAATTCAAACCGGGTCCAAACTACCCAACCCCGGTCCTAGGGCTAAGTCTGAGCTTCCAGCCTCGGGACGGCGACCCAAGGATCACCCCACGCCCTAACCAATGCAACTAATGCACAGTTCAAGAATGCATGCTATGACATACACAAACAGGAGATAGGCATGCAACAATATGTCAAGGATAGCATACAAGTCACCCGGATCGCTACAGCGGTACTACCGACCGCTGCCAGCCGATCCGCAGCGGGTCCCGGCATTACGACGGTACCACGGCCGTCGACCGCGGACTCCTGCAACGGGAAGCAACCCCGAAAATGATGATGAACAGTAAACAATATAATATTATATTTCAAAATATAATATTATATCCAAACACTCAAAGCCTCTACTTAGGGGCTAATTGATCCCGTCGATCCGACGTCCAAACGACGTCGGATTCAAGATCCAACTTAGCCACAAGTAGGTGTATATACCAGGATCATCATATCCAAAATCCATAATCATCCAACGATTGAATTAACGGGAAAACATTAATCAAAACCACTGAAAATAGACCATAAAACACCATCAGCTAGCCTTGGGATCGATCCGAACAATTTGGATCAATCCAAAGGCTTCATACCAGCTTACCCATTTAATTGCTGCAACGCAGCCCTCTAGTGCGAAAATCATAACAATTCGTAGAAAAATCGGAAAAATATGAAATCCATTGGAATGGAAAGCTAACGAAGAGATCTACAACTCTTATGTTTATCAAAACCCAAGATCATGTACTTGTCGGCCGAAAAACTAACCGTAAGCCGGCTGTTCTTCAAGAACAGCAGAAAACCGGAAAATCCGAGATTTATCATGCATAAAACCTACTCAAATCTCAACCAAATATCATGAAACTTATAACAGTAATTCTACTAAGCAAGAGGAAGTTAACAACATCAAGATCATCAAGATCAAACGGCTAGATCTAAAGAAACCCAACAAAGAAACACAGTAGGTAGAAGAACCTATCCAACAACGCATTCCTCGGTTGATCCCTCGCAAACCAGTCACCAACACGACTCCAAACCACACCAGGAGCCTTCCTCTCATCGCCACGAATCCAACAAGCTTTGGAACGCCAAAAACGGTGGCCGGAGGAGGGAGAACGACGAAGAAGTAGAGGCTGCCGGAAGAAACAGAGGAAACAGGGCTCTGCGGGAAAGAAGAGAAAAGAAGGAAGAAGAAGAGAAGAGAAGAGAAGGAAAGAAGAGGAAGGAAAGCCTGGGGGAAAGTCGGCGAAGGCGGGGAAAAGCTGGGGGAGGGGAGGGAAAGTCCTCCCTCCCCTGACAGGGGAAGCGATGGCCGCTCATGGCCGTCGTCACGAGCTCCACCGCCAAAGACTTCCAGGAACAAAGAGGGATCGATCCCACCTCAAAATGGGATCGATCTCCCTTGCCAAGAAAGGCAAACTTGGGCTAGAACTCAAGCCCAAGTCCAGATCTTCCGATCTCGGGTCCACCTAACCTTTCTAAACAAACACAACCACAACCAAGGTCAGTGTGTGCACACGCGGGTGTGAAACAAACCAACAAGGTGCAATTTATCAAATTGCCCTTGCGGTCTACAATGAGCCACAGGGATAGAGGGACAGGTCCTCACACTATCTATAACAAAAGGGTAAAAACTGGAAGATCGCCACCTCTCAAGCACCGCCAGACGCCGCCACGTCACCAAACACCGGCCCGGTAGGGCGACCGAAGAAGAGTTAGCGCCAGCACCTGCAAAACGCAGCCCGGGTAGGAGTGAGCACTAAGCTCAGCAGGGACACTATACTACGACACTCACAAGGGAGGGAACACAACAGTGTCGTCCCCCAAGCCTATCCTAGGTGTATACAAGGGTCCCATAACCCTCCTGGAAGTCCGTGAACGTAGGCCCAAAACACTGCATACTCTCAACAGGACACAGAATACTGTTTGGCGGGCCAGGACACCGCTGGACAGGCACTCCTCCTCCCAAGAGTTTAGGGTCACCGGACTCCGGCTACACTTCGGATACGACTTTGGAGACGACACGACCTCTATAATCATCAAACGACATGTATTCAGGTCAAACTAACCCTATCATCGAAAATGACTGAATACTACAAATCGAGTCATGGACCAAGCTACCCGCAACGGTCCTAGAGCTAGATCCGGGCTACCCGAAAGCCCCGGATCAGCAACGCCCTACACAGATGCAACTAATGCACAACACAATGCATGCTATGACATGCGCAGGATAATACATGTAAACATGCAATATTATGTGATGATATAAATAACAAGGTCTGGGCACGGCACCCTGCCGGCCCGGGGTGGTGGACAGGTAAATAAGGTCTAAGGAGTTGCTGCAATGGTACCACCACCAACTGCCAGCAGTCCACCACAACACCTGCATCGGGAAGCAGCCCCACAAACAACAGCTTGCAGATATAACAGATAAAGCCCTCGGCGCACGTCGGCATGCAAGGCTAAGGAAAGCTGTAGGGCTACCCGCCCGCTTATTCTAAACATCCCGGGAGTAATCACTCACCCGGTTCACCACTGCCCTATTATAGGGCTAACATGCTTAAACATATGTACCAGGTATTAAGACAGTAAAGAAAACCGTCATACAAAGCCCCGCGGGCAAAATAAGGTAAATTTTCCTCTCTCTGCCATAGTCGGATCGATCCCTCCCCCAAGGGAGGATCGATCCCTCAAATGACAGATAACGAATTCTCCACATCACGCCGAGTCCGATCGATCCGTCCTCCCAGGACGATTGATCCGACTCGCGATAGGGAACGTCCCATGCTATCCAAGGCACCGGGATCGATCGCCCTCACCCGGGGCCGATCGATCCTGCTCGGGTTCAGCATGACCAACCAGGATGGATCGATCCATCTCATAGACGGATCGATCGGTTGGGTTCTCCAGCAAACCAACGGCGAGAAATACCGTCGGAAAACTCCACCAAATCCCACAAAACCTTGGGATCTAGTAGTACGAAGCATCACGAATCCAAAACGGGCGGAAATACTACAATCTAACAAGTATACAACAAGATCTAAGCATAAGAACATCGACAGCCAGAAAAACTTCCAAAAACCCGAAATAAATGTAGGTAGGATCCCTATCTAAGCAATAGCAGCTTCAATCCCAGCTGCTAGGCCTTGGATCGTCCGCAACCTCTTCGAAATCCAGAGAAAATCTCAGCCAAGAACTCGGATTTCCAAAGAGATTCAAGGAAGAAGGTTCTGTCTGCTTTATAGGCAAACGAATCGACTAAGCAGGATCGATCCGTCCAAGGAGACCGATCGATCCAGCCAAGAGAGCGATCGATCCAGCCAAGGAGACCGATCGATCCAGCCAAGGGAACGATCGATCCAACCAAGAGACAGATCGATCCTTCTCCGAGTCTGATCGATCCGTTCCAAGAGACCGATCGATCCTTCTCAACGATCCACGTTCCTGTCATTGAGCGATCGATCCTTCTAGCAAGGAAGGATCGATCCCTCTTTCGCAGGAAGCGGGACTTGGGTTAAAACTTAAACCCAAGCCCGGATCTTTCGATCCCGGGTCCCACTAACCATTCTAGCCAAACATTACCACAAACGTGGTCAGTGTGTGCACACGCGAGTGTGAAACAAACCGACAAGGCGTAATTTACCAAATTGCCCTTGCGGTCCACGACGACCCACAGGAGTAGAGGGACGGGTCCTCACAAGTGAGATCCGTGGTGTTTAGTATGAAGGATGATTGTGTTCCGGGCCCTGATGGTATCCTGACAGATTTCTACTCGTCGCACTGGAAGGTTGTCGGGCACGAGTGGGTTTATGTTGTGCAAGATTTCTTTTGCCGTGGTTCTATCTCTTCCTCTTGGGCTCAGACCTTCGTATCTTTCATACCTAAGAAGCCTTTTCCTAGGAGATTGAAGGAGTAACACCCTATAAGCCTGTGTAACATCTGCTATAAGGTGGTTTCTTCCATCCTAGCTTCGAGACTTAAGCCACTACTGCATGATTTAGTGGGAAGTGAACAAACGATGTTCATCCTAGGGTGGTGTATGTTTGATAGTATAGCTGCGGGGTGTGAGATTTTGCACTCCTTGGAGAAGGCCCCGTGTACTCACCCCATGATGGCCCTCAAGATCGATCTCCAGTCGACATACGACAAGGTGAGGTGGCCTTTCGTTCAGGTTGTTTTGCTCAAGATGGGTTTCCCTCTGCTCTGGATCAAATGGGTGATGGGATGCATAACGTCACCGGTCTTTTCTTTTATTGTTAATGGGCAGTCCTTCAGGCGCATTTTCCCTCAGCGTGGCTTGAGGCAAGGAGATACGTTGTCGCCTTATATCTTCGTGCTGGTGCAAGAGGCGCCCTCTCTCGGATGCTTAATGACCCGGCTTCTAGCCTTGTGGGGCTAAGGTTTCGTGGTTCCTCTTTCTGCTTCTCCCACTTGACAATTGCCTATTTGTTTATGCTGCCTCTTATGCCAAAGCAAGGAAGATTCATTAGATCATGGTGTGGTTTGGTTCTATGTCGGGCCTTTGCGTGAACAATGCCAAATCAAGTGTGAGATTCTCTCCTGCTTTTGATGATGATCGATTGGAACGTATCCGGGGTATTCTTCAGGTTCAGTTAGCGGATGTGGAGAGCTTGTCGACCTACCTTGGAGTCCCGATTTTTGGATCTAGAATGCGAGCACCAGCCTTCTTCGCCCTTCTTGATCGAGTGCTTTCAAGGTTGTCCTCATGTTCTGAGACGAAGATCTCGGGTGCAGGGAGGGTCGTCTTGGCAAAGAGTGTTTTGCAAGCCTCCCCAGTTCATTATATGTCTTATGTGGGCCTTCCGACAACAATGCTATCAAGTGTCGAAGCTATCATCATGATCTTTATTTGGGAAGGAAAAAACAAGAGCTTTGGAAGGGTGGGTTGGCAGACAGTGGTCTCGCCAATTGACCGTGGTGGGCTCGGTTTGAGAGATATGTGAAAGTAGCAAAAGGCTCTCACAATTACCCGTGCTGCTAGGCTTCTGGATGCACAATCTTCGATAGGCTTCTGGATGCACTATCAATGGGAGAATCATCTACTTCCCGTATCATGCCGGAGATCCGCATCAGTCTATTGGAAAGCAATTTTCAAAGCAGTTCAGGAACTCAGAAAAGGAATGATCTTCAAACCGGGTATTGGCAGCAAGATCAGTCTCCTTTGAGACTCTTGGCTTGGGGATACTTCTATTGAAAGGACACCAGTTCCCATCAACATGAGGCTTCCGTTGGGAGTCAGACCTGAATAGTTGGTGGTGTCTGATCTAATGACGGAGGGCAGGTGGGATGAGGACCGGATCTCTGTGCTTTTGGGGCGGGCAATGGCTGCTAATATTCTCTTTATTCCCATCAACTGCCATGATACGTTGATATGGTCTTTTAGCACAACGGGTATGATATCTTCTCAATCACCCTATGTCTTTGTTGCTCTCTCTACTATTCCGGCTGGGGATGTAACTGTTTTTATAAAGAGTTGCGGCTTAACCTTTGGAGGCTGCCAGCATCACCAAAGGTGAGATTGTTTGTGTGGAAGATGATACATGGTCGTCTCACCACTAGAAATGTTTTATGGAATTTAAGACTGATCTATGATTGCTCCTGTCCACTGTGTTTGGTGGAAGTAGAATCTATTATCCATCTTTTCTTCTCGTGTCGAATTGCTAGTCAAGTATGGTCCTTTCTTCTTCCTATGGATATGCTGCCTTTTGATTATGAAGCCCTGTTGGTTATTCTTGAGAGATCTGCTTCCTTAGAGGAGGTACGCGCCCTCAAGTCTATTATCTCGTTTGCTCTATGGGTCATATGGAAGGCATGGAATGATGCAGTTTTTAATAGCATTCGTGTTGATAATGGTGTTATATTCTCGAGAATTAGAAGACTGGTGGAAGAGTTTGGGAGGTTATCCATTGGTCGCAGGAATATGGTGTATGCTGTTAATTCTGAACCTTACTTATGTATAGCCCAGACAGACGGATCTTTTGTATCACCTGATAGACCAGCGGGTGTGGGTGTTCTCATTAAGCGCAGAGATGGATCTATGTAGGCGGCAGCTTCTGAGTCAGCTTTTGCTTCTTCCTCTGATGAAGCTGAGTTGTGTGGGATTCGAAGGGTATTGATTATGGCCAGTGAACTCCTGTGCTCTTCAATTCTAATCGAAACTGATGCAAAATTTTTTATTGACTACATCAATTGTAAAGTACCATGGCCTCATGAGTTAGAAGTTTTGTTAAGGGAAATTTAATCCCTTGCGGCGTGTTTTGAGGTCTTGACTTTTGGATCTGTGCATCGAGACCTTGTGGGAAAAAGAGATGCATTGACCAAGCTCGCAAGGGTGCGTCAGTGGTCGAGGGCTTGGGTCTTTGCTCCGGGATCTGAGCTTCCATGAGATTTTCCTCTGATTTCTTAGTTTTGTGCAATATATGTGTAATTGTTTCTTTTTGTTTCACTCCCTTATGATCTCTAACTAGCCAAGTTGGCTGGTCTAATAAAAAAAAAAAACATCCAACTATGATAATAAGGATCAGAGGTTCAAAACGTTGACTCCAATCATAGAATATTACTGCATTCTGGTGGTATATTCTATCGATGCTTTCGGATATGAACATCATGATCCGAGTCCGACACCCAATTAGCAGCGGATCCGATATGAAGCTCCAGATTCGTATCGGATCCCGAGTTGGACCCTCAAGTTTCTGACCATTGCATATTTTAGTGCAAAAATATCCTGGACTCCGATAGATCCGTGTTTGGATTCGTCAAAGAATTCTTTGGCTTGTAATGGTCCTCTCTGGCCTCAAGTAATGGTCTGAAATGGAGTTTTACCTGGGTAAAAGATAGAACGATATCTAAGTAACCTTAGTTATACCATCGTTCCTACAAACCGCACTCGAATCTCATCGAGAGAGAGAGAGTGTGTGTGTGTGTGTGGAGAGTGGTGGTCTTCTTGGTTCGAAAAGGGGATACTTTGATGGGTTACTTGCCCTCTTTGCGCAATAACGCAGTTCACATCGTCTCCAATCTCACCTCGGCCCTCCTCAATCCCATCTCCGATGAGCCCTCCTCGCCCTCGGTGCCCTCTGTACGCTTATCTCTTCTTTTCTTGCTATCTTTTCTATTGGAGGTGGAAGTCGTTGATGATTTCTTGCTATCTTTTCTATTGGAGGTGGAAGTCGTTGATGATTTCTTGCTATCTTTTCTATTGGAGGTGGAAGTCGTTGATGATTTTAGGCTCCTATTTGATGTTATAGAATGGCTCTATCGTCTAAACTGGCAAATGGGTATCATTTGATTTTGGGGTTTTAGTGGTTTTATTGCTGGGTTTGTGGAATCATGCTTTGCTTTTCGGTATTTGATAGGATGATCTTTTTTCTCAAGTTTATCGAAATGGGTACCTGGGATTGTGGTGTTTGGGTGCTGGTTTTGCTCAAATAATTCTTTTTGATGCTATGGAATCGTTGTGTGGGCTTCGACGCCAAGTTGGTTGGTTTTGTTCTGATGGTTTCTTTACGCTGGGTTTATGAAGAATCTTGCGTAGGTTTTAACTAATAGATTATAAAGTCTTCGATTTTAGTTTATGAGAAAGTTGTGTGTTTTCTAGCATTTCAGGTGCTTTTTATGGAATGTGCTTCAATTTTCAGCTGTTGGAATGGCTTTATTGGCACCATCTTCAAGTGGTTTTAATCTTCGATGTTTTGATTGCTCTGGTTGGTGGGATTTCGATGCATATAGGTTGGTTGGAGTAATTGGGTGACCGCGTTATATACGATAGGTTCATGGGCTTCTCTGTGAAGATGAGATTTCTGGTCTCGTAATGTTTTGTTTGCTCTAGTTGCTCAATCTTTGAAGAAATGTTTCTATTTATGGATTGGGAATTGTGATGAGGGCTTCATTCTCATATGGATTATGTTTTCTTCGATATGTGGTGTTTTTGGTTCCTTTTCTATCATATGGAATGAAATCTGTTCCTCCCTTGACATTCTGTTTTTGGTTTTAGAGAGTGCCTTTATTTTAATTGCATTACAATTTCTGTAGGTGATGCTGACCACTAGTTGTCAATAAGTGTCTTTTTCAGCCGGCCTTAGATATAACTTCTTTGCCATATATAACTTGTGTCCCGATGATTTGTGACTTATGTTATAAGGATGGGGATATGAGCTTTCTTCCTTGAAAACTCATAGTTTCCATTTTCTTTATTACACAAACAAACATTTCCTACACATATTCTCATGAGCATTGCTGCAGATTACTTTTATGGCTCAAGTATCATGTGTTTAAATGTTTAATTTTTTTCTCAAGGGGTAGCATTCAACAGCTTCTTTTTTGTTCAATTGAAGCTTATCTTCGATGTTTTGATTGCTCTGGTTGGTGGGATTTCAATGCATATAGGTTGGTTGGAGTAATTGGGTGACCGCGCTTTATACGTTAGGTTCATGGGCTTCTCTGTGAAGATGAGATTTCTGGTCTCGTAATGTTTTGTTTGCTCTAGTTGCTCAATCTTCGAAGAAATGTTTCTATTTATGGATTGGGAATTGTGATGTGGGCTTCATTCTCATATGGATTTTGTTTTCTTCGATATGTGGTGTTTTTGGTTCCTTTTCTATCATATGGAATGAAATCTGTTCCTCCCTTGACATTTTTTTTTTTGGTTTTAGAGAGAGCCTTCATTTTAATTGCATTACAACTTCTGTAGGTGATGCTGACCACTAGTTGTCAATAAGTGTCTTTTTCAGCTGGCATTAGATATAACTTCTTTGCCATATATAACTTGTGTCCCGATGATTTGTGACTTATGTTATAAGGATGGGGATATGAGCTTTCTTCCTTGAAAACTCATAGTTTACATTTTCTTTATTACACAAACAAACATTTCCTACACATATTCTCATGAGCATTTCTGTAGATTACTTTTATGGCTCAAATATCATGTGTTTAAATGTTTAATCTTTTTCTCAAGGGGTAGCATTTAACAGCTTCTTTTTTGTTCAATTGAAACTTATGACTTTCCATGCGTTTCATGAGTTCTTTCCTGAGTTATTGTAACAATCTGGAAGGACAATGATAGACATATACTAAGTATTGACGTACTAGTAACAGTTTTAACCTTGTGCTTTGTATAGGAGGAAGTGGGGGTGGTGAATCCAGAAGAGGAGGCTGTAGATGTAGAATCTGCAGTTCCAGATGGCCCTGACACGTCTTCTTTCACTGCATTCCTTGTATCTCTCTTGTCACCTGCCGACTCAGGTAGTCATCCAAGTAAGGAATCAACCTTGAATCGTAGTGAAGAATGGGATGGAACTTCAGGGTCAGGAGTCAAGGAAAGTGCAGCAAGAAAAAGCCTGTTATCGAAAAGCAAGCAGTCTCTTGGAAGAGTTATCCATAAAGCAGCCAGGATAAGTGGTTTCAGACAAAGTTCTGAGCCGAAGGTTGATCCTAGCCTGAGAAGGGATTCAAAACTTGTCGAACATGAATTGAAGCCTGTGAAGATCCCAAATGAGACTGCATCAAGGTTAATTCTTCCTGATATTTCGGAACCATCATTGCTTCTTTCGGAGAACATTCGAAATGGTCTTTATGCTTCTTTGCCATCATTGGCTCAAGGGAGGAAATGGGTGCTGCTCTATAGGTGCTTAGACAAGCCTTGTTCCTTCAGTTTTTGATCTGTGGATCCATTTAAATCTAATTCTAGCTTTTCTTCCCCCAATTTTCTGCTGTGATTATCATGTAGTACATGGAGGCATGGAATATCACTTTCAACTCTTTACAGAAGAAGCATGCTTTGCCCTGGTTACTGTCTCCTGGTATTGTTCCTTATCCTTTAGGTGATTTCTTTCACATTTATAAACAGTATAGACAGAGCATGATCATGATTTTGGAACGGTGATTCAGAATAAAATGTTTGGTGAACCACGAAGTTACTTTGCTTTATGATATCCCATGACATGTTCAAGGTCATTGACTAATCCATCTAGAACACCTTTTTTGGTGTTGTGTTAACCATAAGCTGGCATTCATGTCGCCACTAACAGTTTTCAGGTTGTATCAAGCTTAAACCAAGCTGAGCATGATCTGTAGGCAAGCAGCTTGATCCTACATTCCTTTCCCTTTTTGCACATCACTACCTTTTTGCACATCACTAGCTTATGAAAATATGCATTCTTGTTACTTCATTGAATCTGTAGAAACTGCTTATGTCTTGGTGAAGCAAAGTCATGTGAATTAAATTATGTATGGATAGCTGCAGAAGTGAAAGTTTAGGATTACATATTTGATACAAGTCATTTGTAGCCAGTTTTCTTGGACTGTTCTTGCTTCTTTAGCTTTCACTAAGTAGTGTTTATGCTTGTGCTCATATAGTTTTGCTTTTATCTTATGTCTTTGATTAGTATAAATATGTTGGCGTATATAATAAATATTTAAACAGTACCAAGTACTTATGGTGCCTAATCTAGTTGACATTTGCTTTAGTATTAAACGACCTTTTAGCTTCATTTAACTTGGTTCTTTTTTAGGCTGTTGGAGATCAGAAGGGTGCAGTATTCGGTGGCTTAGTTGAGGCACCATTGCGACCAACAAAAAAATATCAGGTGGCAGAACAGGAAGCACTTCATAATTCGCTTCACTCAATTGTTCTCTCCATACTCTATTCACCAAACGTTTTATTTTCCTTAAAGTTTCTTATCACTCACTTATCTGTTGGGTATGCTTTGCTTCAGGGCACAAATAACAGCTTTGTCTTCACAAATTTGTCCAGCCATCCTGTCATATTTCGTCCAACAGGTATTCAGAACATCTTTTGTGTCATTTCATGCTAAGTGGTCATTCAAGTGATCACACTCTTTTGTTACCATCTTAAAGTGCACCTCCACTTCATTCAGTCTTGATCCTATCTGTGACATTTGCCTTCAATGCTGCATCCTTCTGTTAACCGGCTAAACATTCTCTGCAGGGCCTCTCTTCTTTTGATTCTGATTTGCATCTGTAAGTCCACTTGAATTTCTACTTAGTGGTGATTGTGGTGGTATTTCTACTTAGTTTGAGTCCAGCAGCTTAAAGCCCTCAGTGGACCTTAAGCGAGGGTTTAGTTTCTCCCTCGTGCTTATATTATTTAATTGTTTTCCTGTAGATTTTCAAATCAAGTAATAAATTTACTTCATTTTGCAACTTCCTATGTATTAATGTTGCAATTGAATACTCGGTATTTGCATGTATATGTCTCTTCCAGTTGCTTTGTTTTTTTAGTAGCACGCAAAAAACTCCCTGCGTTCTTGTCCCATTTAAGATGTCCCAGTACATGACACGTCTACACTATAAAATGTAGGCTATAGATGATTGCAGGTTAGAAAGTTTTGCAACTGAATGGATAACAAAGGGCATATGTTTTCAGTGTAAAATGGACTTGATGTGCCTTCATGGAGGGAGAAGACTGAGGAGGGGATATTGTTTGAGAGCCATAGTTTTTATTTAAATCTTGCTATTCATGGTTGTGATCATTGATCTTGCAGGTGCCAATCACTACTTCACTTTGTGCGCAACTGATTTCTTGGCCTTGGGAGGGGGTGGTCATTTTGCCCTATACTTAGATGGGGAGCTGTGAGCCACATCTCCTTATACTTTTATTCTGGAATCTTGTCAAGCCATAGTGTCATAATTGGTTCGTCTAATTTCATGCAACTTTGGAAAGCAAGACACTAATTTGTGTATCAAATTACACGTTATTTCAGTTATACTTTTATTCTGGAGTCTAACTTTTAAAGCAGTTCATACTATACAAAATATTCCGTTCATCTAATATCATGCAACTTTAAAAAGCAAGATACTGGCTTGTATATCAATTTCACCCTTTATTTTCTTTGCAGGTTGAATGGGTCAAGTTCTACTTCAGAGACTTTTGACAATTCTTGTCTTGCACACTCACAAGAATTTGTAGTCAAGGAAGTGGAGGTATATTGCTTACATCCACCTCTGTTTATGTTTTGGTTTCATTTGGTCCAGCTTTATATGTCAATCCTATAATCTTTCTGTTCATGGAATCTTCTTCTAATGTTTGATGCAGTTATGGGGCTTTGTGTATGCTTCAAAATACGACGAAACAATAGCTCAGTGTCGAACAGAGAAGCCAGGCATCTGCAGATGGTGAATCAAATTGAAACTCGACTATATTTCATCAGAACTGCAGCTGATATATCAACTGGTTCGACAAGCGAATGATGTCTAAAGTTGCTGATCGTAGTTGTGTGGAACACATGAAGCTTTTTCTTGCTCCATTAGTTCTTTTATATAAAGAGGATATGTAAATATTACCATCATAGTTCTTACCAATGTAACAACAGGATAATTGAAAGAGACAAATTTAGAGCTAGTGCTGGATTGTAGTTCTATGAACACATGTGAAGCAATATAATAACGAAGATTTTTGAGCCACTTTGGAGCTACTAATAATGGTTTCCAAACAGTCTAGTCTTGTGTATCCTTTTGTGAACTACTGTTACAATGTACAATGATCTATGGATTGATCACCTGGGAACTGAATAAAGTGCAGGTGCAATGTATCCGCTGATCCCGGACGCAATCGAGCAACTCGCAGCCATCTCCCTCCAATCGAAGTATTTCTTTAGAAAAAAAAAACACACTAGATTAACTTCATCGCTAGTTTATTCTTCTTATCAGTTAAGTTCTAAAGCTACAATCCCATTTAACATTGTGGTTACCCAAGAAGTACTGAGGACAAACCTCAGCACCATCCAGACTATCAAAAACTAAAAATAATTCACGAGCTTGCTGGCCGTCCAGACTCCCGAGTCCACCATACGGAATGGTTCGGAGTCTGGATTGGCCACCAGACGGGTTAAGCTCCATTTTGGGAGGCCTTACAGTTTTGGACCGGGGTTCTCAGCCCCCCACCTGAGTTCCTAGGCCTTTTGTAGTGGGGATTTTGAATGTGCTACCAGCCACTTGACTCAACTGATCAAAAAAAAAAAACTCACTAGCTTGGTTAGATACCAAATCTACTCTCTCGTTACATCCATGAGGGGGATATAACAAAAAGAGAGTTAGCCAAAAGCCCTGGTCTCCCACCAAATGTTCCGCACCAAAGATCTACACGCATTTGGTGGGTTTGTCAATTGAAATTTTCTTAATTCATTCATATAGAGCTTAAAGGAAAATTTTACTATTTTAGGAAAGTTTTTTTAATTGTATAATTGATAAAAAAAAACCCCATATTAGAGAAAGTTTTCGGTAAAAACCTCATTTGACATGTTTTTAAGGCTATAACAACATTTATATGTTTATTTGACGGGTGTATTAAGAAAAGACTAAAATGCCCACGATAGCTAAATGTATTTACTAGGCATGGTGGTGGTAGCGCAATGGCGGTGGACGGGGCAGTGGATGGTCACCGGAGTTGGGATTCGGGAATCCAGGCCGGGAAGGAGAAGGAAGCAACAGGGTGACCTCCTGAGGCTTATGAAAGCTTCAGGAGGTCACGAGGTGACGGAGGGTGTTGGTGGTGGCGGTGGTGGTTGCAGATGGCATGGTGGAGGGTCGTCGGAGTTGGGATCCGATGATCCAGGCCTTGATTGAGATTGGGGATGGAGGAGGAAGCGGCGGGGTGACCTCCTGAATCTTATGGAAGCTTTATGAGGTCACTAGGTGGCGGAGGGCGGCGGTAATAATGGATCTCATCGGCGGTGGGTTTGGGTTTAGGTCGTCGGCGTCGATGGAGGTGGTGTGGAGGGCGGTGGGTTTGGGTTTAGGTCGTCGGCGTCGATGGAGGTGGTGTGGAGGGCGGTGGATGTTGCAGGAGGGTTGGGGGTGATGAGGGGAGGTGATTGGGGTAGTTTTGAGCTGTGGGGTTGTCGGCTTGGCGAACGGTGATAGCGGCTCACGATCGAGTTGCTTGAGCCGATGGCAAGCAGGACAATGAAGTCCCGGCTTGCTGTCGGCTTGGGGCGAGTCGAACCGAGCTCGGGGGTGGCGAGAGGAAGAGGAGAGAGAAAAGTCAGGGAAAATAGGGGGAAAGGGGTAGAAAAATAGGAAAAAATATGGTAAAAAGATGGAGAAAATTATAAAAAGAAAAGTGGAGGTGATTGAAGAGACCATTGATGGAGAATCTCGGTCAATTAAGTTGTAATTTGAAGAGTTAAAAAGATGAAAATGTAGGAAAGATAAAAATGCATTTAAAAAAGATGAAAATGCATTTAAAAAGATAAAATGCACTTAAAAAGATGTACATACATTTAAAAAGATGAACATCCATAAAAAGATGAAAATGCATTTAAAAGATGAAAATAGAGTTAAAAAGATAAAAATGGAGTTAAAAAGATAAAAATGCATTTAAAAAGATAAAAATACATTTAAAAAGATAAAACTGAATTTAAAAAGATGAAAATGAATTAAAAAAAATGAAATACATTTAAAAAGTTGAAAATGCATTTAAAAAGATGAAAATGGAGTTAAAAAGATAAAATTAAAGTTAAAAAGATAAAAATGATGGAAAGATAAAAATGCATTTTAAAATTTGAAAATGCATTTAAAAAGATGAAAATGTATTTAAAAAAATTTAAAATAGAGTTAAAAAGATAAAAATAAAGTTAAGAAGATACATATTGGAGGCAAGGAAGTGGAACTAAGGGGGGATCCGGGGATGGAGTGATTGGCATTATAAGGACTCTCTTGCCGATCAAATTCTTAATTTTAATTGATATAATTAGATAGTATCTTTTGTGGGCTAATTGATAGACTTAAACCCAAACTCGGAGAAACAGTTGGAACCCTTGGTTATATGGACTCTATTGTTGCTGCTTTCAAATAAGGAATGGGCAATTCTAAATACTCCCGTCTTTTTACTACGTACACCCACCAAAATCTTTTCAATTAATGCCCAATTTATCTTTTAGAGTATTTGACTAAATTACCCCCCCCCCCCCCCCCCCCCCCCCCCACCATTGTCTTCTACCTCTAAACCTCCATCATCGTCTTCTACCCCTAAACTATAAAACCCTCCTCCAACATCTATATATGACAATGATCAAAATGCAGCTGGTCTCTCTCAATCTGATGACGAACACGAAGACGACGTCAGTGAAGAAGTTGTAGAAGACGAAGAAGGCAAAGAAGGTGATGTTCCGTCTAACCAGACTGAATATACACACACTCGACTCGGGCATAGGAATATGTTCGGTTGCTTTCAACCGAACATACCCTTCTTTCTATAGGTCGAAGTATGTTCGGTTGCGAACATACTCTTGAATGGTTTCCATAGGTCGAACATATCCTTTTTTAACGGACTTTATAAGCCGATCATATTGATTGTTCAAAGTTATATATGATTCATATACTGAAGTAATTTGAAGATACTAATGGATAATTATGTACTTATATTTGACATTTCATGTATGTGTTGAGTAAGTTGAATAAGTTGGATTATGTGGTTTTAAATAAGTTAGTTATGTTTGTGCTTATGCACGGAATGTATGTGGTTTCAAATGTATGTGACTACGTGCACCACCCCGTTCTAATGACCGAACTTACTCTTCTTGAATGGTCAAGCTTGACTGAACCTTCATCACTTGTGTTGATCCTAATCTTATTTTGATGATGTCAATATGTGTATAATGATAAAACAATGATTTGATGTTTATATCCCTCAATTTAAATCACTTATATCTCAATTTTTAGAAGTTTTTGTACATATGGTCTATGTCAAGATCGACTGTCAAATGGCACGGTCGATGGTCAAGACTTGGCCATTTTGGGGTGATTGTGGCGGTCTATCCAAGTATCGACCTTGGCTACACATTTTTTTGACAGGGAGCCACAATTGATGCTACAGTCGATACATGGATCGACCGTGAAGACTAGACGGTTGATGTAATGGATGATTCAGGTTACTTTGAGCGTGACGGATGATGCTACGATCGATGAATGGATCGATCTTGACTACTGGAGGGTTGATGTAATGGATGATCCAGGCTATTTTTGAGCGTGACGGATGATGTGACGGTCGATGCATGAATCGATCGTGAAGACTATTTTTGAGTGTGACGGTCTATCCGTGCTATTTTTGAACGGTCGCCGAGCTCTCTGCAACGGTTAATCACTATCGGATTGAGTTCTATTGAATTTAATCTGCCGAACATGGTCACACGAATCGGTCATCTTCTTTTGAACATGGCAAATTGGTATTTCGAATGGTTGTTTTGAACGCCTAGGTCACTGGTTGCCGGTCGGGAGGTAGAGGACGCTGGGGCTGAGGGTAGATTAGGAATATTATGAAAAACGCTATGGTGCACACTAAAAAAAATAGTATTTTCAAAATTTAGTGGGGTGTATTTAGAAATTAGGTGTACCTAGCAAAATCTATGGTGTATTCAGAATTACCCATAAGGAATTTATAAGAAGTTAAAAAGAAAGGCAAATTCCAGAGGGCAGTGGAAGAGTCCATACCATTCTGAGAAGTGGTCGAGTTTGAATTCGAGTCTCATGATTATTTTTTCCTTAGGGCATGTTTGGTTGCTCAGGACTGGATGGAGTGGAGTCACTTTCTGGAGTGTAGACTTTTGCAAGGTGAAGTCCTGTGAAGTGGTTTGTCAGTTTTTGCCATTTGGTTGGTGATGGAGTGGAGACTGAGTTGGTTGACTTCTGGACTTTCTGTTGTTTGGTTGGTGCTGGAGTGGAGACTGAGTTAACAGACTTTTTGACTTTCTGATGTTTGGTTGGTGCTGAGAGTGATGATATGGTCACCCTCGATTAGGGGTAAGTTTAAACTCTTAAAAAAACAAATCTTAAATACATTTTAAAAGTATTGAATGCGTTTTTATAATACGAAAAAAATTTAGTGAGAGGAAATCATTAATTTATTCCCCTTAACTATTTTAACCAAATATGTTAATTTATCATATCTTGATGTAGTTTTTTTGACGACATAAATGACGGTAAATTATCGAAAGGATTGGAAAAAAGCTCAAATACAATATCACCTGTAATGCCAACAATAACATGTAAAACTACAAAGTATCACAGTTCGTCTACTTCAATAGATCTCGTCTAGTGTTATCAAATTACGACTATCTTTAACATGTTAACATGCAATATAAATAATGCAACTTACGATCAACACAATGAGCGCAAAGACCAGTAAAGAAACTGCCGTATAGCGCCTATCTTTGTCTGATTTCCCATTTCCAAGCTCAAGCTCATAATCACCAAATGACGCCAATGCATCGTTTTGATTGTGAAACCCGTGATAGCAAGCCCCACTAAATTTATGCACCTGGACATGACACTCTGATCAGTTATCATAAACTTCTGGGCGTCTTACTTTGTAGACAATATAAAATTTCATCCTCATTAGGAGACACCTGCAAAAGGAATAAAGTGCAGGTTTGTTAACTAACGCCGATGGTAGATATAATACCAAACAATAAAACGAACAACGATCAAATTCGAGTCCGAGTCCGAGTCCGAGTCCGAGTCCGAGTGGAAATCGCCTCGTCTGCCCCCTTTCCTTTCTCCTTTTGAAAGGCTGATTGCCCTTGTGTTGCTCCTCCGACGCAGCCTCCTCCCTCTCGACTCTCTCTCTCTCTCTTTCGCTCTCTTTCGCTCTAGCTCTAGGGTAGACGAAGCGAGAGAGACGCAACCGGCCATATCCCTTAGCTATTGTTCGCGATGGCACTAATCTCTGAGTTCGAAGACGACCAGGAGCAGCCGCAGAAGCCCTCCTCCTCCACCTCGTCAGGCCTCGATGCCGCCGACCAGGAGGCGCTCCGCTTGATAATTGCCAGGAAGGGCCCCATGCCCTTTCTGGAGATGGCCTTCGATCTCCTCCGCCGAGAGTGCGGCCTCTTCAAGGACGACTCCGCCGTGAAGAAGATCACCGCTTTGGCGTCCGCCACCAAGGCAAAGGAGGACGCCCAAGAGAGGAGTCGGAAGAAGGACGCTGAGGCTCGAAGGACCTCTGACGATGTAGGACAGTCCGAGAAGCGCTTCAAGGAAGAGGAGAAGGTCCCGGAGAAGAAGGAGCCCACTGTGATAGAGTCCCAGATGGAGACTGCCGATGCCAATGGCAAGGAAGGCGGCTGCGGTAAGCTACATAATCTCTCTTCCCCTCTATTGAGAAAACTACAATCGTGTTTAGATAGTGAGGACTTAAGCTTAATGATGAAATCATTGTCATCGTTGTGATTCTAGGAAAGGACTTGAAGAGGAAAAGTATTGGTACCTTTTTATCTCGGTTCCCCCACTTGTGACTGGAACTTATAATAGGCTGGCTGCTACATTGCTTATCATTGTGATAAAATACTCTTGTATCCTCTGGTATGCCTCACTCACATGAGTAATTCTGAAGAAAACAAAGTCGACAGTAAGATGGATACATCCATCTGCTATGGCTGCCTGATAGTCGATAAAATTTGGATCTGTTTGATGCTTCAGTCGTCTTTCAGTCCGGAAGATTAGAGATTTTGGATTCTTTGAATTTTTTTTATTTGGATACATCAAGTGTTATAGGTAGCTGATGTTAGAGAATTTTTGGTCATTGATATGTTTCATGCTCTTGAATAGTTTTCCTAAGCTTTCATGTTTCTGATAATGGCATTCTATTCCACATTGAGATTTTACAAGTCAGTATATGTCTCGTATCTGTACATTTGTTGATCTTTATCGCATTGCTTTGTTTTTTTAATGGCTGGTTGATTGGTTAGGCTGGATGTCAAATTTATTTAACTCTTGTCATAGTTTTCTCACTTCTGGAATCTTGATTCATTTGCTCTTGAAGTGTCAGTTGGGTAATCTATGCTTTCATTTGTGGTATATGATTTGAGTTTTTCCAATGATGTGCTTGTAGAGCCAAACTCTGGAAATGGTTTGGACCTAGAGAACTATTCTTGGACTCAGACACTACAAGAGGTTAACGTCAGCATCCCTGTTCCTCGAGGAACTAAGTCTAGGTTTGTCACATGTGAAATAAAGAAGAACCACTTGAAGGTTGGGCTGAAGGGACAACCTCCCATTATTGATGTAAGTGCCAAAATCCAATTATGAGATTTTTTTCCCCCGCTTTTCTCCCTTTTGATGCTATACCTAGGTATGTATTGCATTATTCTCATTCTGAAAAATTTATTCTTGGACATTAATCGCATCTGCCAGAACCTATTATTTTTAGGGTGATTTATATCAGTCAATCAAGCCTGATGATTGCTTTTGGAGCATTGGTAAGAAGTGGTCTTGATGTTTCCTATGATTGCAATTTTATTGCTTCTGTTGATATGTTTTCTTTGAGCTGGAGTGACCATTATACAAATTTGCAGAGGATGGGAAGTCCATCTCTATTCTTTTGACCAAGCACAACCAAATGGAATGGTGGAAGGCTTTGATTAAAGGTGATCCTGAGATTGATACACAAAAGGTAGAACCTGAGAACAGCAAGTTATCTGACTTGGACCCTGAGACTAGGCAAACAGTTGAGAAAATGATGGTAAGGCTTTGATTTGTCTCGGCCATTCTTTGGAACTTGCAATTACTGCAGTTTTGTTTTGTCAATGCTCTGGCTTTGATTTGTCTAGGCCGTTCTTTGGAACTTGCAATTACTGCAGTTTTGTTTTGTCAATGCTCTTTTATCTTATGCTCAGTGGCAGTCATTGCTTCTCTCTTTGTTTTACTCTTTAAAATTGTTTGTTGATCCAATTTGCGGCTGCCCTATTGGCACAGACTTATTTTCTCTGTTTTTTTCCCCTTCATTTGTGTTCATCCTGCGGACTGGGCTGAGTGGCTGTTTGATGTCCTCTCGTTATGTTTAGTAGTTATGACTGCCTTTATCTTTACTTTATCGTCTCTTTTGTTAGTTGGTCCAAGTTTCTGCCTTACTGTTTTTTCTTCATCAGGTGAGCCACAAAAAGGCTAGGAAGAGTACATAGATATAACTACAAAGTTTCTGCCCTACTGTGCATAGACTATTTTCTTCCTTGCCTTTCTGCTTTTTGTCTATGTTGGGCCTGTGAACTACGTTGATTTACTGATTGATATTCCCACTTTACTCTCCTCTGTGTTGTTTATGTGTGAATTTTTTGGGTCATCTTTCTTTGAAGATGTTTGTGGTCATTTTCTTTGTCGATGTGTAAATTTCCTTTGTTGTTATTGTTTAATGTATCTGCCAAACTTTGCTTTTACAGTTTGATCAACGACAAAAATCTATGGGTCTCCCAACCAGTGATGAGATGCAGAAGCAGGAAATCCTGAAGAAATTTATGTCTGAGGTGATGATTATTTCCTATTTCCATTCTGTTTCTTACACGTTTTCTCCTTTTCATTAAAGTCATTGATGGGTTCATATTATTCTCTGCAGCATCCGGAAATGGACTTTTCCCATGCAAAAATTGGCTAATGATCTTGCTTTTCTGATGCTGCTTGTGTTCACCTAAGTGTGATTAGCAGTTATTGGGCTTTAGATTCTGACAAACTTAGTTTTGGTCTTCCAAGAGTGTTATTCATATATTTCCCTCTTTTGATACTAGAACTTTTGCTTTCTCTTAGTAGTACTAAGATAAAGCAAAAGTTTAGTAGTGATGACTTTTATAGTGTTTTGAAAGAGAACTAATGCAAAATGTGGGAATTACTTCTTTGAGAGAAATGTGGCTCATCTTGCCCTTTCCACTATACTGATAAGCAGTGGAGCTCTCATTTTTCTGGGATCGTTGTTTGTCATTCCAATGGGTACATAGAATAGTTATGTTCCAAGTTTTATGAATGGATATTGCTTGCCTCTGACTCTGATCAGCAAAGATGGTATGCTTTTAGCACATCCAAGATTTGTCTGATTCAGGCTGTGCCAACAAGTTGTAAGCACAAGTTGGATCCACGAGGTGGCAAGCAGGTGCATTCGTACATCGTTCTTTGTCTTCTTCTTTTTTCTTTTTCTTTTTTTTAAGAGTTAAGCCGAACCTACAGCCGGCAGGCTGTGTTACATCCTCCTACTAAAGAGGAGTTACATGAGCTCGACGAGCAAGCTCGTCTGCTCTAACATTTGCTTCCCTAGGAATATAACAAATGGAAAAAATATTCATCCTCCCTGCTATTCACCATATGTCCAGTAGGTCCTTCACATGAGTTGCAACAGGTGGGTATCTCCCTTGTATCATTTCCACAACCTTCTTTGCATCACATTCAACCCAGATACTTTGCATCCCACTATTCCTTGTCTTAGATATAGTCAGATTAATTGCCTTCAATTCAGCCCGCAAAACTGACTCCACCTTAACCAAAGAACTCACTTCCCATGCCACATTCTCACCCTCTCTACACACTACATCGTTCTTTGTCAGCTGACCTTGCAATGTTATAATGTGTTATCTTAAGTTGTAGCACAAGTTTGCTCCATGTGTTTCGCTGTATGAGGATATCGTGAGGGACAGGAATGGACATGGGAGTCATGCACTTCTATGCATATTTTCGGCTTCGTACCGGGGCTATTGTCTGTAGACCAGATTCTTGAGCGATGTATTATCACAGATGAAATGACTGACGTGTTTTTTTATCATGTATTATTATAATGACCCTTTAGAAAAATAAAAGGAAAATGATTTGTGTCTCACTGATGGATGGAATTTCCAGGTTTCATTGGAAATTGGGGATTGAACGGGGTGATTAGGGGATTTTGATTTTGGATTGGAGATTGGGTGATTCTAAATACATTCTAGATTTTACTAGATATATCATAGTAAAAAAAATTTAGTTAATACCCAGCATATCCCTCAGCTGTTTGAGTCAAATATCCTCGTCTTCTACCTCTGGACCTCCACCGTTGTGATCGACCCTTAAACTTCTCCAGTACATTATCTCCCAACTCTTTCACTGTCATGATGAGATATATGACGAGGATCGAACGGTTGATCTCTCAGTTGGAATGAGGAAGATGGTGACGTGAAGACCAAAACTACATACCCGGTTCAGTTTTGATTGGAAGCAATGAACCGGTTGGTTCGGTGCATCGCAACGTAGGAACCAACTGAACATACGCTATGGGTGCGTTTGGCATCCAGTGGATCCGTGGAATCCGCACAGATACCGTCTTGTGGATCCCACGGATCCGTGGGATCCAAACACACCCTATATGAACGGTTTTTATATAATGTACATATCTTTTATTTGAATGGCTTCTATGTACCATATATACTTATTTAAACGGTTTCTAGGTACCGTACATATCTTAATGAATCGGATTTTAGAATGAATATGACGTACGGCCGATGAATAGATCGATAGTGAATAATGAAGCCTGCATTTTGAGTTAGACGGCTGAAGTAACGATCGATGTATGAATCGACCGTGAGTGAATAGAGAAGAATGGATGGATCGATAATGAATAATGAAAGCTACTAAATTTATTTAGGAACTCCATCTACTTCATTCATGTCCGTGTACTTCCCATTACATCATTTAAAGAAGGATTGATGCTACTTAATAAGGAAATTGGTGGCAAATACCAGCTAATTGATTGCTACAAAACATGGTAGAGATAGAAAGCTACTTATTTAGGAACTCCATCTTCTCCCACTCTAGCTGGCGCTATCTTCTGCCGGCTTGAATTGCTCCTCGCCACGTCTGATATATGTGAGGATGTGCTGCCTCCTTCCTGCTGAGATGGCTGCGTTCCTTGCTGCCCATCACATTCTGCATCTAGCCATGTTCCGAGAGCGCATATAGATTTAATCCATGTCCAGTTGGAAATCTTGGTGTACATGTGGTGGCTACGATGAGATTGCAAGTAAACTTTATGGAGTGAGTATGACACGGGTTAAAATGCACAAGGCGGCAAGTTAGAGTAATAGACTTGTACATAATACCTGTAGAGAGAGGGAAAAGTATGCAACAATGACATAAGCCCATACAACAACATCTATGTTAAATAGTTATCACTTCAGGTTTCCCCTAAATACTGGCGGCTGGCGAGCTGAGAACATATTACTGCACTTCGGAAGAGGTTTGTAGAGAAGAACAGGAGCCTCATGCTACGCTCCTCCCAACAATTCTCTCGTAGAAGCATCTCATTCCAGGAAGACACCACACAGCTTCTCATACATAATATGCGGTCCTGATTCACCCTAAATGATTTTGTTTCTCACGTCTTCTAGCTTTTTCAGTATTTCTCCTGGGGTCCTATCCAACTCATCGGCGATCTTCCTTTGCATATCTGGGGGAAGGGTTGGGAATTGCTCACAGAGATCACCATCAATTACGTCCTGCAGGATGCACATATCATTTAATTTCCGTCCAAGGCGAAAGAAAGACGAAAGACAAAGACGAAAGAAACAATCATTAAGGTCTATGCGCAATATGTATATATGATTTCATCATTGCTTTCATACGCCTTTAATAACTACTACTCGTATTAGGTTACACCAAACGGAGATGTCAGAGTCTTCCAGTTGTCATAATCAGAGGACTACACATGATAAACAATATCCAATGGATTATCTAAGTTCTATGGATAAGCAAAACTCTTCTTTATGCTACAGAAACCCACAACAAAACCTGCAAAATGGTGGTAAATGCTCAAGAAGCCATCCGATATGATAAACAATACCTACCTGATCTACATGTGTAATTACAAAAACCCTGAGAACATTATAATAACTTCTAAGTTTAGGGCGAAATCAGTAATGCTGTTATCCACTAAAGTCTCAAGAAAGGGACAAGCTCAAATACCTTTACAGGAAAATAAGCAGATCTGTATGACATGTGGTCCCTCCCACATAATGGTGGATGTTCTTGCCTCATGTGCATCTCTAGGTGAGAGAAAAAATCCACATCTTCCCTCGAGGTAAATGCAAGCAAAGCCCCTAAGCTTCCCATTACAGTCCCATAGATAAGGGAATCCCCTCCACCAGGTATCAGCGAGGCCTTCTGTAAGCAAGTTACAACATCACCTACATGAAATTGTACAATTTCATCGACCTTGTTTGGGGCACCATTCAACTTTCCCTGCTCCCACTTTATCTTACCACCTGTTGGATCTTCCTCAATCTCATCTGAAACATCTTGGGGAAGTCGGACAAAGTACACATTTCCAAACTTATCTGCTCCTGACATGGTGTCAAAATCAATGTGATGGGATGCTGTGAGCCACCTGGGAACAGAATCATCTGCAAATATATACAACTGGTTCTCGTCACGTCTGTACTTGCAGTAATGAAATGACTGCAATAACACCACCAAAAGGCATTAGCTATAGAAATACAAGTAAGAGTATGAAAAGCAACAGATACAAAGATACAACCCCAGCTTTTCCAGCAGTGCATGACATGAGAAAAGACCAAAATGGTTAAGTATCTGTCATTTTTACATTGAAAGTAAGGCGAATACAGTTCCTTTTTAACTTCTAAGACATGACCATCAAGATTAGGTACCCAAACCCATAAAAAAAAAGGCACTTTTGGATCTAAAGGTACCAATGTAAACACTGAATACTTCAAACTAATCAATATTCAGAATCATGTTCATGCTAATGATCATCCAAAACAAAAATAATAGTCCACCTTCAGCATTTTTCCTGTTTAAGACACTCAGTCGCATTCTAGCCTTTCATTCAAATTTTCAGTTCACATGTGCATAATATTGCAGATGTGCAAAAAAGCACCAATCAAAGTTCAATACACAGTTTCTGAAATGAATGACCTAACTAGAGGACAGGCTCTCAACATAGGTAGGAATGATTTATATAAGTTCGGATCTCTATCATATTTAGGCATGACTGTCAAATAAGGCAGAACATAGAGCTACCTAACTAAAGTGATGTACAAGCAATTTGCAAAGTGAAGAGTGCACAACATGGTTTTCCTTGGTTTTTGTTGAAATCTTTAAACAATCAATCAAGAAGAGGAGAAAAACTGGAGGGCTTACAAGCATCTGTAGATTGATAGACTACAGAAAATTTAAAATAGAAATTTCTAAGATCTCCCCAGAAAATTTAACAAAGGTACTCTTTAAACTATTCATACATATCATCACTTAAAAACTTCGGTCCTGACGTATGCAAGACCTGAAAGAATATGCATAACAATAAAACTACTAAGGAGAGCAAGCAAAGAGCTTCTCTAAAAAGGCAAGCTAACCATTAATAATGGCAAAGTCTATGATGGTTGTTCCATGTAACTACCCAAGATCAGAAATGTGCAAGGCATTCCATGTCGAGAAGAAGATATTAAACAGATAACTGAAGATGGCAGTATAATATGGACAATAAAGCCATCCAAAAAGACGAGCTTTTTGAGCATAATAATGTATGAAGGTTAATGTAAATCCACCCAAATAAGTATCACATTTAGTTTGGGACTACTTGCAAGAGGCAGTATGTTTTTAGGCTCGTGAGAAAGATTTGGTAGGTTTATGCTTAATAGAAGATGCCGTACAATTGGCAATATACTACAAGAATCTACGAATGGTAAGCAGTGCGATAATGTGAACAAACAGCATATGTTATTATGCCATAACAATTATTTAATATGGTTGGAATTACTTCCAGGACATAGCAAACATGCCTTAAACAATAAGATATATATAAAGAGAGCTAATCAGCCAAAGGATTGTATATTACTGCACAAGGAGCAATTGACCATACCTCTTGTATGTCACCAACATAAATTCTGTCACGGTAGGTGTGGATGGAGACAATTGTATTAGGGAATAGCTTGTTTTCACATTTCCTGAGTAGTCTCCGTTTGCCCAGATCATACAGTCTGAGCACAGACCCGATCCCGGCAAGAAGCCTCCCCTGAAACTGGCACATTGCAAGAGGAACACCCTCGACTTGTGTCTTATGCAGCAATTCCAGAGACCTCCCTTCTTCCACAAACCTATATATGTGGATATATCCAGCGACAAAGGTCCTCTTAGGCCAAAACTGCAAACCTTTTGCTGTTCCAACAGCCAGGAGAGTCCCATATTCCTTATCATGGAAATTCACCGTACACACACTAAATGCAGCCTCATTATCCTGAAGCTCCAGGAGGCATGTTGTATTACCTGTCCTTGGATCAAGAACTCTTATGCAAGACACCCACTTATTTGACTCTGCTTTGGGGTAACCATATTGCTCATCAGAAAGGGGATCTTCTTTCTGCTCATCTTCAGGCCCTCCACCACTACCATTCTCCATCTGATCGACATTATTTGCATTTCCATTCTCAGCCATCCCAGCAGCTTCAAAGCACTCCTTCTTTGCAGCCTCTCGCTCTTCAGCAGTGAATGCTCCTTGGTCACTCTCGATGATAACCAGGAGCTTTCGCTTAGGCTGAATAACAAACTTACGAGGTGTATATCTCAAAGGGATGGCTGTCTCATTAAATGTCTCCCCCAACCTCTCAATTGTGAAAACCCTCAGAGCATCCCCAGCAACTGCGACCACACCTTCGGCACACTGATCAGAAGAAAAGGAAGCGGCATACTCAAGTGTCTCATAGGAAAGAGGTGTCAACAAGAAATGCCCCTGATGAATATACCCAAGCCACGGCCTACTAGACAAGCAAAGCATTGCCCGCCGGCCCCTTACAATAGCAGAGAACAGCTTGGGGGCTCTCAGACCCAAGAAACGGGACCTTGTGTCCGACAGCTGGCCAGTGACCATATCCACCACAGTCCTGAAAAGAACACCATTTTGCAAACCAGCATTGAGAAACACACTTGCTGGATGATCAGCACCGTCTTCACCACCAGTGGAGGCCTGCACCTCAAGCAGGAGGAGCGACTCCGGAGGTGAGGATACGCTCTGGACACTCAAGACCTGCATACAGTCATCAGGGTCCAATGATAGAATCCGGATAGTGTTGTCATAGGAGCCAACTGCAAGAAAACGGGATCTCTGCCTCCCTTCAGGAACCGGAGCAATGTCCAAACAAGCCACGTCCCCAGGCATCTCATGCTTCTCCACTTCCATCAGCTGGCCTGTAGTGTCCATTTCGAAATAGATTAGTTCCCCTCCACTCAGAGCAATCACCACCTGAAGCCTGTTTGAACCGACCTTAACAATTGTCTTCTTCCCAGGGGTTCTCCATTCATTGGTACGCCCACCTTCCCGGATATGCCTAATACCATTGGGGTGGACCTGCATAAGAGAATCATCCCCCAACAAAGAAACAGCGAGTGAAGGGGTGGTGTCAAGGAACCCACTATCGCTGACTTCTTCGACAGTCTCACCAATGGAGAGTACAAGAGTTGCATTAGCAAAGGACACAACGATATATGCATCAAACTCATCATTCGCATTCTTCTTCACAGTCCACACGGCATTGGGCACACCAGGAAGCTGGGACACGGCCATCTCGCTGATTGCAAGTCCAGGCCTTAGAATTCGAAGGGTGGAGCGAGGGCCCCTTCCACAGAGGGTGAAAATCTGAGGAGTTTCTTCATCAAAAAGGTTCGTCACCCTCATGTCCATGATGGGCATGAGGCTCTCGATCTGGTCGATCCTGACCAGGTTTTTCAGGCCCCGAGGCTGGAAGAACACCGGCTGGAAGCCCTCTTCAGTCTCCATCAAGGTCGCAGAGGAGGCCTCGACATCATCCCCGTCCCCTATGGCCTGGAACTGGTAGAGGGCATGGTTACCAAACTCGGAGGCCGCAAAGAGGAAACCGGTCTTGAGAACACACATAGCGGACGTGACAGGGATTGTGTCAAAGTACTTGATTTTTAGCTCAGAGACATGGTCACCCTCATGCTCGAGGGTGGCCTTGAAGATGTCGCCGTACTCAGTTTGGAGGAGGAAGAAGAACATCGACTTCTGGCGGTGGGTGGCGGCAGAGACAATGAGGACACCGCGCTCCGCAGGTAGATCAGCACGACGAGGAATAACTGCTCGAACATCCGGATGCCCCTGATTCTTGTAGATGACAAAGTTCTCAGCGCAGACAAGGACGCCACTGGGACCATCACCGCCCCCCGGGACGGTAACAAGGAGGTTGGCGCCGTTGTCGATGGGCTCCGTCCACTTGCGGGAGACATGGTTGAGCCCGAGGTCGAGCTCATAGAAAGTGAGGTGCTTCTGAGCTTCGGCGGCCGCCTGGCCGGTGGAGTCCTGGTCGGCCTCGGAGTAATCAAGCTCGATGGCGGCGAAGATGGGATTGTCGAAGCCGCAGTCGACGCCAGTGATGGAGTAGGTGATGGTGTGGGATTTGTGCGCCTCGAGGGGGGAGGAGATGGTGAGGCGGGCGGCAGTGTCGCGGTTGAGGACGTATACAAGCTTCTGCTTCTCGCAGGCAGCGATCATGACGGCGCGGCCCTTGGGGTCGACTGCGAGGTACTGGCCTGGGACTATGCGGCGGCATCCAGACTTGCCGAAAGTCTCCTGGTGAACCTTATCGAAACAGGCGTTCTCCTTGTTGTACTCGAGGATGACGATGCGACCGGAGTCGGAGCCGACGACGACGTAGTCCTTCTGGGAGCCGGTGAGGCGGAACTGGGCGAGGGAGCGGATGGCACCGAAGACCTCGACGGAGTGGAGGGTCTGGATCTTGCCGGCATCATCGGGGCGGAGGAGGTCCAGGGTCTTCCCACGGGCCACCACGATCTCCTGGGACTTTCCACCCAAAAAGTTTCCGTTAGTGGCGCAGACAACCCCCGTCGCCTGCTGAAGGGTCAGGCTGTAGAGATACATCTCGGCCGCCTCGGCCGCCGTTCTCCAGTGCGTTAGGGCTGCAGTAGCGGGTTAGGGAGGAAATGGGAAATGGGAGAAGGGGAAGAGTAGTGAAATATAGCCGACCAGATTCGGTGGGCCAGGCCTGCAATAGCTAATTATGACCGTTTGATTGAATCCGGGTTGAATCTACGGTTGAGATTTAATCAACCTCATATGGTGGGACCCACGAACTATTTAATACCACCAAAAATTAGCCCCATCCTCGCCCCGTCATCTCTCTCACGGTGGCTATCAAGCCCCTCAGCTCTATTATCATTCCATTTTAGGGGCTGTTTGGTTGCTGAGGACTGAGCTGGGCTGAAGTGACTTTTTTAGGAGTGAGTTCACTGGAGTGACTTTTCTTGAAGTGGGCTGCTAGTTTTGCTGTTTGGTTGGTGCTGGAGTGGATGCTGAGTTCTGGTAAATTCTGACACTTTTGCTGTTTGGTTGGTGCTGGAGTGGAGGCTGAGTTCTGGGATTTTCTGAGTTCTGGTGTTTGATTGGTGCTGGAGTGGTGGCCGAGTTCTGGGATTTTCTGAGTTCTGATGTTTGATTGGTGCTTGGACTGGGGATACGGTCACCCCCAACTAGGGGTGGTGAGCATACCACCCATGTTTTTGGGTGAGTTAGATTTATTGATGATGTAATTATAATATTATAATAGTTTTTAGCAATGCATTGCATTTAATAATTTTAATTAGTTTTTAAGCATAATTTACTTGTACTTGCTAGGGTTGTATAACGGGTCAGGTCCGACCCATTAATTTTTGAGGGCCTTGTGAACTGCCCGTTAACCTATTAATTGATCATCAACAGGTTAACATGTAAACATGTACAGATAACCCATTAACATGTTATTAGTACGACATGAATAAATATAAAGTTTTGAGATGAACTTAGTGGACATTATTATATAATATATATATATATCTATTATATAAAGCACAACGGTTTTTGAAATGTCCCCCTATAAAACATAAAGAGTGGTCAAGATTTGCCTACAAACACATCCAACGGTCTTGATTTCATCTACAACATCAGGATTCCCGCTCCAAAATTTGGATTCCCGCCTAAAATTTCCTCTACTCTCTCAGCCTCCACTCATCTCCCATCATCACGTCCCATCCGAGCTACTCACCCTCTCTCTTCAGTCACCCCTCTCTCTCATATCCCATCCCCAGCCGATTGGCCTCGCCGAACCAGAGAGGAGAGGAGCCGCGCGCCCAACCCCATCGGCCTCGCCCAACCCGCCGTCGGCCACGTCCAACCCACCGTGGCTACGCGAGTGGAGGAGGGGAGAGGGATCGGCGAGAGAGAGATGAGGGAGAGGCGGCTGGAGAACGGAAGCAACAGGGATTCGTGAGCAGCTTGGGGCGACGGCGATGAAGTCGAAAGGCCGGCGAGTCGACGGCGAGGACCCTCGGGCTTGGCGACAGTGAAGGTAAGCATCACAACATCTCCCTCTTCTCCTCTTCCTTTTTCTTCTTTCTCTCTTTTTTTCCTCTTTCGGCACCCTCTCCGTCGAGTTCTTTGGTGGAGAAGGAGAAGAACCGTCGAGGGCTTTGGGCAACATCACCGATGGGGAAGAAGAAGGGGCCCGGCGTGAGTCAGGCGAGGGTCAGCGGCTCCCTCCTCCTCCTTCTTCCTTCTCTTTTTTATTTTTATTTTTCGCTTCCATCTTCCTCTGTTTTCTTTGCTTTGTTTTCCTTCATCTGCTTCTTGCTTCTTTCTTCTTGGCTCATCTTCATTTGCCTCTAAACTCCGGCCGGTTGTTTTGTCTCTCCAGGAGGTATCGGACGGTGGGGGAAAGGAAGAAGGCTGTGACAGTGAAGTTTGGCAGCGACTTGATCGACGGAGAAGACCGGCGACGTCCTCCTTTTTGTTTCTCCACAAGGCTTTGTTGTCCGGCGGTGAAGAGGGAGAAGGCCGGACGGCTTGGGCGTCGACGGCTTGGGCATCAACGATAGTGATTTTTCAGCAATTTCGATGCTATGCACGGTTGAGTTTTGGACGAATTTTCTTTTGTTTTCCAGCAATTTTGATGGATTCCTCATGCACTTTCATGCCTTAGTTTTGGAGATGCATGGCACCTTCCCTCTTCTCTTCTCTTCTCCTTCTCAGCTCGACCCTCATTCCTATTTTTATTTTTTTTGCACCATTTCCTGCGGCCGGCCTCCAGTTCCCTGCTCTCTCAGCTGGTGCTCTCTCTCTCTCTCTCTCTAGAGTCTGGATCAGACTCCTCTCTCAGCTGCATGCTCGCTCTAAGTTAGAGCTTGATCTGCACCTTTATATTGATCCCACCCGGGCTTTCTACTTCTCCTTCTTCGCCTGATCTCTGATCCCTTCTAAAGAGCTGCTTGCAGTTCCTGTAATTAGTTTTTCTTCTTTGTTTTCTGTATTGCTTTCTTTTCCTTGCTATAAACTTTTAAGACCAATTTAGAAGATAACATCATTAATTCCCTGTCATCTTCTTTTAGAGGAAATGTATGAATTCCACATAGATGAGACGTGAGGTTTTTCTTGGACTCTCTCTGTTGTTTTCTTTTGTTGTTTTTGTCTATGTATGTTACTGCAGATATGTTGTTTGATGAAATTGGAGATGGTTTATAGTTGCTTTTTGGCTGAGACGTGAGGAAAAGGATTGGTTTTTTGTTTTTTTATGGGTGAGTATTGGTTATGTGGTTTTGATCATCGATCTCCTCATGTATCTGCTCATGGCTATTTCTACATCCGATAGCTATAGCTAAAAGTACCATGATCTGCTCATGTTTTAGGCCAATTTTGCAAAATGGGAACCTTGGCATGGAAGGTTTGGATTTTATTACCTTTGGAGCAAATATATTTAGTTGGACGAGCTACTTTAAGAATTAGCAGCTTATGTTCTGTCGCTAAAGGGATGCCTGCAATCTAAGCAATAGGCATGTGAAAAGCTTCCCTTCATGTCTACTAAACTTTTTTGTCAAATTCGATACTAAATTTGTTTGTCCTATTTGTTGTCAAGATAATCTAGGCCCATCTTATATTTCCTATTTAACTTTTTTCCCCTTGATATGAGAACATACCATGATCTGTATCTTTTTTCTACTTCCTTTAATGGATGCTTCTTCTGTCGATGCAGTTTTTAAAGGGACATAACGCACAGTAATTACTCTTTTTTCTAATCCATGCCTCGCCGCGCCCAGCACCGCCATATCTCCGGTGAGCTTTCCCTCTTATCTCCTCTCTTCACTTCTGTGGATGCTGTTTGATTCCTATTTTTAAAACTTATACATCAATTGGGTGAGGAGAGGAGTAGGAAGAAGCCTAAGAAAAAGAAGAAGATCGAGGAGGATGTCCTGCTATAACCCAATTGATGAAACTTTCACAGTTTTTTACTTTTCATTAGAAATTTGGGTTTTAGATATGCTACTGTGTAATATCCATTTCATGGAAGTGACTCATCTATCTCAGTATTGCTTACCTTCTGTTGATTACTGGCTTCAAGAACTAAATTGCATTTGTTGGCCTGAGATGCATATTTTGATTGAGTACATGAGAGGGGAAGGGATAGATTTGTTGAAATTTTTTTTTGCAGTTTCCATAATTGGCACGATCAGAAGAAGTCCTTATTTTGTATTTCTCTCATGGTATGCATGTTTAGAAAGAAGGGCTCCTGGAAACTACGACCACTAATGCAGTTGACAGAGGCAAATGATGCAGCTGACAGCTTGATTAATCGGGAGCTTCCTGTAAGTGCATTCTTTCTGAGCTGATCTGCTTCAGTAAAAGCGTGAAAATCCAATATATCCGTTTGTTCAAATCATATCTTTGTAGTTGACTTCTTGATTTATTTTCGAGCTTAAACAGCCATTGCTCCACGTTCTTAGTCTGAATTGGAATGAAGCAAATTTGTCAAATATGATTTATTGTAAAGGCACGATTTTCAACTTGCACAATCAAAGTATATCACTTTACTTGGGACAACTTAGATCTCTGCAACGAGACGTTCTAAATGCACAACAAAGGATTGGACAGCTGTTAACATTTATCTAAATTCATCCCTTGACCAACCTAAATAATCTTACCTTAATAAACGTAGCTTGGCCCATGTACAAACATCTATAATTATTCTGAGATGGTTCTTTAGTATAAGATGTAAAGGAATTTGAAGTTAAAGGAAGACCCCTTTTGCTTATTTTATATGAGAAAGTAAGTAACAAAGGGGCTTTAACCTCTCATGTGTACCTTACTCCGATAAGATGTCATGTCACGGAGCCAAAAAAGAAAACAACTACAAAACTTATCAGATGAAGTTGAAAGAGGGGAGAATTTTTTTTATGTGCTCTCAAGGTTGAGAATGAACAGCATAGATCCCACACTAATTCTTAGAAAGTTTAGGACAATAGACTTGAAACTGTCGCTGCCAATGCTGTAAAACTTAATTTTTTTTTTTTTTTGAATGATGTTATATCAAGCAACTATTTGTAAGATGGGTTATGGTGGTATACAGTGTGGGTGGATACGGAGATGGGGATGTTTTTAAGTATTTTTTGATTACCAAAATGTAAGACGAGTTAAAAAACCTGGTAGTGTCTTTCAAAAATGGTTCTCTGCTTGATTCTTTCATGCTGATCAAAGTAGCCTTCTTCCTAAGCTAATTACATGTCATTCAGTGTACCACTGTCATGTTCATAAAGGCACTAAGCTAATCACAAAGACAATCAATTTGAGCATTAGTCAATTTCATATGGTAGGTGCTAAATTCACCTCTTTCAATTATCATCTTATTAATCTTTTGAACATAGCATCAGAGCAGAGTGCCTTTCTTTAATAATGTGCATTTAAAGAAATGATGTTTGATGAACATTGAGATCATCTGTACAGCTTTGTTCTCTAGCGAAGTTTTTTTTACTACAAATCAGTGCATGTTGATATTTGAATATTGAAGATAATCATGATGTCAATTTTCAGCAGGAAAATATGCACCGGGTCTTCTTGATGATTGATGTATGAATTGTTGAGGAGAATTTTGCAATTTTTTTTGAGATATCGGTGGAGTGGATTGAGATTGCTGGTGACGTGATTGTGAAAATATATATGGTCATTCAAATAGTTTATGGAGGATTTCCGATGCTATTGATCAATATAGGCGCTTTTCTTATGATGGATTTCCGATGCTATTGATCAATATGCCCCAAAAGTGGATGTATTCATTTCAGCTTCACAAAGGAGGTAATCTCCCTTGCAAAAATCATTGCACCATAGAAAAGATGAGATTTTTTAGGGATTTGGCCATTTATTTCATGTGGTTTAACCTTCTTCTTTTTTGGCTTGCTCATGATGTGTTGATTATATATTTAGAATAAAGCTTTTATCTTGATCTTAGGAACTAGCTTTCATTATGCTCTGTTTCAAGGTTTTGATAATGAATTTCTCTTTTTGCAGTAGTTTAGAGTGATCGCATTGATCAAAGGACACAGATTAAGGAAGTGTGCTGTAGTTGTTCCCCAGTGAGTTTCTTTTCGACCCTATAACACGTTCTTGCTAAATCTCCTTGAATGTTGCATTTCTATTCTTTTTTCCTTTTCTTTTAATTCATGTTTAAAGAGAGCAAGTGTGTTAGTAGTGATAGTTTATTGGAGAATTTAATAGGATGGTTACATGATTTGAATTGTTTAGTTCTTTGATAGCCTACAGTGTATTGGTGTCAGCTATCGAAGCTTGAGTGAGTGAATGTTGTAAGATGGTTGGTATTGATATAGTGACTTAGGTATTTTCAAATTTTTAGTGGGGATTGGGAGATAATTCAACAGAAATGAGTGGCTGTAGAAGTTAAGAGTGTACTGGTGGAGTATTAAGTGGATATGATATAGTGAAATTGCTAAGTTGTTGCTACTCTACTGCTAGATCATGGTCAGAAGCGGATGAGTATATTTAGCAATTTCTTAAACACTCGCAGAAAGATTAAGTGTGAAGAACATAGTCTATCTGGGTTGTAGAACGTATAAAGACAAATAGATTTCTTTTTTCCGTTGGCAGCTTAATGATGCATATAACATCTATGTCAGTCGAGGGATCATTTTCTCCTGACGGAATATGGGAGATTAGAGAATAGTGTTGTTGGTATGATAACACTTACGTAAATACCCAGGATTTTTGTATATCATGATATGAAGACGCTGAGATCACATGCACCTTTTACACGTGAGCTTTTGCACTCTTATGGATTTTACATAATCACTGAGTTTGAACATTTGATATGCAGGGGCAACAAAGTTTTACATCAGCATCAAGCATCAGATGTACTTACTTCATGTAGCAGCCAAGACATCTTGAACCGCAATTTGATGAATTAATGATTAATTGGCTGTAATATAAGGGTCTTCTCATTTAAATATTCGTTTAGCAAATGTCATCTGTAATGTTAAATCTCTAATTAAGTTGGTGTCTTGATCAGTTGGTTATGTCTTCAAACATCAGTCAAATTCAGGTGTATCAACAAATTTATGCAACATTTATTTGTGTGTTTCTCATAGGATTTCACGTGAATATATCTCTGTTTGTTTATTGGCTCTTTTCTTTTCACTTCAATGGAACAATATAAATGATGAAGGCTCTCCTTTGAACTTTAATTTGCAAACTTTTGTTTATTGGCTTTATCAATTTTCCAATTCTTGAACTTATGTCATGTTTCCGGCATGCTCAGTCAATAATTTGTATAAATAATCCAGGATGTTGCTTTTAGTTGGGTTTTTTCTTACCTCATGATTTCTCATATTATTTTTTTTTCCTTTTTTATTTTTTGTCCTTGCAGGTTTTGACTGAGAAGCGAACTATAATCGTAAACGGTCACTTACAACAAAACATAAACAAATTTAAAACAAAAACAAATTTAAACCGTGCCATGGTGGTTACGTGCGAGTTGGATGTTAGAGCTTTCTTAATCTCTTTTACATACATGTTTTTAGAGTACCATGAATCACTTAGGTAACTTCGACAAGTTGTGACTTGAAACAAAATGAACCAAAGTTGGACATATTGGTATCAACTACTATAGTGGAACTTGACTTTTCTTTATGCTTGCGAGTATCTCTTTTACATACATGTTTCTTAGGTAACTTCGGCATATTGGAGCTAGAGTTAAAAGAGAAAAAACCAACGGTTAGATTTTGCTAGCCCTGGAGTTGGATTATTGTGAAATTAGAATATCTGTATTTTTGTTTTTTCTTTGAAGTTGTGGTTTGTGAGGGATAATGTTGTATTTGAGGATACTATGGTTTGTAAAGTTTGTGGGGACAAGGTTTGCCTCGGGGACAAAGTTTGTGAGGGATAATGTTGCACTTATAAGGTTTGCCTCGGTACAGGTGAGGTTCTACCGAAATTTTTTGAAAAAACTCTATATATCCGTGACGTAGGCACGGTCATTCCCTAGTATATATATATATATATATATATATATATATATATATATATATATATATATATATATGAATTATCTAGATAGAACCAACTCGCTAGCACTGTGCAGGGAAATCGTTTCCTAGCCATTGGATCAAGGAAAGCCGATCCTAGCCATTGGATCATGCTTAGTCCCTCGACCGCCCTCGATCGCGACTTATTCATTCTCAACCGCAACGATCTCTCCACCCTCGAGCACCGCCCCACCCCTCTCCACCCTCGAGCACCGCCCGCCTCGTCCACGAGCCCACCTCCCTCTCCACTCTCGAGCGCCGTCCCATCCCTCTCCACCGCAACTCGAGGCTGAGGCCTTGGCATTTGGCAACTGTTCTGATCACGAGGAGGTTCACAAGACTGTTAGGAGATTTCCTCGGAGGATGAAGGGATGTTGATGAGGTGGAATATTTTTAAATTAACAACCAAATCCAAACCAAGTACTCACTAAAACTTATATAATGCACGGTTCCAATTCCAATTCCAAGTCTAAAATTATGAACATTACTCCAAGTGGTCTCAAGACCAATAGTACATCCAACTATTGACACGAGTGAAAAAAATACAATTGGATGCTGCCATTGACATGCAACATACATCCAACTATTGATACAATTACATGTGAATAAGACTCAATATTAAGATATAATGATTTATTACATGTAGCCTGTCCAACAATCAATTCTCAGTGTCATGCATAACTTGATCATCGACGGCTGCAAAAAATTATAGAATTACTACATAGGGGCAATGCTTCTGAGTGGCGGGCAATGCTTATACAACTTCTGCTTTAAGCCATATTCCAGATCACTGTCATCGCCCTAAAATTGATAAGAACTGACCAATCATTAACTTTACCAATTCAAAAATAATTCAGCTAGGAAATGCCAATACATGACTACAAGATGGATGATAGAAGTAAAAATACAACGCATAACTGTAGAGAATAGAAAAAAAGAAGATATTGCACAATGCATGTTAGCTCCATTCACAATGCTACAAGAACGAAGATAGCAATCAATTCTTATACTTGATCAACACATTAAGAGGTCATTTTCCTTGTGCACCTTGATTATGCTATTCTCCTCGTCCTTCCACAATGTTGCATACCTAGTTTAACAAATCCACACCCATCAGTTTACAGCAATGAAATGCATACAAGGAAGGCTAGGCGAAGAAAAAAAGAACAAGGACTTTACTGACCTCCAACACTTGTCGCCCGTATCTTGAAGAATTCACAAAGGACTCAGAAATAATGTCATCATTGTCCTTTCTATGGTGGCAATTGGTTGCTTGTAATTGGCCATCCAATCGCCAAGCCATTTCACATCTGTAACACCCTGAGCCCTCATCATTTCCCCACAAGAAAGCGAAAACAAAACATACTATGTGTTGCCTTTGAATCATCATTTCCCCATACAACCATTAAATCATGACTCAGAAATAACTTGAAAACAAAGGTACCAAATCATCATTTCCCCGACAAAACATGAAGCTAATAACCTAGGTTGAAACTAATACAAGTCCTGCAACGATGGCCATTGACCATCGACATGTGAACAAGTAAACCAACAAGTAAACCAACACATAAACACTTTAAACATACTATGCATTTTATATACACATAATCCAAAAAGGATCATTCAAAAAACATCATACATAAAACACATACATACATAGCATCAAATGCCGCAGGTAGTGGTGGTAGTGTTAGTGTTTGCATGCACATAATCCAAAAAACATCAAGTGCATGTATCCAAAATATCAAAAGCTAAAATGTTTGCTACGGATCAGAAACCAAAATATGACGTGTTCAATATCTATTGGGGTGCTCGAAGAACTCTGTTAGCCATATCTTCCTATGAGTCAAGCTCTTCACTAGGAATCCTCTAGCCTCAACATCATCATGATTGAGGACGTTGAAGACATGGAGGAGTTGATCGTCCGTGAACCCATCCACTTCCATAACCTTTTCATAGAGCTTGTCGGCCGATGAACGCGGGCCTGATAGGATTGCATCACCAACCTTACCAATGGCCGCTATAAAAGCCTCATCTCTTGATTCCCTTGGCCTCTTGCTTGCAGCCCTAGGAGGAGGCATCCTACGAGCAGCAGGCTCCCCCCCTGGGTGCCCATAGGGTTGTTGCTATCACCCATGGACATTGGCGCAGGACTAGCGGCGGGCTCACTGGCTGGAGTAAGGGGTGTAACATCCTCCCCATCGTCGATCTCTACGATCGGCTCACTCGCACTAGCTTCGTCATGAGTGGACCGAGCAAACTCTCCAGAAGCCCTCTCCTCGTTACAGCAAAGTTGCAACAAGTCGAAATTTGGGATCGGCTTGTTGATAAGATTCTTAGCCCTGGGATGAACCTACACATGACGTAATGTATTTATGTTTCAAATAAGCTAAGTTAGCATCTATGTTGACACATCTATGAGACTGTTCCCAGAGCACACGCACCTCACAATAAGCTTTGGCAACCTCGGCGGGAAGAGTTATCCGCTTATCTGTCTCATCCCAACCGGCCCCGCTCAAGAGCAGCAATGCCTTGATCATGCCATATTTCTTATGGCACCATTGCATGTGATGGTTGACATGCTTGTACTCGTAGTCCCCCTTGGGATTAAGTTGCTCATTCACATAATTTGCCGCCGCCGTGAAGTGATGGGCCTTAAACCACTTGTCTCCTTTGGGCTTGAGCTTAACAACCTCGGCAAGGTAGGAGAGAACATGGAACTCATCCCCATCCGTCCACCTCTTGTTCGGGGTGCCCCCTCTCGTGACCGTCTCATCCTCATCATCGACAGTCTCCTTGCCCTTGTCCCTGGCCTTGGCCTTGGGTTTAGGCTTGGGCACTCGATGCGGTGGTAGTGACCCATCGCCAGGTTGAGAAGGAGTCTCCATGTCTGGAGACATTACAACATGCTATGCATTTCATAAACACAACAAACAAAACGAACACGATGCATCATAGGATAACTTTCGATTCGGTTATTTAAACCACATGCATATGTAATGAAAACATGCATAATGACACATACATACGACATATTGTAGCAATTTATAACATCCCAAGTCGAAACATATTCAAATATGACATTTCAATCCTAAGGAACAGGTGCGAAGTCAAGCCACATTTGCTCCGCAATCTGATCGCGGTAATCCAGCCAAACACCTTGCTCAGCGCGCTGCTGTCGCCAAGTACGCGGTTGCGTAATTGGCGGGTCCTCATCAACGGTCTCAACCATCATTAACGGATCATTTGGGGAGTTGTCAATAATAAAATTATGCAGAATACAACAAGGAAGGACAAGATCAACTTGTGTCTTGAATGGGAAAAATGGATGCGACGCAAGAATCTTGAAGCGGTTCTTGAGCAAGCCAAACGTTCTCTCAATCCTGGATCTTAGTGACGAATGGCGTAGGTTAAAGAGCTCCTTATTTTCTGGCAGGCGACCGGTAAATTCATTGAGATGGTACCTCACACCCCGATACGGTGCTATGAACCCGGGTGAGGTTGGGTAACCGGCGTCTACGAGATAATACTTACCTACAAGTCACAATGTTTTAATCGATTGTTACCTCGATGAATTAAAAAAATCTAACAAGTCGAAATTTGTGATTGGTCACTATACCTTCGATGGTTTTCAAGCCACCCGGAGGAGGTCGAGTCAAAGCGTCTTTCAAAATGATGTAGTCATTGGCTGACCCCTCCCACCTGGCCAAGACATAGGTAAAACGGAGGTCAGGCGTAGCGGCAGCTAACACATTCTGTGTAACCCCCTTGCGACCTCGGAAGCGAAGAAATACGTCAGCGGGGACGTTTGCATCTATGTGAGTCCCGTCTATGAGGCCGATACAATTCTACATTGAGAAAAATCGAGGTTTTCATTGTAAGGCATGAAAGGGCGTTTGAAAAATCGAGGTATTCATGGTAGTACTCAAGGACTTTAATTGGGGGTGGTTGGATAGTACCTTGAAGTAGGGATAATACGAACTATTATACAAAATTTCAGGATGTGTAGATGGGCCAGGCTGTTGCACATATGTGTCGCGCAGGGCCAGTATAGCCTTCAATACCATGTGGAAGTACCGGCTGATGGTCTCACCCGACAAGAGAAACTCCATGCGCATGACACGATTTTTCGTGTTGTGGCCCACGATATGGAGAAAGATACATAATTGTTCCTCAACTGTGACATGGTCAGTATCCACGAGAAGTTGGCGGAGTTTCATCACCCTTGTCAACTCTTTCAGTCCGACTACATCCATACGGATGTAGCTTACACAGTAATCCCCCCCGGGTCTCATAATCCTATCCATGTGGCCTCTCCGTAGTACTTCACGTTGCAATCGCGGAATGAGACAAATGTTATTCCGCGATTCAAGGTACCGTTGCACCACCGATACAACGACAACAAAGGCCGCGACATATGTCCTCATCCTCTCAAAATGCTCGTCCTCGTTACTAGCCATCTAGAAGAAATGTCAAGCTAGAAGCATAAACAACCCAAAATCATCTACATCTCCACTCGCATATAGACATGTAGCAAAAATGCCATGGCATAATAAAACATAGCATAAAAAATACCATGGCAAATAGAACATAGCATGAAAAATCATTGCATGTCTTAAACATGCAAACATGAAGATAACACAGCTAAGAAAGAAGCAAACATCAAGCTGTACAAACTTCCATAACCAGCCATATAACCCTAAAAACATTGAACAAATTTTCCAAGAAATTATTGATATCATGGGCAAAGATAGATATGATTATTTGCATGTACATACTAGTTGCATTCTTCTAGGAATATAGAGGCATATAACCAGCCAATAAGCATACATAATAGAACATAGCATAATAGAATATAACATAGCATAATAGAACATAGCATAATAGAACATACCATGGCATAATAGAACATAGCATAAAAAATATCATGGCATAATAGAATATAGCATGAAAAATCATTGCATGTCTTAAACATGCAAATATCAAGATAACACAGTTAAGAAAGAAGCAAACATCAAGCTGTACAAACTTCCATAACCAGCCATATAACCCTAAAAACATTGAACAAATATTCCAAGAAACTATTGATTTAATGGGCAAAGGTAGATATGATTATTTGAATGTACATACTAGTTGCATTCTTGTAGGAATAGTGAGGCATATAACCAGCCAATAACCATACATTTATTTTCCAATACATTAAACTAATCCAGCTTGTACATACTACTATACATACATATAACCAGCTTACAATCAACTAATCCAGATTATAACAAGCTTACAATCAACTAATCCAGCTTACAATTAACTAATCCAGACTATAGCCAGCTTACAATCAACTAATCCATCTTATAACCACCCACATAACCATACATATATAAGATTCCAATACAATCAAATAATCAAGCTTATAATGTACAAACTAGTGGCATTCTTCTACGAATACTGAGGCATATAACCAGCCATTTATTTTCCAATACTGAGGCATATATTGAGGAATACTGAGGCATATAACCAGCCTAAAATTTTTGAATACAATCAACTAATCCAGCTTATAACTAGCTTATAATGTATATACTAGTATACATACATATAACAAGCTTATAATCAAATAGGAAACTATGATCACAGTTCATCACTTCAACAGATGAGACATGGGGATCAGAAGATTCAGACAGCAATCTGAAAAGACATGGGGATTAGAAGATTCACACATGGGGATCAGAAGATTCAACAGATGAGAGGATCACAGTTCATCACTTCAACAGAAATCTGAAAAGAACATCAATTAAAATGGAAACAAGCCACAATCCTCCATTATCCAAGCCTAATCTAAGCAAAAACTTACATACTACACAAGATTACACCATGTCGTAAACCAATTAAAACAAAAATAAGCCACAATCCTCCATTATCCAGAGGCAATATGAACAGAACATCAATTAAAATGGGGATCAGAAGATTCAGACATTCAATCGCTAAAATCAAATCGCTAAATCATCGTCGTAAACCAACAACAAGGGGATCAGACATGAAAACCTACATCGATTATACTGAGAACAGGGGGATCACACATGTAAACCAATATCTAGGGGATTAGGTGTTTCCTCAGATCTCTCATGAAACATCGAGGTAGGAAAAAGCTCGAAAACCACGACGAATGAGGGACAGAGCTGGGCAGTGTTGTAACCTGGGATCAGAGATTGCTCAGGGTGGATGAGAGTGGCTCCTTCTACCTCAGAACGCGTTCTTCAAGCGTTGGATCTTCCAAAACAGAGAATGCTGGGTTAGGGTTTCTAGACCCACAGCCTCCTCTTTCAGATCAGGGATCCAGCGCTCGTCCAGCAGATTAGGGCTCGAGAAAACCAAAAAAAAGAAGGTTAGATCCCATCAGATCCCATCGTATCCAAAAAAAAAAAACAACATAGCCCCAAATAAATAAGGGAAATAGCATACCAGAGAGTGATCTTCCCAAGATCTGCTAGAAAAGGAGCATATGGAGTGCGATCCGCCGGGAAAATAGCTTCTGAGAGTGAGATCTGCCCACGATCGAGAGGAAAACAACCTTGTTCCGTCGGGAGGAAAGGGGCGAAGAGACGGAGGGGATCAGAGGAGAGTAGACGGGAAAAGAGAGCAGCCGGCGACTACAGGAAAGCAGACGTGAGCTCCCAGGGTGAGATCGCGCCTGGAGGAAAGGGCGAAGAGTCGGCGGAGAACCCTAGCGAACTGAGGCTAGAGGGAGTTCGAGGGTTTTTTGTTCGCGAGCTGAGGGTTTTAGTTCGCGAGAGTGAGGACTGGCGGCGGCTTTCCGAGTTCAGCTCGAAAAGCTGTGAACTCGTCTCAACATTAATTAGGTACGTGCGGGACTGGGTTCAACTGTCGGGAGTGACTTCCGACCGAACCAAATAGTGGAACTGGGCTGGACTCAGTCCAAAAAACTGAGTCCAAGCCCAGTCCGCCCAACCAAACACGCCCTAATAGGGACTGTGACAGGTCAGCATTGGTTACATATGTTTTATGGAGTTATAGGCCCTGTTCTGTACGGATTGGGTGCCCTTGTCCGGGATAAGACCCGAACAGCCATTTTATCATGGGACAGGAATCCCAGAATAACATGGGATTCTGATCCCGGGATCCATAGATCTATCCTGGGATTAATTTCTCTTCTCAGCGCTTATACCCAGGCCTGCTCGTGCCCCTTCTCCATCGTCAGCATCCCAACCTCCAGCCAGCCAGAAAACGCTCGCCGCCATCCATCTGCGCCGACCCCCGTGGTTGCCGGCGTCCTCTCCGGCAACCACCAGCACCACTGTTCCCTCTCCCTCTCTCCCACCATCTCTCACCTCCAACCATCCCCGATCCACCCTCCCAACCTCCAGCCAGCCAGATCCGATGGAGATCCAGCCGCTGCAGCCGTCCTTCGCAGGCCGCCGTCACCTCCGGCATCCTCTCCGGCAACCACCAGCACCAGTCTCTCTCTCCCCCACCATCTCTCACATCCAACACTCCACCAACCATCCCTGATCCACCCTCCCAACCTCCAGCCAGCCAGATTCGGTGTAGATCCAGCCGCTGCAGCCGCCCTTCACCGGCCCCCGTCACCTCCGGTGTCCTCTCCGGCTACCACCAGCACCACCACTCTCCCTGTCTCTCTCCCACCATCCCTCACATCCAACACTCCACCAACCATCCCCGATCCACCCTCCCAACCTCCAGCTAGCCAGATCCGGTGTAGATCCAGCTGCTGCAGCCGCCCTTCGCCGGCCCCAGTCACCTCCGGCGTCCTCTTCGGCGACCACCAACACCACCACTCTCCATGTCTCTCTCCCACCATCTCTCACATCCAACACTCCACCAACCATCCCCGATCCACCCTCCCCACCTCCAGCCAGCCAGATCCGGTGTAAATCTAGCCGCTGCAGCCGCCCTTCGCCGGCTCCCGTCACCTCCGGCGTCCTCTCCGGCAACCACCAAGGCCACCACTCGCTCTCCCTGTCTCCCACCATCTCTCACATCCAACACCCCACCAACCATCCCCGATCCACCTTCTCCATCTTCACCAACCCGATCCACCCTCCCAACCTCCAGCCAGCCAGATCTGGTGGAGATCCAGCCACTGCAGCCACCCTTCACCGTCCCCCATCACCTCTCCGGCGTCATCTCCGGCTACCTCCAGCACTACCACTCTATCTCCCTCTCTCACATCCAATTTCCCACCAACCCAACCCCGATCCACCCTCTCCATCGTCATCATCCCGATCCCGCCTCACGACCTCCATCCAGCCAGATATACAGTTTTGGTACCAGCGGCTGCAGCCGCCCTTCGCCCATCGCCGACACTGATCTGGCCGTCATCGCCCGCTCCTCCAACCTTCCTTGACAAACCCACCAACCCTGATCCATCCAGCCGGCGGTTCCTCTCTACCTCTAGCCAGTAGAGCGTCTCTACCTCCAGCCGTTGCAGCCAGCCTTCGCAGGCCGCTTTCCATCTCCGGCGACACTCGTCACCTCCGGCGTCTTCAAGTGCATCACCATCGCCGACGCTGATCTCCTAGTCATCGCCCGGTCCCTGCCCTCCTTCCGTGAGCTTTCTCCAAGTGCTGCTGCGACGGCTTCGGCACCTCTGGCGTCCTCAGGCGCATCACCATCGCCGACGCTGTTGTCCTAATCATAGCTCGATCCCTCCCCTCCTTCCGTGTGCTTCCTTCCGTGCTGCTCGGATGGCTTCGGCACCGCCGGTCTCACTACCCTCGCTCTGAATGGTAAGAACTGATCCAGAGCCGGTTTGAAAGATTTGGTCATTCTCTAGAGATTTCTGAATTTTCTTGTTTCTTTCCAATCTCGCTTTGGTGGTGGGATATTGATGGATGAAATGGTTTCAGGAACCTTCGGGTACTCGATTCTGAACCTGCGCCATCCCCATCAGCACCCCCGACGGCACTCATTCCTGGGCCGATCCGAGGTTTGAATTCCTCACTCGTCCTCCCCTAGCATGGTGTATTACGTGCATAATTCTGCTTTAAGTATCATTCTTGTTGAATCTTTGAGATGAATGTTAGAAATGAATGTTTCATGGTTTAGTTTAGTGAAACTGTGTTAATGCATGTAGAAATGAAATGTTGGAATGAATGTTTCTTGGTTTAGTTTAGTGAAAATGTGTTAATGCATGTAGAAATGAAAATGTTGAAATGAATGTTAAAATGAATGTTCAAATGTTGAAATGAATGTTGAAATGTTGAAATGAATGTTTCATGGTTTAGTGAAACTGTGTTAATGCATGTAGAAAGTAACTATAGACGCGTGTCAATGTGGGATGATTGCAGCATTTGCATTTTCACTTTCAATTTTCCTATCGTTTATGTAAATCGCGTCAGAAATATGTCGAGGAGGGGCAACGAGAACGTCCATGCAATGTTGAGGAAAAGTAATTGGATTGAAGCTGGGGACGAGTGTTTGTTGGAACTGCTTATGACAGAACAATTGAACGGTAATATGTCACAAGGGGTTTTTCTGAAAAATGCTTGGAGGGATGTTTTGCGGGAGTTCAACAAGACTATGGGCAAGGCTTTGGATTTGGATAACTTGAAGGGTAGATGGAAAACATTGAAGAAAATGCATGCGGTCTACAAAGAGCTCCTGCTTATAACTGGATGGGGTTGGGATGTGCCGACGAATATGCCCACCGCACCAAATAATGAGGCTTGGGATGAGATGATTATGGTATATGTTTTTAACCGAATGCTTCATAAATTAGTATCAAGTATCAGGATAGGACATCTATTGAATTCATTCTCATTCATGTTTTTGATATTGTCCAGAAGAATAGGAAGTTCAAGGCCCTCAAAGGAAAGACTTACAAATTCATGAAAATCATGAATTTCCTAACTTGCAAGAATACCGCCAGTGGTGAGTATGTTGAATCCTCTGTCAATAAGAGGAAAGATGTAGATTCAGAGAGCACGGCATTCTCTGATACTCCGACGGATGCCCAATCCCCTCCACCTCGACATCATCCATCACGTGTGTCTCAGATGCAGAATAGTGATGATTTTGCATACTACACGATGAATTCCATGCTGACGTCCTACGCAGACACAATGTGTGAACCATACCCCGACGTCTCAACAGAGCAAGTCACGCCAGAAGCGCATCCCACACATGGGGGTAGTTCCACCGGCACCGATGCGTCTGGTTCTTCTGGAAGCAAGCGTTGTCGGCAAGAGGTTGAGAGGAAAGGTAAGAAGAAGAGGGGTGATGGCGAACGTGATATTACACACGTTATTGTGCAACAGTTGCAACGCAAGCTTGACATGAAACAAATGCTATTTGATAAAGTATCTGAATACTCCAATCAACGTTGCATGGAGGTGGTGAAGGGCCTGTCTAGGATGACAGATGACAAGTTTATTATGTTGGATGCGGTCTTTAATAAACAGTCAGTTAGGGAGTTTTTCATGTCTCTTCCCAGTAATAATTTATGGGATATATGGCTACAGAAGGAAGTCAATAAGCTTCTAAACCGGTCTGAGTAGGTTGTTTTCTTATTTGTAACTCTGAACTCTTGTCTTGTTCTGTTTCTGTCTGTACTTGAATCCTATGTTGAATTGTAGTTGGTCTTTGTCGTGATATTCGAATGTGATGTATGTGTTCTTCAAGCATTCATGTAGATGTCCAGAATGTTTTCATTGTAAAAAGTAATCCTATTTTGAATTGTAGTTGGCATCGTCAATTGGTTAGTTTGTTCAATTATATCCTTGGTTGTGTTGCATTGTGTCCTTGATTTAATATTCTTGCTTGCATAATTATAGTCTTGATATGAAAATAGTGGTTATTGAGCTACTTATTCCCATCTATGGTGATGAAGGCAATCTGATTCTGCACTCCCCAGATTTTTTTTTTGTGATTGTTCAAATAGTTTTCCTTTTTGGATTACTGTCATCTACTGTCATCTTATAACTAAAAACTGCTTACTGTCATGTTGACAGATTTCATGTCATCAATGCATTTATTATGCATGAGATGCCATGAATGGAATTGATAGTGGCAGACATGTCAACATCAGATACAAAGGCATTTTTAAGTGGAGGGCCCCTCTCCATGTCTCTATGCCGACCATTATGGACACCATGTCAGCCATTATTGTCATCATATTAGCAACCATTATTATCTCCACCGTCAAAGCAAAAGCTCCTGCTCGGGGACGGGACAACACACTGATGGTTTCCTCCTCTCTATATTAAGCTCAATGGGAGCCTTCATCGAAGTGTATGTAGATGCATGTATTAGTGAAGGAAAATTGTAGAGGCTACCATATCAGCGTGGGGGTCATTCAAACCAAGGTCCTCATTCTCCATATTCCTTCGAGATTCAAAGGTGTCCCTTCTAATCTAGTTTTTCATGTGGGATTTTATTGATATTCTCAACCTGTGGATTTTATTTTGGTTTGTCCTCCTAATCTCGGCCTGTTGTAAAGACAATTGTATATGAAATCCTTGATGATATATAATAGTTGCATTCATGTTTTCAAGGTTTCTTGCTCTCTATATTACAAGCATTCATAAATATCTGATATCCCGGATGATATAAGGTTCCCTGTTCTATACTACAAGCATTCATGTTTTCATTGTAGAAAGTAATATTTTATGCTTTATCATGACGGTACAGATTTGAATCCTCAACCCATCGAAAGCTCAACCGGTTCATCAGATGAGGAGGATATGAATCCTCTATCCTTGGACACCTCATCAGGGTCATCGGATGAGGAGGATCTGCTGATTTATCTTGCTCTAGCAAGTTCTTCGAGGCAGAGAACCCCCGTTCCTTGCCGCACTAGGCCTTTCACAGGACATCAACTAGTCGAAGATATATTGATGGGCCACGAGGGTAGATGTCAAGAATGGTTTAGGGTGTCAAAATCGGTGTTTGAGGGCTTATATTGTGCATTGGCGGATAGGGGTTTAATTGTTGACACACCGCACATTACGATGAGACAGCAAGTTGCAATTTTTCTTCACGGAATTGGGCATGGAGTTTCCAACATAGTGTTAGCTTATATATTTTAGCATTCTGGAGAAACAATAAACCGTCATTTTAATCATGTGCTAAAGGGTATCGTCAAATTGAAACATGTTTACATGGAACTCCCCGATGAAAATGTCGCCATCGACCCCATATTCGAGGGGAACTCTTCTTGGGGCCCATTTAAGGTAACAATTTATATTATGCAACGTTCTACTCACTGTCATGTTCAAATGCTTCCTAATGTGAACGTTAGAAAGTATTTGTATAGAATGCTGTTGGGGCTATCGATAGGACACATATTCCTGCAATTGTACTCTTGGAAGAGCAGTCAAGGTTTAGAAATCGCAAGGGGACAACATCACAGAACGTAATGGGAGTTGTGTCCTTTGATCTCCAATTCGTCTACGTCGCCGTTGGATGGGAAGGTTCAGCGGCGGATATGCGGGTCCTAAGTTGGACGCTTGGCCCCCGTGGCCAGTTCACAGTACCAGAAGGTATTGAGCCTCGTCATCTATACATATATATTTATTTGCTTTTGCAAGCGCTGATCTAATGTATTGATCTCATCACATTCAGGAAAATTTTATTTGGTCGATTCCGGTTATGCAAATACAAGGAAGTTTCTGACGCCGTACAGAGGATTACGCTACCATATCAACGAATTCCAAAACGTCTGCACAAGGCACCGAGCTGAATATGCGAGAAAAGATATATATACAACCATCGCCATGCACAACTGCGAAATCACGTTGAAAGGGCATTTGGCGTTCTCAAAATGCGGTTTAAGATATTGAGAATTATGTAGCCATATCCTTTCGAAGTGCAACGAAGAATAGCAACGGCATGTTGTGTAATCCACAACTATATTATAAGGAATGGACAACATGATTCCTATTTATCTCAAGGAAATCGGAGATCGGGAAGTCGAGTACCAAATGTAGATGAAGATCCACAGAATATGGCTAATTTAGATGAGTCTCATGCGGGGAAATTGTTGCGTGATCGTATTGCAACAGAACTGTGGGAGAACAGAGACTAGTGGAAGAATCAATTGGTTATGTTCTTAAGTACTATTTGTAGGTGGTCTTCCAACTTGCATAATATTTAATTTGTTTTTCAACTATGATTCATTTCTTTCATCTAGTTGTTATGATTATTGATTCTGATTCAAATGCAAACTCTTTTTTGGATGCAGATGAGTTATTACGTCGTCTATCGCGGTCGTCGGTCGGGCATCTATGCAACCTGGCATGAGTGTCATTCACAAGTTGACAAATATCTAAGTGCCTGTTATCGCAAGTTTCGCTCTATGGATGAAGCATCGCAGTCATATGAAGATTACATCAGATCTCGTTATGAGGAATCCAACGATACAGCTCATCCAAAGGCTAACATGGTGGCTTACGATGCGATCGATGGGGCACGTTTGAAGCAGTCTTCAGATTATCGTACTGTTGTCTACGTAGTTGCTGCTTGCTTTTTTGTCCTTCTGGCTTTTTTTTTCTTTCCACTGATGTACATGGTTTAGAATTGGAAGGTGGCTGCTTGTTTACTGCTTTTCAAGTATATGCAGAATATTACAGTTTGTTTGTGTATCTGATTATAATATTTCATGCTTTAATCCGGATAAGACTGTCGAATATTTTATTCCCAAGTATCGGTGAATATATGCATTACAATATTACTGGAATGAGAAAATATTACTACTTAAATTATATGCATTATCATATTATAAGTATTATCATATTATTAAGTAAATGATTAAAACAAAGGTGAATATTATATGCATTAGGATATAATTAATTAAACTACCAATATGGCCCATAAAAATTACAAAAGTTTAATTTACTTCTTTTATATATTATAATAATATATCTTAATATAATATGGTTATATTCATATAAATGGGTCCGCATGGGGATGCATTGATATGTATGACCATGCCATGTCATACGACCCGGTGGATGACGGGCAGGCATCGATGCAGATGATGGCGGAGGAGCGGGCATCCACCGGAGATTGGAAATAACGGGGTGTTGATATGAGAGGGATTCACTTGTGGAGGTGTCGAACAGGACGGGTGGGGCTTTAATATTATACTTTAATTTATATATTATATACTATCATATTATTAAGTAATTTATTAAAGCCAATGTGAATATATTATGCATTATCATATTATTAATTCAAGTACCTTTTTATTAATTTACTTTCCACCTCACCAATCCCTATCCCTATTCCACTTTTTTCATCCAAACACCATTTCTTTATCCCAAGTAATCATTACATTCTTATCCCCACTTTTCAACCAAACACCAAAGTGGGATAAGTTTTATCCCACAAATTATCCCGGGTTAGTAATCCCTATTCCCTCTAATCCTGGGATAGACTATCCCGTAACCAAACGAGGCCATAGTGTACCTCAGTGTGGATGCTAGCACAGGTAAGTGGGCCTAAGAAGGATTATCTTAAAACCCTCAACTCTATTATCATTCCTTTTGTGCTCAGTACCAAGGAATCTAAGCGATTGGTATGGGGTTAGCTTATTCCGGGTTAATAGGGGTTAAGGGATTTTGGGGTTAGCTTATTTTGGGTTAATGAGGGTTAATGAATGGGGATAAGAAAAAGTAGAGTTGTGGTGGAAGGTGGAATGAGAATAAAGTAGTAATGATTACTTTTGATGTTTGGGGATAAGTGTGGGGATAAGGGGGGTTAAGCGGGGATAACCCCCCTTAACCCCATACCAAACGAGGCTTATGGGGTTAGGGAAAGTGGGAATAAGGAATTTTGAGGTTAGGAAAAGGGGCAATAATGGGAGGGAATAAAGTTATTCCAATTTTGGTGTTTGGTTGTAAAATGGGGATAACTTTATAATGATTGGTTGGAATAAGGAAATGGTGTTGGTTGGAAATGGTGGATGAAGGGTAAATACCGAAAATGCCCTCCGTAGATGGGGTCAAGTATTTTTTTGTTATCAGATATCTCCTTGACTAATACAGACTACTGCATCATAATATATTGTCCCCGAAAATTTCGTAGACTACTGCATCATAATATATTGTCCCCGAAAATTTCGTAAGCACCTTATAATATATTGTCCTAAAAAATAAGTATGGGTTATACATGGAATTTTTTAAGTTATGTAAGCACATCATAATATATTGTCCTAAAAAAGTGCAACTGCATCAACAGAAACTACATATCCGGAAATTACTACATATGATTTTTGCATAAAACCACCATTACTAATAAAGACGACATCAAGCTAAATGGCATATTTAGCTACATGTTTCATCTTAAATCTAAACAAGGCAACATAATACTAGGCTGAAAACATCACATGAACAGCATAACAGCAACTACAATGACTAGGAAGGCAACAAGTACATAACAAACGGTCGAAGAAAACACTGAACACTACTCGACACGTGCCATGTTCGACTCCGCGTAAGTTGGCCTACTCACTTCGTTATAAGAAGTCCGATTGTACTCTTCGTAGGATTTTGAGGCTTCCATTTAAGTTTCAAATTTGCGGTAACATGCTCCTGAGAACTTGTTCACTTGAGCATGACACTCATGCCATGTTGCATATATTCCCGGCTGCCGACCCCAATAGACCACATAGAAACTCATCTGGCATAAATTACTGGCCATTAGTAGAATCTAAAATAACGCAACAGCAGAAATAGGAAATAATTTGACGAATAAATTAAATGTTTCGCAAGATAATAAACACACAAAAGTAATTATAGCGCATGCTTCCAACCTTCTGTTTGCCCATAATTCTGCTGCAATTCTATCCCGTAATGAATCTCCCGCAGTATCACCACGTCTTTGCATCATCTCTTGTGGATCTATGTCTTCATTACCTTCATCAGCTACCGTTTGATGAGATTGCGATAAGTAGCTATCGTGTTTCTGGCTTCTGATGATATAGTTGTGTATTACACAACACGCCATTACTATACGGCATTGCACGTCAAAAGGGTATGGCTGCATTATTCGCAGTACCTTAAATCGCAACTTCAAAACTCCAAATGCCCTTTCAGCGTGATTGCGTAGCTGTGCATGACGATGGTTTTATATGTCCCGAGGACTAGCATATTCATTACCGCGGCTAGTGCGAATGTTTTGGAATTCACTAATATGGTATCATTGTCCTCAGTATGGTGCCAGAAAGTTCTTTCTATTTGCATAACCAGAATCGACTAAATAAAATTTACCTACAATCAATGTCATCCTCACCGTTACATGAAGATAGCAACAGTGAATATATAAGTGGAGTTCACTAGACTCAGTACCTTCTGGAACAGTGAAATGACCCTTATCAATCACCGAATTTAAGATACGCATATATGTTGCAGAACCTTCCCAACCTACGATGACATGCACGAATTGCAGATCAAATGACACGACTCCCATTACATTCTGTGATATGTACCCCTTGCGATTACGAAACTGCGGTTGGTTCGCTAAGGGGACAGATGCTGGAATATGTGTTCCGTCAATTGTCACCAAGAGCGTTCTACAAAATAGCATTGATGCATTTATGTGATAAAGCATAAGTATATGACATGAAGTAGGCTCACTTATAATAGAATATTGGTAAATACCTTAAACGGGTGTAAATAGAATTGCCCTGGAATAAGGGATCGACGGGGACATTACCAACAGGTTGCTGCATGTAATCAAGTCTTAATTGTTCGACTCCTTCCAATATGTGATTGAAATGGCGGCTTATTGTTTCTCCATAATGTTGAAACATCTCACACAACACTATGTTAGAAACTCCATGTCCAATTGCGTGAAGGAAAATTACAAGTTGCTCCCTGCTAGTCATGTTTGATGTGTCTTCAATCAAACCCCTCCTCTATAATGCACGACACAAGCCCCTAAACAAGGTTTTCGACATCCTGAACATTTCCAAGCGCCTATTTTCGTGGACAAACAAAATATCATTTACCAGTTGATGTCCAGTAAAAGGCCTAATGCAACACGACACTGGGGTTGGGCGCTGCGATGTGGATGAACGTTCATCTACTACTGCCTGAATAATCATAATCTCCTCCTCAGATGAATCCGAGGAGGACTCATATGATAGAAAACTCATTTCTGTGAAATTTGCATAATGTGTAAAATATTATACTATAATATGAATTTAGCCTTCACAACATGAATGTTTTAAAAGCTTATCCATAAAATAATAAGTCAGAAAAACCAATATGGACCAATTTTAAATAACGAGGATGAGTCAAGGATCAGAATTAATGCTTATAACTTGTCAAATTACTATTTATTTTATAAAAATTAAGTTGATAGGTGGATGCTTATAACGTGCAGATTTGGTAGGATAACACATCTGCAATCTAAAGTGGTTGTTGTTAGACTTGCTACAAAAGAGAAGGATAATTAATTAATCCAACTGATTGGCCTCAAGAACAAATGGCATGGCATGAAGAAGGATAATTAATTAATCCCACTGATTGGCCTCAATAATAGATGGCATGGCATGGTGTGACATATCTTCTTTTTCAGAAGGGGTATGACAAGAGGAGAGTGTGATATGATAAGGAAAGGTGGGCTTTCCAATGAGAAAAAGAAGACACGATGATATACCAATACATGATATGCACCAATACATGATACACCGGTACATGATCAGATCTATGCATTTATCAAATATCCAACAAGCAGTACCTTTTATCAAAATTCCCACAAGCAGTACCTTGTAAACTGCCTTGAGGCACCAACCGAAGACTCAGCTCAACCAATGAAGAGAATGAGCTCAGCATATGAAATATATAGAGAAGTGAACAATAAATTTGGCATCTACCATGCAATCAAAGAATAGCAACAAGACTAGCCTTATTAAAAGCAGAGTAATTTTAACTCATACACACCTCCTGCATGTGTTGTCAAAACCATCTGACAAGCATGCTGTCATGTCCACATAACAAAATTGACCAAATAGTAGTACATGTCCACATAACAAAGCTAAACAAGAATGCAACACTGCTGTATGTTCTCCTCCTCCATAACAAAGCTGACCAAATAGTATCCTTCCAAGTAGTGACATGTCTTGTCTACCATAAATAAAGCAAACAAAAGGCCATTGTCTACCATAAATAAAGTAATCAGAAGCCCCATGTTGTCATGCTCTGCTCCTCCATAACCAAGACTGCAACACTGATGTAGCCCTCATCTCCAGCTGACTGCAACACAGTTGCAGCCCTCATCTCCACCACCGAAGCTACCACCTTCCATAGTAACAAGTATGTTTTTTTGATTGATTAGTTCAGCCCAAGGCTAATTACAAACTACAAAACTACCCAACGCTCTCCAAAACTCCCAATCCGTCATCCTCGGACCAGGCGAAAGTAGCATTGGCTCTCCTACACCACCTAGCAATGGCATCCGCCCTACCATTTCGCTCTCTAGGAGAGTACATAAAAACGACGGAATTAAATTTTAAAACTTGAGCATAGATCTCCCGCACTTGAGTGTCTGCTGCCCTTCCCCATAGACGCTTCCCAGTGAGTGCCTCCACCGCATGCAGACAGTCTGACTCGACGATGATCCGGTCTGTACCTCCTGAATCCAACCATTTGAGGCCCGCCGCTATAGCTTGCAACTCCACATCGAAAACTGTCGGGGCATCGACCCCCTTCCCAAAAGCCCACAGTGCTTTCCCCTCGGTGGTACTGCATATGACACCAATTGCGGATGCTCCTCCTAGGCACGAGGCATCAGTTTGAATCACATAGTTTGCAACCCGCTCTTGAGAGCCCTGGACTTCCTTCTTTAGACGCTGCAGATATTCCGCCGCTTGCCGAGTCACGCGCCTGGCAATCACATCCATGGTCTCTCCCTCATCCTCAAAGATAAGCTTGTTACGATCCTTCCATAGCCACCATAGCGCATATCCAAGTAGTGTTCTAACCTCCTTCGTCGCCCGTTGTGAGGTAATCAAGGTATGAAGGATGGTGTCGGCTTCAAGCCCATTAGATAGGATCCAATCATTCGGCAAGATTCTTTGTAAGACACCCTGTGAGAAAGGGCATTCGACAAGAGCGTGGAGCAAGGATTCATCTGCACCACACCTCGGGCATCCACGATCATGAGAACCACAATGGCGCCAAAGTAGATCCCTGACAGGAAGCTTCTTATGCCATATCTTCCAAATGAAAAATTTCACCCTTGGCCCAACCTCTAGCCGCAATATATTACTCCATGGAAAATCCTCTGCTTCTCGCTGTGGCCCCTGTTTTTCTTGCATAAGGAAAAGATATGCAGCTTTTGTACTCACCTCGCCGTGTGCACCATATGCCCAGCGGCAACTATCGTCCCCCTGCACTCCAACCGACCTTATGTGCTCAATTAGTGACGGATGAAAAGCTTCAGCGAGCTGAGCCTCATTCCAAGACCCTTCCCGTTGGAAATCTCCAATTGTAGTTCTGCTCCAGTCTCTTTCGCAGTGAGCAAAAGAGGGCCGACGGCACAGTGGATCCTCAAAAATCCACGAGTCATGCATCATACTTAGTTTGCTATGTTCCCCTGGGGTGCACACACATCCTCGCCGCAAGCTATCGGCGGCCCAACATAGATCCCTCCAATGAACAGAGGCGGAGGCACCTACATCCCGAAGAGAGGGGAGAATTTCCCTCCAAGGATATTTAGCTTTTGCCAAGCTGAGCCATATCGATGGCTTTTGCTGAAGGAAGGAAGCCATTCTTTTAACTTTCAATGCGTGTTTCCATATCCTGAAGTCTCTCAAACCCAAACCCCCTGCTTCCTTTGGGAGACAACACTTGCTCCAAGCCACAACACTCAAACCGGACCGCTTGCCTTGCCATAAAAAGTCACGGCACATCTTTTCTATCCTTGTTATCACCGATACTGGAAGGTCCGTTGTGATCATGGCATAAGCAGGAATAGCTTGAAGCACAGACTGCACAAGAATTACCCGACCTGGCGCGGAAATGTGTTTGCTTTGCCAGGAGAGGATCTTGTTGGTCAGTTTATCGAGGAGAGAAGAGAAGTCGGCCAGCTGAGGCTTCTTTACACACAGAGGAACTCCAAGATAGTCCCAGGTACCCTCAATCTCGGCTAATCCAAGGATTTGGCAAATAGTTGACTTTTGATCATCTCCGACCTTTGGTGAGAAACGCACCATAGATTTACGTGTGTTCATCTCAAGGCCAGATAATGCCCGAAACCACAACAGCTTTTGTTTGAGTTTCCTTGCTTCACTACAAGTCGCTCTTGTGACTATCATACAGTCATCCGCATATAACAAATGCGAGATGGTAAAAGTAGTAGAGGGAAAATGAAGGCCCTCCAAACCAGTGATCGGGTCCTTTAGGAGCTGAGAGAGAACTTCCTGGACGACCAAGAACAAATAGGGCGACAAGGGGTCACCCTGTCGCAAGCCACAGCTGGATTTAACCTTCCCATGGACACTGCCATTGAGTATAAAGGAGAATTCCGGGCCACACACACAGCTCATTACCCATGAGATCCAACGTGCGGGAAAGTTCATGACTTGTAGCACCTTCTCCAAGAACTCCCACCTCACCCTGTCGAAAGCCGCACGCAAGTCAACTTTTAGCACCATCAATCCTTTAGTTTTTGGAGCAATTCGCATTGAATGCATAATCTCTTTTGCTGCGTCGATGTTGTCGTGGATGGATCTCCCTTGGACGAACGCGGACTGCTCCATTCCGATGACGTCTCCAAGAACCAACTTCATTCTCTGTGCTAGGATGGAGGTGATCACCTTGTAGCCTACATTACAAAGACTTATTGGCCTATAATCCTTCACCACTGTAGGATACTTGCATTTTGGAATGAAGGTGATGAAGGATTGATGCCATGATATAGGGAGCCGACTTGTGTGGAAGAAATGCTGAATTAACCCAACAAAATCAGCACCAAGAACGTTCCAGTGGGTTGTGAAGAATTCAACTGGGAGCCCATCTGGGCCTGGACATTTATTCCGACCCATATGGAAGAGAGTTTCCTTAATCTCAGCGGCTGTGACTTCACTAACCATAGCATCATGCATATCCAGGTTGACCTTGGGAAGCTCCGGTAACTCAAGATCAACTGCAAAGCCATCCTCTTTCCACAGGTTGTCGAAATAGTTGGAGAAGACTTGACCCAGTTGCTTGGGTTCAGAGACGAGCCGGCCATCATCATCAAGCACCTCGCCAACCTTGGACTTTTGAGACCTGCTAGCAACCAAATGATGAAAGAAATTAGAATTCCTGTCACCTGTCTGTAGCCACAGTTGTCGAACGCGTTGAGCTGCACGTTGTTCTTGGCGATCAATGACCTCTTCCCATCTGCCTTCAAGTTCCTTAATTTGGTCTTCTTCTGCTGCAGTAGCTAGCCCATGATCCTTGAGCTTATATAGGTTCTGGAGACATGCTTCAATTTGTTTGCCGACACCAAAGAGATCAGAGGTTGCATTGCGTTTGTCCCAACCTTTAGCCAACTTCTTCAATGCCTTAGTCTTTGAACAGAAAGAAAATTGCCTGTTGCCAGGGAAATTCCTCTTCCAGATACGCCCAATGGCTCCTTTAAAGGTTTCCGAACAGATCCAGTGATGTTCCATTCGGAAGACTGAGGGTCCACTACGAGCCATGGTCTCATTCAGTGAGATAAGCAGTGGCGAATGGTCGGATTGCACACGCGCCAGATGTCGGATGGAGGTATTTGGGAAAAGCTCCTTCCATAGTCGATTGCACAGAGCGCGATCCAGCCTTTCCAGGATTTTTGCATGGCCGGCCTGGTTGTTTGACCAAGTGAACATCTGCCCATTAAAGCCAAGGTCACACATACCATTAGCAGTAATGTAGTTGAGGAAGTCTCTTTCTTCGTTTCCAAACACAAAAGCACTCCCTCCTCTCTTCTCCTCTGCAGTGAGAATTACATTAAAATCCCCTGCAGCTATGTGCGGTAAGTGTGCTCCTTCAAAACGCGATAGTGAGTCCCATAGCTCCCTCCTGTCCCGACCATTACGCGCCCCATAAACAACTGACACAGCAAAGGAGCCTACTTCTTCGACAGTCACAACTGCATGTATAGCTTGATCAGAGAAATGGCTAAAGGTCACATTACTCATTCCAACCTTCCAGACTGCTACAAATCCACCTCTATGTCCTCTTGAGGGTAGTACGTAGCTGCTCCAATCCAGGCCAAAACGGCGCGTCACCCGATCAGTCTTCTCAGCTGGAACTAAGGTGTCAACAAGCACAAACAGAGACAGATTGTGTTCAGCAAACAGCCGGTAGCACGAGCTCACAACTCGCTTGGGGCCGGCTCCCCTGTAGTTCCATATCATGAGCTTCATCATCTAGCCACTAGCATGTCCGTCGGTTGCTCGTCCGACGCTCCGGCACATTTCCTTTTACGCTGGCTAGCCTCAACCGCCCCGTCGTACATCTCTATGACCGGTGAATTCCATTGCTGGCATTTCCCAGAATGCATCACCATAGCAGCTGAAGAGCTATTGAGCTCATCTCTATCTTCATCCTCCATGTCCGCCAAATCGCCCTCCTCCTCATACGCTGGTGTTCCACCATCGAAAGCCCTGGCCATACGTCGAACACCCTCCGCATGGCATGCTTCCATATCCTCAGGACTCCATGGGATTGGACCTCCAACGGCATTGAACCTGGGCTTGACTACTGGGTCCACCTTCTTAGGGCCCGGTGGACGGTATCCAGTTGGGCCCCCGTCAACCCCAGCGTTGTTATGGCCCGATATGTTATTTTGGCCTGATCCATGCATTACTTGCTCACGTGCGGGAGTGTGCGTTGGATTGCTGCCACGTATGCCGGGATCAACGCAGGGTAGCATCACCTCCTTTCCCTTAATGGTCCGCAGTAAGGTTCCGCCGCTATCACATCCTTTTCCCCGCACGGCTACCATCGTCGCCTTTTCCCCTTCTCTCCGCAGGACCGTTGCCCTGCTGCACGCCTTGTCCTCATGCGCGACAACCTCGCCAGGCTGCCGTTCCTGGCCATCAGGCTTCGCATGGTACTCCATCCTGATGCTGCCACGTGCTTGTCCTTTAGTGAGAGGCGTCAGTTGTGTCAGTGTGTCAGACCTTCCCTTGCCAGCGTGTCTGCCGCGGCCACCACGCCTCCCTCGCCGGACGATGTGCCATTCCTCGGCGACGGCCGCCACAACACCTGGACTCGTGAGATCAAGCTCCGCTGAGCCGGCCGGAGCAGCAATAGGTACTTCTTCCTTACCGCCATGATTCCCCTCCCCAAAAACTGCTTCCTCCATCTCCTCGTTACCGGATTCCATCTTCTCCTCTCCACCATCGACTCCGGCGGCATGTTCCATACCACCCTCCTCCTCAGTAGGAACCATCTGGGGCTGTTGGTTAATCTCCTCTAGCCTTGCCTTACAAGCAGTTTCATGGTGTCCAATGCATGCACACCTAGCACACAGAGTGATGTGTTCATACTCGAATGATACATACCTCGGCCCCTTCCGACTCTCCACCGTGATACCAAGCCGAATTGGTTTGCTTAGGTCCACCTCTACGCAGGCTCTCGCGTATTTCCCTCTCGCAGCATCAGCTGTGATAATATCCACCTCCAATGGAACTCCTATAGATGCCACTATCTTGAGAACCACCTCTCTGTCAAACTTCTCAATCGGAAGTTTGGGTATCCGAACCCTAACCGGTGCCTTGGTGAAGTCTTCGGCAACTGGGTAGAAATCCTCCTCCCACCGAATCAGTGATAGCATAAGTCCATTGACAGACCAAGGACCTTGACTAAGGACATAGTTCATATCGAGCTCGTTGGAGAACTTAAAGACAAAGATGCCACCGGCCATGTCTGTGACGGAAAAACTCTTCGATGTACCCCAGAGAAAGGAGAGCTTGTACTTCAAAACGTCTAGGGATACCCTCCCACTCAAGAACTTGCCATACAAAGCAAACTCCCATTGCTTGCAGCACCGATCCATGAGTTCGTCATCAAGATAGACCACCGATCCATGAGTTCGTCATCAAGATAGACCACATCGGCGTACAGGGGACCTATCCTGGCCCTCTCCTCCGGCGTGACCAAACCCGGTTTTGGTTTTAACTTAGCAGCAGCAGCAGCGTAGGTCTTCCTCAAGGTCTTCCCGTCCGTAGAAACCCCTCCCTGGCCGGATGGCCGGTCTCCAAAACCCGGTGGACCGCCGTCGTCCGGCGGCCTGGAAGATGAGCCTGCAGCACCCCCGCTAGTTCCCTCCATCCCTTTATAACAGTTATATGCCACTCCTTGATCTATAGTAACAAGTATGTTAATAAAAGTAAAATTAGGAAAACAAAACCAAAAACATACAGTGAATAAAACAATCATCACTTACCAAATGGCTCTTTTAACCTCATCGGGTATAATAAACTCCTTAATGCAGTTAAATTAGGACAGAAAGATGAAAGCACTCAAGAAATTAAAAGCATCACCATCTTCATTCGGCCAATGGAGACCAAAATATATTCCACCCTTGTTTGTTGTTTTCTTATCTTTTGACAGGTATATAGTATAACCATATTATGTAGGCCGGATTAAAATGGGAAGAGTCTAACATAAAGCACCTTGAAAGGGAGAAATGCAGAAAGACCTTCCACAAATGTGTAGTGTAAGAGAAATGTACAATAAACTAATGATAAGTACTAAAAACGAAGATAGACATTCCTTTACACTGAAAACAAATGAAGGACTTGTTGTAAAACCAAAGGGGAAATAAAGCCTTTTTTCTAAGATAAAGATGAAAATGTTTCCCCCAGTTTCTTGAAGGTTTTCTTGAACTTTGGGCATCTTGTGGAGAAATTCAAAGGTTTTATCTCTCCTTGGGCAACCAAATTGAATTACTTCCTCAAACTGTTTTGAAGAAAGTAACTCTCTGAGCTAGATTCCTCTTTCCCTAATATTTAATCACACCAATACAATCATCTTCTTATGCCATAGCCAAACTCCTTTTACATTAGAAGATCCAACTTGTGTGATGACCCAAAGCATAGAAGTCAGTGAACATATATAGCTTCCTAGCAGATCAAAAGCACGAATACCAAAAGGAAGTTGTGTCAGTTGCAATCCTCAATAGGAAATCTAGGGCTCGAGGTAGTTAAATTTGCACCCACAGTGAGCGTCTCTGAGATGGCCAAGCTTATTGACTATGAGTTAGAAACCGTACTAATCCAAGGTTCCTCCAGACAGGACAAATTATACCCACTGAAAAATATCATTAATAGAAGGAGAGTGAAAATTTCCCCTCATCTAATTAAGACATCCAACATAAAAAGATAAGGGGACAAAATGAAACTTAAAACTTTATGAAAAAATCAAGGTTTAACCCCATGTGCAGAGTCATGTGTAGTAAAGAAGACTAGCATTAATTCTAACTTCAAATGATTAGAATTAACTTGCGGTCCCAAGACATCCAAAACAAATTACTGGCCCTCCTTTGCATTTATCTCCATAGAGCTCAAAAGATGGCAAACCATGCTATTAATCCAAGTTGCTACCTATCCTAATAGCCCCAATGTTAGAATGCACATTCTACCACAAATATCGGAATTAAGCTATTTTGAACAGAAATGGTAAGATCCACCTCACAAGTTGATCCTTCATACATCAATTACCAATTCCATTCAAATTATCACAATAATACCAATGCACTGAAGGCCGATCCAATTTCATGATTTGATCAAATCATGCCTACTTAGATCATATTGAGATGCCTACTTATGCAATACAACAAAAGAAATGAACACTATTGAAAGCAAAAGTATATTTGGCACATTCTAACTTTCCAATTAATACTATGATAATGACACCCCCATAATATAACAGCTTACTTGACCATAATATAACAGCTTACCTGAAAGAAGACCGGTACATGTTTGGATTTGACCCGCTGTGTGTGCTACGGTCATTTTCTGGCATCCCATATGTTGTCCAGGTCGGATTGACTTGCTCAGTTTGGCCTTCTGGACCTTGAGTCACATTGTAGGTAGGAAACAATTGGCAATATGCAAATGTGTGCGGCATCTCCGAGAGAGGCTGCCACATTGGTGGATGGTATGATGCTCCAGCCCATGCACCTCATGTAGATGGTTGGGTGTCAACATTCCTAGGTGAGTTATATCCATATGCACCCTACACTACAAGAAATGTGAGTTTTTGTGACTAGTGTTTTGGCGACCAAGCAACGGTAGACGCTAAACATTATCTATAGGCGACCAACAAAAGTTTTAATCGCTCAATATGGAAGAGGGGAGCATTTGCGACTACAAAAATATCATTGCTAGAACTTTGCTATAACTACCCTTTGAACTATACAAAAGCTTTTGTGACCGAACAAATGTAGTTTGCGCGATGGATTTGGAATTGGTCACCGTAAACTTGCTAATTTAGAGTTGTTGTGACTAACAATGTTGGTTGCAATAGTATACTTTTTGGTGACCAACGTTTCGTCGCAATAAATGATTGAAATTCCAATAGTATACTTATTGTGACCAACTGTTTGCAACCAAGTTCAGGCGCACATCTGGTGTCCCCACCAACTCTCCTGGGGGGGGAGAACTTGACGCGGTCGCTGAGAAAAGGTGACTCTGGTGGTACTCCAAGAGATCTGAGTCAAGCTGCTGAAGCTCCTCTCGGGTGATCTAGGTGGCATCACTATCTGGATGCCCTCGCCAATGAACCAGGAAACGTTGAGTACCACCACTGCTGGTAGAAACTAGCTGCTCATCTAAAATAACATCAATAAACTATGGTTGTGCGGGTGGCAGGGGTAAAGGAGTAGGGTCTTGGACAGTGGGGTCATCTGGTGGAGGGAAAGGTATAGTGAAAGGGTCATCATGAATAATTGATGGGCTATGGTAGACAACTAAATCTTCAATATTAAATGTGGAGCCACTACCATAATCAGGGGGAATGTCGATAACATAAGCATTTGATCCGACCCTATGCAACACTTTGAAAGGTCCAGCGCTACGAGCTTGTAATTTATGAGAGGATTCCGAAGGGAAACGCTCGTGTCGAATATGAATCATCACATAATCCCCAACTTAAAATTCTTTTAAAGCGCCTACGGGAATCAGCATATAATTTATATTGAATGTTACTTGTGTGAATTCGCTTGTTGATCTCTTGATGCAAATCATGAATATGGCGTGCAAATGCATGTGCGGAGTCTGAAAATTTAACATGATGCGCCATGGGCAGAAGATCTAAAGGCTTTCGGGGCTGGTAACCATGCACGACTTCAAAAGGGCTCATGCCAATAGACATGTTAATGGAGCTATTATAGGCAAATTGGGCACGGGGAAGGATCACATCCCAGCTCCGAGCACAGTCACCCACAAGACATCGCAGGAGGTTACTAAGGCTTCTATTGATGACTTCAGTTTGGCCATCCTTTTGAGGATGATAGGCAGTCAAAAACTTGAGTTTGGTGCTGACTAGATGCCACAGGGTTTTCCAAAAGTAGCTTGTGAAATGGACATCTCGATCCGACATGATTGTTTGAGGAAGACCGTATAGCTTAACGATTTCATAAAAGTAAGTTCGTGCGATCTTGGAGGCATTAGAAGTTTTGGTGCACGGAATGAAGTGGGCCATTTTGGAAAAACGATCGACAACGATGAAGATGGAGTCGTGTTTGAAGGCGATTTTCCATTCATCTCCAGGGTGAACCCGAATTTGGTGGTAGTCGCTCTTTAAGTCAATTTTGGAAAAGTTGGTAGCACCTGCCATCATATCCAACATGTCATCCAACCTTGGTATGGGGAAGCGATAGTTGACCGTGATTTTATTAATGGCGTGACTATCCACGCACATTCGCTACGATCCATCCTTCTTAATTTGGTGTAAGGAGGGCAGGTACCGCACATGGGCTCAAGCTCTCATGAACAAAACCACTTGCGTAAGAGCCCGTTTACCTGCCGTTGTAATTCAGCATGCTCGAAAGGGTTCATGCGGTAATGTGGGAGATTTGAAAGGGTGGCTTCTGGAACTAAGTCTATAGCATGTTGGATGTCTCGAATCAGTGGTGGGTGGTCTGGAAGGTCATCAGGAAAACACATTCTGAAACTCTATAAGGATTGAGTGGACATTTCGCGGTAACTAGTCTTGGCGGGGCCTCGTTGGCAACTAAGGCAAATATCACAGATTCGTTTAGGACCTCCTTCTCAAATTTAGCTGGACTGATAATGTGGAGGCCCTTGCTCATGGGAGGACTCTTACCCGTGGGCACAACCTTCAATGTCTTCTTGATAGTTGTAGAGGGTTTCAAGGGATTGAGTGTGATTTTCTTCTCTTCAAATGTGAAGGAACAAGAGTTGGATCGACCATAGATGGTAACATCAAGGTCGAATAACCAGAGTCGTCCTAAGATAATATGCCCGACATCCATTGGAATTACATCACACCAGATGCTATCTGTATAAGATAGGATCTTTATTGGGACAAGGCACCTTTCTTTGATGGGAATGGAGGACGTATCGACCCAAGAAACCTTATAAGGGTGCGGATGGGGAACTGGAGTCAAACCCAAATGGGAGATAGTGGTGGAAGAGATCACATTTATATAGCTCCCACTATCGATGATGACCTTGCAATCCTTCTCTCCACACTTGATGTAGGTGTGAAAGATAGCATTTCGGCGCCGGTCGCCACTTTCTTTTGGATGGAAAAGGGCACACTGAACCACGTTCACGGTAGGGTCGTGTGGTTCAACTTCACTTGTGTCAACTGGAAAAGGTGAGGAGCGGATGTAGCTAAGCGGTACAGAATCATCCTCGCAGTCCTCGTCAGCAATTTGGAGGGTCTCTAGATCTGGTTCATAGATTTGCTCCTCAAGATCTTATAAGTCAGCTTCTAAGCCTGGCTCGTCAATGAGGAGTGATTTGTTTGCACAGTTGACAACCATATGACCAAAACCTTGGCATTTGTAGCATTGAAGCTTAGGGGGTTTTCTAGGAGGGGCTCCTAGGACTCCTTTGGTTCTATTGTCTTGACTAGAGGTGGCAGCAAAAGGTGCAGGTTTAGGAGTAGGAGAACCAACAACAGGTCTGGGTTGTGTAGGTTGAAAGTTGTTAACTACCGGGCGCCTTGTGTACACAGATCTAGATATTCATTCATAGTTTTTTTGCTACAGTGTAGGCGTGTTCAAGGGTAGTAACCTCTCGGAGGGCCAATTCCCTCCGCAAGTCATAATTGAGGCCTTGTCGAAATCTACTCAGGAACACTCGTTCATCATCAACTACGCCACTTCGCATCATGAACTCTTCGAATTGGGCAATGTACTCGGTGACTGATCGTCCTCCTTGGCGGGATGGGCTGCTGAGGTCTTGAAGGAGGTGGTGGAGGTGATTTCTGTCCTTACGGTGGAGGTGGCAGCAACTGGTGGGGAAGGTAAGGAAAGGTGGCTCTAGAGGGTCGACTGCTTGAACCGGACATCAAGCAACCTGCTCTGATACCAATTTGATGCAGGCTGTCAGCTAGAACTGGTTAGGAAGATGGGAGGAAAGGGAAGAGGGAAGAGGGAAGAGGGAGGAGGGGAAGGAGGGGAAGGAGGGGAAGGGAGGAGGAGGAGAAGGCTTGGAAAACCAAGAGAGAGAGATTTAGAGGGAAGTAAATGTTTCTTCATCAATAATGTTGCTTCAAGACATAACTAGGTCCCTTTTATAGGGTAAGGGAATCGATTCAACTACTACAAACTCAAATGGATTCAACCCAAATAACAATAAGACTCGAACTCAAATAAAAATACTCTAATAAAAAGAGATTCTGACTCAAAATAGATGGTGTCCGCATCAATATGCCCACAACTAAGTGTGTGAATGACATCATCTTCCTCAAACAGCAAGACATATTAAACACTGCTCTCAGTCTTCTGCAACATCTTCAGTCTCGCTGTCCTCCACAGAATGCTCAACTGAATAAGTTGATAGCGGTGAGAGGTCTATGTGAAACTCTGGAGGCGACTGCTAATGTTGTTGTATTGCTGAAACGTCGTGCTGCTTTGTATGCAAAATATACACCACAAGCGACTACGAGTAGGCCTAGGACTATGAGAACCCAAAACATGACAGGTACGCTGGAAGGTTCATACTGATCTGGTCTGTTAATTAATGATATGCAGGCATTGTAATATGTCCCTCAATTTGAATGTATGCTTCATTTTCCATATGAGATAATAAACTTGACCTTGACTGTAAACAAGAAAACAGCCTTAATCCTTAGTTCTATCTAGCAGGAACACGTCCGATGATGAGTGCATGTATTCACCTATGGAAATATTCAAAATACCTTCATTTATAGCTTAATGGAAAATTTTACTATTTTAGAAAAGTCTCTTTAGATTGATTTCTTTCTTTAAACTCGGTATTAAATTCCATTGGTTCTGAAATCCTAAAACTTTGTTTATAGAGAATCCCGTCCAAACAATAATCTTCTTCTGATAAGATTGAAATGGATATCTAGAACTTCGATTTTGTTTTTATGTATATGTCATTTAGATTCATTTACTACTGTGACTTGAGAGATCATGTGATTTTCACGTTTTTTGACTATTGCGGGATAGATGAGAGGTGTGTATCATTAACTGATCAAAACAGATCGGTACGAATCTTCCAGTGTACCAGCTATATTTTGGATACTAGTAGTTCTCGCAATACTTGTGGTCGTCTGTGGTGTATACTTAGCATACAAAGCAATGCAACCTTATCAACTTAACAGCTAGGTTGAAGATGCTGGCGAAGATCGAGAGCTGTTTTGCAGAATTTGAAGACTAAGTTGTTGATGGAAAAAAATGAGGTGTTAAAATGTTTAATACTTAACAGTCCAATATTGAAAAGAGGACCGAGGTTGCCCCGATTATTACTCCTAAGGTTAAGAACGAACTATAAAGCAATATTAATTACATTGCTTTGAGAAATGTAACAATAATTAACTAAAAGTGATACGAGCGGTCTACTCGTAATCCTCTCGTATCGGGTCTCTACTGCTCCAATCGATCAGAATCGGCCTGATCGGACTTGATTTGAGTCCAATTGGCTGATTTGGCTAGCTGGATCGGATCTGGCTTGAGCTGGATCGGATCTGGCTGAGCCTGATTGGATGGGACTTGACTGGGTCAAGTCTGATGTGATCTGGATCAAGCTGACCAAGTTGGATTGGGCTGGATCCGGATTGACTGGCTTGGCTGAACCGGTTAAGTGGGCTAAGCCAATTTGGCCAAATGTGGCTGGGGATATCCGACGGCTGAGGATCACCGGCGTAGATCGCCGGCGTAGGGGTGGCGGCAGCGGTCGGGATGTTGATAGGACAGGTCGCGGGTTGATGGGGAAGAGATCCACCGGAGTGGATTGGCCGGGGAAGGTCTAGATCGGCGGAATCGGGTGTGGCCGGAGGTGGGTTTAGAGTAGATCGGCGTCGGGGACGACGGCGAAGGCTCTGGGGAAGTCGGGAAGGATCGTGGATGGTTGTAAGGGTGTTAAGGACGGTTGGCGAGGGCTTTAGATGGGTCTGGAGGTGAGATCGGGGTTGAGGACAGCGGAGATCGGAGGTTGGACAGTTGTGGATATCACCGGAGACGGTGAAGGACGACGGAAAGGGTATGACCGGAGTCGTGGGAGGTAGGGGAAGACGATGGCGGTCTTGGATGGCAGCGGGGGCGCCCGGAGAGGCTGGACGGAGGTATGGCCGACGGTTGCTAGGGTTTGGCCACGGGAGAGAGAAGAGAGGAAGGAGATGAAGCTGACGTGGCGCTGACATGGATGAGAGAGAAAGTGACGGGGAGAGAAATATTCCAGTGGAGGTGATGCCGGCTACGGAGAAGATGACCTAAGGGGAAGAAGGTGGATCTATGGTGGATTTTTGGTGGAATCTACATTACCTCTACTCCTATGATATTCTACTCCTATGATATTATAATCAACTATTCTTAATCATTCATCTCCTGCATTCCCTAATACAAACTAATGATGTCCTTTTATGGAGACCTTGACATAGTCCTAATCCAACAAGAAAACCCCCTTGCTTAATTAGCAAGTAATAAGATTTCAAACTCAACTCAACTTCCTAACTCAAATATCAACTAGGACTCAATTAAATATAAAAAACTAATGATAAATACTAATTAAATACTCTAGTTTGAACTAAGGAAGACCAAGTCAAATTAGGAAAGAGGCTGAACCAGTTTGGGTCCTCTTCTGAGTTCGGGTCCAGTTGGTCGAGTCGGATTGACTCGTATTAAAAAGCAAGAACTGCTCACTTCCATTGAAGCCGCAATTGATGTATTAGAACTCCTTAGAAAGCCTGATTACAACAGCAAATGAAGGTACAAAAGCTAAAACTAGAGCTAGTAGTGGTAGTAGGATGATGAGTTCGTGATGATGGTAACTTCTTCCTCTACTCTTTTATACTTGGATGGGTTTCTTCCACGTGTCGCTAGCAGAGCTTTCCTCGCCCTCAGGCACAACGTCTAGATCGTGCAGTTGTGGCCCGCCTTCTTGGCACCATGAGTACAATCGTGGAAAATGGTTGCCTCCTATTTCTCCGAGTGAACCTCCTTGGCATCATGGGTATCATCGTGGGAAATGTCGGCTTCCTATTTCTCTAGACGAGCTCCCACGCCTCTGGGATTGACGGCGATTTGTTGCATCGTGTGGAATCCACTTCATCTTTGACGGTTGGTCCGAGTTAAATTAGCTCCAGCGAGTCACGAGGTGTTTTGATTAAGTTTTAGGACTAACCCCTCATGTTGATTGAACCTATACTCAAAATAGTTAAAGGTTCATTGAAGCAGCCCCGTCGCGTACTCATGGTGCAACCGCCAACGTGTTGACACACTAATGATGCAAAACCTTCGACCTCCCTTGTCGATCAACGGGCAAGTTTTGTTTTCCGCGGTCAATGCACACGGGTTATAGCGGTTGCATTCGACCCGGTGCTATAATCATTATTGTCATTGGGACTATGCTCATGCATCTTGTCTCATTAATGACGAGGGGTGTTCATTGGTCGACATTCTCTCTCCCTTACAGGCGGTATCGTTGGTGATTAGCCCACGTGAACGGTCTGATCACTACGTCAGCGTTACACCTCCATGAGGGCTGTCAAGCGTCATGTCGTTCCTTCTTCAACCGTTAGATGTGTTACCTGGTGACCATCATGATATGAATCGTCTTTAAATGAGTTCCGGCGATGGGTTGAAGTTTCAAAACTTCAAAACGTATCAGGTTTTGGCACAATGGCACCTGCTGATCCCGAAACTAGGCCGAAACCATCGAAACAAAGCCGTTTGAGGCTGAAACTAAAGGAACTGCATTGGGTTTTTGTTTGACCGAAATCGATATCGATTCGAACCTTGTTCCAGCCCCATCACGCAAATCCTCCTCACCTACACCTTTCCTTTTCCCAACGCCCTCCAGCCTTTCTTACCCCTTTCAGAAGCCCTCACCTGCTCCATGTCTTGTTATGGTTCGCGGGCCAGGAGTGGCGACAATGGCAGGATGCAACCTTCTTCTGGCAGCATCCAACGGTGCTGTCGACCACCTCCGCCTCCACATGGCCACCATACGCTTCCTTGAGATGTCCCGTATAGAAACCCTCGGAAGGAAGCGCGTGCCCGAAGGGAAGAGCTTGGCCGCCTCGGTTTACGCGTCGCAGTCGCTGAACGAGCTGGTGCCACTCTTCCGCTGCCGCGGGCACCACTACCAGCGATGGAACGCTCAGCGGAAGCTTCTGGTGAGTCTCCCCAACTCCACAATAGTCTTTTAGATGAACAATGCATCCATTTTAAGGGATCGCTCTATGCCTGAATGCATGATGAATCTTTCAATTTGATGATTGCCTGGATTTTCATGCCACACTCATCACTTAATGATGCCTCACCTTTTATTTTGTCATTCAAGAAGACTCTTTCTTATTAACAGTAATGGCTTAGTTTGATCTATGTTAGTACTGTCTGAGCAAATTGTAGTGTTGGGTTTTGGCTTTGAGATGCACAGGTCATGATAAACAGGATGGTTTATCAATTGTGATCACCCATCTCCATTTGACCACACAATATGATGAAGTTATGTATAGCTTTGATAGTATGTTGATTAAAGCATCCTTGCTTTCCTTTTCCAATTAAAGCCACTTGGTTACGTTGGCTTTAAACGAGGATAATGTTTAAAACTCAATTTTTATCCCTTTTCTCCTTGTCCTTGTTTAGAGGGAAGATCCTAGGCACTAGATCTAGCATTCAAAATCTCCCTTTGAATTACATGCAAGCTCACTCCTCTGCCATGTTCAGGAACATCACCTTGTTACAAGATCAACTTTTTTTTCTTATATGCATATGAGATATCATTTAGTTGAAGAGTTGAAGTGTATACGTAGTAATAGGATCACCAAAACTAGATTTATGTGATAAGTTTTTACTGGACATTATGTTCCAGGTCCTATGTTTGGAAAGCTCAACGAGTTGATATTTTTGTAGTGTATTAGGCAGAATGGTTGAGATATAAGTATACTAGGTAGGCCCCTCCCCCATGCCACCTGGCACGGTAAACACCACCCCCCACTACTCCTCTATCTCTCTCTCCTAACCAACCGTGCCACCTGGCTCCGATAACCAATTAAATAAGAGGTTTTAGTCACGTAGGCATATGACTCATGACACACCTTACTTTATATAGTAGATGAATTTGCATCTGGTATGTGGATGCAACTAAGAAATTCATAGTGTATTCTTGGTGCCTGAGGCATGCTTCTTTTTTTATTTCAAATGACATTTTTGAGGTTGCTTTTATGAAACTTGTGCTTATTGGGTGTTGGCATTTTGTCATGTTATGATGGGCAAACCCATCGGTTGGATGGCTATATGACACTGCTCGAAGGAGATACATATGTTGTACTAATCTTAGTCTGGACATGAACTACTGTTAATTGTTTATTGCTGCTTATGCATATTTGTTCATTGATTTATGAGTATTGTGTTCTTTAATTCATACATATCTCAATATGAACACTCTTTCTGGAGAAGTACTTCGCAGCGATTGCTATAGGAGTTGTTAGCATGATCGAGAAAGCAAACTCTATTCTTGATTTTTCTTGATAACTGGTGAAGAAATTTATCACCATTTTTCAATCCCATGAAATGCATTGATCAAATAGATGAGGATCTACGTATATACATACAGACCAAAAGGTGAACAAAACAGGGAAACAGCATGTGGCAAAACATGAATCATCTCCTATGTAAGCAAAGCAGTGATGAGGTCAATAAAGAACTAGAATGTGCACAAGGACAAAAAAAATTACTAGAAAAAGGTAAGGCATGCATATCTTTTGTAATTTGTGTACCAAAACCTTAGATTGAGGTATGTTGGTGACCTGTGTGACACCAAGTATGCTTAATCAAGATATGCACTTCTTCTTTCTTTTTTGTTGCACTCCGTGACATGAGGTAGTGATTCTATGTTTAGAAAAGTTGAAATACGAGATCACCCCTTTCATTCTGGGGTGACGGAGGGATCGTATCATTCGAGCCTTTTTTCATGCTTTTCTCGGAGGTCTGGAGAAAGCAGCATGTATAGTCTCTGCTGTAATGTGTCTCCATCTCTGAGTCTGGACGATGTACTTGGAATACTTAACTTGATTTTACCCCAATATGTGCTGGGTAATTCCTCTTATATGTTTTGTTTTTGAGTGCAAAGTTCTTCATCGCCTTCTGATACGCTTCTGATCCTGCTGAGGTAACTTGTCTGTAATGAATCGGTTGGAAAAAGATGGATCACTATTTTCATTTCTTGCTTTCTCCTCCTATCAATTGCATTGGTTCTATTAGCATCCAAATAAGGAGGGAAACCAAGACAGCATTTAGCCGTCTTGGTGCTTGAAGCCTCTGAATAAACGAGGCACTAGGATTTCCATGTGTTGGTCGCCACTTACTCCTCCCGTCCATTAGGTTGTTGGGTAGATTTATGTTCCTTTAGCTCAATTTATCATTTTATAAAATTTTGACAATGGATCATGTCAATGCAAGTAACTTGTTCTTCTAAAGCCACTATTGAGCTAGCAAAGCTCCTAAAACTAACTTCATAGAGAATCCCATCCAAACAATAATCTTCTTCTGATAAGATTCAAATGGATATCTAGAACTTCGATTTTGTTTTTATGTATATGTCATTTAGATTCATTTACTACTGTGACTTGAGAGATCATGTGATTTTCATGTATTTTGACTATTGCAGGACAGATGAGAGGTTTGCATCATCAACTGATCAAAACAGATCGGTACGAATCTTCTAGTGCACCAGCTATATTTCTGATACTAGTAGTCCTCACAATGTTTGTGGTCGCCTGTGGCGTATACTTAGCATACAAAGCAATGCAACCTTATCAACTTAACAGCGAGGCTGAATATGCTAGCGAAGACCGAGAGCTGTTTTGCAGAATTTGAAGACCAAGTTATTGAAGGAAAAAGATGACTGAGGTTGCCCCAATTATTTGTGAAATATCTACACATACAGATAACATTAGATAGTTATACTGTGCCATGCTGGACATTTGTGATTAACAGAAAGCTATAAAAGTAGAAAGCAGACAGGGGATTCACTATTAACTCATTAACAGTGAGACTCCATCTTTTTTTCTTTTCTTTTTTCCTTTTTGTTCTGTTTTTCTTAAACAATCCAAGCCTTGGTGGATGTGACAATTGCTGAGCTTTATCAGAAATCAGATGCAACTAGCCTTCTGGACAAGTAAGATAATAGCCGTCGGATATGTCATTGTTCTTAAAGGATCACAAATCCTGATGGTTTCACAGAAATGCACCCAGAAAATGGCAAAGCTGCTTCCAATCAGTTGGTACAGGGCCAATTCTTTCCAACCATGAAAATGTAATGCAGTTATGGTTTAATGCAATACAACAACTTTTGCTACTAAAGTTTATTATTATTATTAGGGAAAATTATATTTTTTGTCCCTCAACTTTCATTGAAGTAACGTTTAAGTCCCTAATCTTTTATAAGTTTCAATTGGGTCCCTACAGTATCCTTTTCGTCACAATGTGGGACATCGGCCTGACGCCGTCTCTATTCTTAACGGTTGGGGTGTCACGTGACCGCACGTGATAGAAGTTAAGGGACTAAAACGTTACTTCGATGAAAGTTTAGAGACTAAAACGTTACTTCGATGAAAGTTAAGGGACTAAAATGTTACTTCCATCCGCACGGCATCCATCACGTGCGGTCACGTGACACCTCAGCCGTTAAAAATAGAGACGACGTCAGGCCGATGTCCCACATTGTGACAAAAAGGATACTGCAGGGACCTAATTGAAACTTATAAAAGATTAGGGACTTAAATGTTACTTCAATGAAAGTTGAGGGACTAAAAAGGTAATTTACCCTTATTATTATTAGTTAAGCCCGAGGGCTAAGTCACCTAATTACATAGGCTAGTCAAAAAACATGCTGGGGACATACCCCCGGTTCCATCAGAACTTCTGAACTCCTTAGCCAGATCACGTGCTTGTTTGGCCACCCCGTCAGCCCTCTCGTTACATTCTCAAGGTATATAGCATAAACTGAAGTCTACAAAAACTCTACCTCCCCACCATATATTCCTCACCATAGCTCTGCAATCCTCACAGACTGGCAGTGTTCCTTACACCATCCGAATACCAAACAAAGAATCACTTTCGATAACCAGGGTAGAGTTTCGCCTTCTCACAGCCTCATGGATTACTAGGAGCATCGCTTGGAGCTCTGCCATGATAACAAAGGATACTTGTTGGGTAGCACTTTCAGACCATACCACAACTCTTCCTCATCAACACATAACCCCAAGCCCTGCAAGACCCATACTCATATCCACATATGCATCAGTTTGCAACCTACATCCTTCTACACATCCGTGGCACCTCCATCTTCTTCACCTCTTGGCACTTGCTGTAGTCCTTAGCCTGCCATTGAATAGATCGAAGCATACCTCTTTCCCCATAAATCTCTTCACCATATTGTATTTATCTTTTTAACTCTATTTTCATCTTCCTAAATTCATTTTCATCTTTTTAAATACATTTTCATATGTTTAAATTCATTTTCATCTTTTTAAATCTATTTCCATTTTTCTAAATTTATTTTCATCTTTCACAAATCATTTTCATCTTTCTGAATTCATTTTCATCGTTTACAATTTATTTTCATCTTTCTGAATTCATTTTCATCTTTCTAAATTCATTTTCATCCTTTTACATGTATTTTCATCTTTCTGAATTCATTTTCATCTTTCTAAATTCATTTTCATCTTTCACAATTCATTTTCATCTTTCACAATTCATTTTCATCTTTCTGAATTCATTTTCATCTTTCATACATTTTTATCTTTTTAACTCAATTTTCATCATTTTAATCTATTTTCGTCTTTTTTAACTTTATTTTTATCTTTTTAACTCTATTTTCATCTTTCTAAATTCATTTTCATCTTTTTAAATCTATTTTCATTTTTCTAAATTTATTTTCATCTTTCACAAATCATTTTCATCTATAAATTTCTTTATCTTTTCCATATTTTTCCCTGTTTTTCTACCACTTTTTTCCTATTTTTCTACCATTTTCCCTATTTTTTCTATTTTTCCCGGTTTTTCTCTCTCCTCTTCCTCTATCTCCACCGCCGGCTCGCCTCCTAAGCCATCGTCTCGATCGCCATCGACTCAAGCGGCTCAATTGGATCCAGGGCTGGCTCAAGCGGTCGGATCGGCCCTGGAGATGGTCGGAGGAAGGGTTGTAGAGGCGAGGGGGCGTCGGATCCGGAGCTGGGCGGAGCTGGAGGCCGACGGGGAGGTGGAGACTGATGGGGCGGTGCCGGATTTGAGAGGGAGGAGCTCGGATGGGCTCCCGACGTGGACAGAGGCCGTGGATGGGTGACTGAGGATTCGATCTACTGGAGCGAATCGAGGAGATCGGTGGCGGAGAAGGAGGTTCCTGTGAGGAGCTGCGCAGGCGAGGCTTGGGGAGACCGTTCGGGGATGAATCGGGGGTCGTCGGCGATCGGGATGCGTCGAGGATGCCGCTGGAGGAGTTCCTGAGGCCTCGGGGAGGCCCTCAGCTGGTTAGATCGGCGGTGGAGGGTGAAGACGACGACGGGTTGCTGTTAGGCTGCCGCGGAGGACGTCGGAGACGGCGTTGGAGACTGATGGGGTGGTGCCGGTGAATTCAATTAGCAAGAAGGGCATTTTAGTCCTTTTTTAAATATATTAGTATAAAAAAACATCTAAAATGGTGTTATGACCTTAAAAACATCTTAAATGGGGTTTTTACCCAAAAATCTCTTTAAACTGGGGTTACCATCAATTAACTATTCTCTTATTTCTCTCTCTCGTATTTGTGTCAGGTGCCATTAAATGATGAGAGGGAGTTGAGAAGGGGTATTTTGGTCCCAAATTTATAAATTTGACCTGTTTTGTAAACAAATACGAAAGTGTCCTTCGATTGACAAATCAAAACACAAATGGATTTAAAAAAAAATTATACAGGAAAAGCCAGTCTTAAGCATAGTCCATAAACTTTACAATTTTTGCTGCTAAAGTTATAAAGATCCCGCTTTAATGATGTGTATAACCAGATCTCACATCAAATCATATTGATGGCATGATAGCTGGCGTATTTCCAAAGATAATAATAGAATTGTGTGATTGAATTTTGTTCATGAATGCATCTAGATCGACTTCTATGTGAAATTGCTGATTGGATTTTGTTAGACTATATCAGCTACTAAAAGTACAGGAAACGAGTGATTTGTAAGATAAAAACCGTTTAAAATGAAATGTTTTTGGTCCATGGAATGGAACTACGAAGTAATTCCCTATGCACATTAATTATTATCATTATCATAATGTCTTTTAATATTCTTTTCTAAAGAACACTTATTCTGCTAATTCATGTCTGCCTCTGCTATTTAATACATAGTTTCATCTCTGAATTGTCAGGAAATTCCAGGAGAATTTTTTAAATATCAGCATTTTTTAGAATAAATATGTCCTTTAAGGAAATAAGATATATATACCCAGTACCAGTGACATGCCTGTAAATCAAAATTAGTGATGGGTGAATCCGGTGACAGATATAATAATAAACTTTTTGTTACGAGTCCCAGAGTTCTCTCACACATGAAGAAAAAAAACAAGAGATGGAAAGTGATTTATTTTCACTACAGAGAATTGAAGTTGGAAGCAATTTGCTTCTTCACATGATCACTCCTAGACTCCTGCAATGTAACCTCCTGGACCGCCGAACTGAAACTTATATTCGATATCGCCACCTTCATCTCGGTGAGTGCTGATGCCATAATATTTAGATTGATCTACATAATGGTATGGTGACTGATCTGGCTCTCTGTACTGATTATCCGGATACACAAACTCAACCTTTGTGAATTCACAAGCCCCTGGTGTATCAGGGAAGGCACCACTGCCCATGGGAGGGCTCGGCTCGTTATCGGGAGAGAAGACTACTCCGCCCATCTGAACCGTGGAAACATGCGCCATGTCATTGAAGATTTCTCCTGGAAAGTATCCAAGAAGTTCGTGATCATTGTCTTCAAGAACAAGCCACCAATTTCCACTTTGCCGATCCTGCCAAGAAGACCAGAACAAGACTGCATTGAGTACCGGATTGTCAGCATGGAAATTTAAGTAAACAACCTCATGTCATGTAGATAAACATTTCCTCTAAGAGGTTTGTTTGGATCGGGGTCTCTATGACCGAGACTGGTATTTAACAAGAATACACGTTTAACTTGTAAGCAGCAAAGTAGTACTTCTTACCTTATGAATGCTGAGCTGGAGTTTAACACCACTAATGGGCACCAGAGTACTTCCAGGAGTAAGGACATTACTAACTTGAACATATCCTGGGCAAAGCATATTGTGGCAGCCTGTTTTCTGATAATCATCTGACTGTATAAACGATGTTCAAAGTTTCAATATGTATCCCTACTTGCAAATTGATAAAGAAAAGACGACTACTAGATTGCTTAGCACTTACAGTCCAATATGTATAAAGATGAGGGTCACTGTCTCCATATGCTGGTGGACACACCTACAAAGATACGAATGCAATTGCCTTATCCTTTCAAAGAATAGGAAAAACAAAAAAGGACAATGCTATACTGAACATGTGTGATCTTGAAAAATCAATCAATGTAGAAAGAAGGAAAGAGAGACAATTAATCCATTTCTAGTGACTCCATCGTGATCTCTAACAGTAGATCCAGTCAAAGCCATGGTGGATATGACAATTGCCTTATATTTTCTAAGAAGTTACATGCAGATGACAGTTCGATCTAGAAATGCACATAAATAAAGACAAAGCTGCTTCCATTTAGTAGTTAAAGTGCCAATCTTGTCTATCCCATCCAATTTTGTGGTTAACTCCCATAGAATGTTATAGAAATAACAAGTTTCCTGTTCATATTGAGAAAAAGATACTTACTTGCCATCCAAACTGTACAAGATTTATTGACTTTGAATTCCTCATGTCATTTGCAAGTAGGATATGAGCAGAACTAGCTTGATTCCTGGAAACATTTGTGAGCGCAAAGATATCCATTATAGCTCCAGCACCATAATAGATTTCGTGGTCATCAAATATAATTTCTGCAAACTGAGCCATGCAATTTTCATGTTAGAGTAACAAAGAATTAAGATTTAAGTCATAACAATGCAATCAGTTATCGCTAACTACAGTACAAAATTCCTTTCCTGCCAGGGAAGGCCAGTTTTAAGAATCATGCAGTTCATAAGCTCTCCAAATATTGCAACTAAAGCTAGAGATATGCTGGTTTTGACATGTGCAAATCACCAGAATCTCACATCAAAATGAGTTAAGGACATGTTACCTGAAGTGTTCCTGGAAAAAACACGAGACTTGGGTGAAAATTTTGTGGAAAAATGCATCTAGAACAACTTTTATATGAAATTTCTGACACTATTTTGCGAGACAAGATGGGCTATTGAACTACAGTGAAGGAGTTACTTATTACATAAATTCTGTATAAAGAAAAATAATTCAGGTCCATGGATTGAGAAGTGATTCCCTGGGTTCATCCCGATCTTTCGCAGCTTTGTTGTCATCATATAGTCTAAGGCCTAAATAGCATCACAATTATTGTTATCCATGTAGCAACTGCCACTAATTTTTGTTTGTATGAACAGTCTAACATTTCGAGAGAGAAACAAATCAAATATGCTTCAGCCAATTGAGTGCCAGATAGTTTTATACTGAATACGATGAGTCAAAAGAACACAAACAATGATTACTTACAGTATTTCCATCACCGCGAGCGAGAGGTGAATAATGAGCATAATTCTTAGCAATTATCAGATCTTCCTTTTGAATACGTCGTATGACAACAGTTCCTGGCGGACACCTTTCTTTAAGAGAAAACTTTATCCTGCTCCCCTTCGAAGTTGTGTTCCTAGATCTTTTGGGGTACGTACTAGGTTTCAACTGTATTAAATATTTCAAATTTCCAACTATCAAGACACATTATCCAAGGCAAGACATTACTGACAACACAAACAAAGTTGAAAACTGAGTTCTAAAAGCAAACAAATTTGAAAAGGGATGAGAAATTATATTTAAATTGCTTAGTGCTGGAATTGAGCAAGAATAGGACAAGCTATGAGGACATTAAACTTAAATTTCTCGATAGTTGCTAACTGTTACTTATATATACCTTGTATATCTTCTTATTGTAGTACAATATACTGTATATGTACACAATTTCAACTCTCTTCTTACATGGTATCAGACTAGGTTCTCCTCCTCCGGCGGCCGTCCGGCCATCTCACGCCGGCAGCGAACCATCTCTCTCCCTCCTCTCCCTTGAGCTCCCTCTCCTCAGATCCGGCCAGAGCTTCTCTCCCCCGAGCTCTCTCTCTCCCGAGAGCCTCAGATCCGAGCTCCTCGCCGCCAATCTCCCTTCTCCGGAGCTCCTTCGCCACCATCGCCGGTCGCCACTCCTCCCCGAGCTCCTCTCCCGAGAGCTCCCTCTCCTCATATCCGGCCATAGCTCCTCTCCCCCGAGCTCTCTCTCTCTCCCGATAGCCTCAGATCCGAGCTCCTTTCCGCTGACCTCCCTTCTCCGGAGCTCCTTCACCACCATCGCCGGCCGCCACTCCTCCCCGAGCTCCTCCCGGCATCCCTCTCCATCGGCACCATTCTCTAGCGCAGCCCTACGACCTCCCTGCTTAGCTGCTTGTGTGCCCGCCAAGTGCTCGACACTGGGCTGCAGTGACGCTCGCAGCCCTGCGCCCTCCTCTCTTCAGAGTCCACGTGTCCAGCAAGCGCACCACTCGCGCCCTCGCAAACACGCGCGCCCAGCCCTGTAGCCTCGCTTCCTCGCTCTTACGCGCACGCAGCTCCGAGTCGACACGCGCCGCAGCCCTACGCCAACGCGCATGCAGCCCAGCGTGCTCAGCAGCGCCTGCAAGGTGTTCGACGGCTATTTTTCGAAGGATCCGATGGCCCTTCATACAGAGCTTGACTCCCTTGCTCATCAGTCGTTTTCTTCATCCATTTTTTAGGGTGTTCTCGGTGCTGCCCCAGGACATCTTGTTTGTGCCACTACAGTTGTGGATCCCCCAGAGTCTATCCAGAGTCTTCAATAACAGATTGATCGTGTTCGTCTTCCGCAGTCGCCCTATCCTGCTTCCTCTGTCTCGGTCGACTCCAATGTTATGGCTGCTGCTCCTGGTACACTTGATCGCATTTGGGTTCTTGATTCCGGTGCTTCATCTCACATGACAAATGATTCATCTATTTTGTCTTCATGCATTTCTGCTACGCATTTTCCTGCTATACATACTGCTGATGGCCATCGCTTAGATGTTTTGCAATCTGGTTCTCTTTGTACCGGTCCTATTACCCTCCCCCATGTTCTTCATGTCCCTATGTTGCATATGAATCTTGTATCTGTTAGCCGTATTTGTGATATGGGTTATATTGTTACCTTTAACTCTACCTCCTGTCATGTGCACGATCAACATACAGGCATAGAGATTGGCATTGGTCGTAGGGTTGGTAACCTTTACCATCTGTTGAGTCTCTCATTGCCCATCCCTTCTCATGTCTCTTCCTCCCCTGTTGCCCTCAGCGTCTCTTCGCTTTCCCCTGTCGATCTCTGGCATCGTCGGCTTGGTCATCTGTCAGAGAAGCGCCTTCCTAGTCTCTTTAGGTCATGTGTTTTAGACTCTAGTACCTGTACCTCTCTCTCCTTTTGTTCTGGTTGCAAACTTGCTAAATTTGTAGCTCAGCCATTTCCTCTGCGTACTACTCAATCTTGTACCCCTTTTGCTTTAGTACATTCAGACATTTGGGGCCCCACTCCCGTCTCATCTATGCGTGCCTATCTTTATTATATCAGTTTTATAGATGATTATTCTCGTTTTACCTGGGTTTATCTTATGCGTCACCGATCTGAGCTTCCTCAAATTTATCAGCACTTCACTGCTATGGTTCAAACCCAGTTTCACCAGCGTATTCAGGTTTTTCGTTCTAACTGTGCTCGTGAGTACACCTCCTCTCATATACGATCTATCTTCCAGTCTCATGGGACGATTTTCCAACGGTCTTGTCCCTACACCCATGAGCAAAATGGCATCGCTGAGCGTAAGCATCGACACATACTGGAGATTACTCGAGCCCTTCTCCTCTCTTCTCAGGTTCCCCGCACTTTCTGGGCCGAGGCACTTCTTACTTCCGTTCATCTTATTAACCTCATGTCCTCTCCTCTTCTTTCGGGTGTCTCTCCTTATGAGCGTCTTTACTCCAAACCCCCTGACTACCATCCCCTCCGAGTCTTTGGTTCTACGTGCTTTGTGTTGGTTCCTCCTCATGAGCGGACCAAATTATCTGCTCGGTCGGTCCGATGTGTTCTACTAGGCCTTAGCGCTGAACACAAAGGTTATCGTTGTTATGATCCCGTGACATGGCGTCTTCGCATTTCTCGCCATGTGTTCTTTCTTGAGGATGTTCCTTATTATTCCTCTACCTCGCAGGATCTCACTTTTCTTCAGCCTTTATCTGTCTCACCTTCAGCATCTACCTCCATTCCCCATCCTTCCTTATCTCCTTATCATATTCCATCCTATCCGTTAGTCCCATCGACCCCTACCCCCACTCCCCCATCCCTTCTGGCCTCTCCTCGCCCCCAACCTACGACCAGTGACACGTCCTCTGCTGTGAATCTTTTGCACTCTCCGCTGGTTGCCTCTTCTCCATCGTCTACTACAGCCTCTACACCTCCTCCTCGATATCCTCAGCAAGTTCACCACCCTCCCCGTAGATATGGTTGGTCATCTGGTGCCTCATATTCTCCTGAGTTCCATGCCTTTCTATCTGCCATTCATCTTAATCAGGAGCCCTGATCTTATCACAAGGCAGCCCAGCTTTCACAGTGGCAGGAGGCTATAGCAGAGGAGCTCAGCGCTTTTGCTCATACCCGCACCTGGGATCTTGTTCCTCTTCCTCTTGGGATTGTGCCTGTTAGCTGCAAATGGGTCTTTAAGGTCAAGCGGCGATCTGATGGCTCTATTGAGCAGCATAATGCCCGATTAGTTGCCCGTGGTTTTACTCAGGAGTATGACATTGATTATGAGGAGACATTTGCTCATGTTGCTCAGATGACCACTGTTCGTACTCTCCTTGCAGTTGCTGCAGCTCGACACTGGCCTCTTCTTAAGATGGATGTGAAGAATACATTTCTTCACGGAGATCTCTCAGAGGTTGTTTACATGCATCCACCTCCGTGTCTCTCTGCTCCTATTGGTCATACTTGTCGTCTTTGCCGTGCCATCTATGGACTCAAACAGGCTCCTCGCACCTGGTTTGAGCGTTTCCGCGGTTATGTCATAGAGGTCGGTTTTGTTCAAAGTGCTCAAGACCACTCTCTGTTTGTGCGGTCCTCCTCGAAGGGGCGGGCGATTCTCCTCCTCTATGTTGATGATATGATTATCACTGGAGATGACTCGGCTACTATTACGTCTCTTCAAGCTCATCTTCAGAGTCAGTTTCAGATGGAGGATTTAGGTTCTCTACGCTACCTTTTGGGCCTGGAGATTGCTCAGAGCGAACGTGGGATCTTACTTTCTCAGCAGCGCTACATATCTGACATCCTTAGTCGAGCAGCTATCTTGGATGATCACATTGTAGACACTCCTCTTGAGCTCCATGTTCGCCTCCGTCCTACTGATGATGAGCCTCTCTCGGATCCCACGCGCTACACACAGCTAGTTGGGCAGCTTGTATACCTGTGTATCACCAGACCAGATATCTCTCATGCTGTCAGCATCGTGAGTCAGTTTGTCGCCGCACCACGCTCTACTCACTATGCTGCTCTTCTTCGGATACTTCGTTATCTTCGAGGTACCACCACTCGGTCTCTTCTTATGCCCTCAAGCTCCGACCTCATACTTCGTGCTTACTCTGATGCGGATTGGGCCGGTGATCCTACGACTAGACGCTCGACTACTGGTTTTTGTATCTTTCTTGGAGACGCTCTTATTTCTTAGCAGAGTAAGAAACAAGATGTTGTCTCTCTTTCCAGTACTGAGGCTGAGTATCGTGCCATGTCTACCACTACAAAAGAGATCGTTCATCTTCGACGACTCCTTTGTGATCTTGGTGTCTCTTCCTCAGGACCTACTTCACTCTACTGCGATAATCGCAGTGCTATGCGGATTGCCAGCAGTCCTGTATTTCATAAGCGGACGAAGCATATAGAGCTTGATTGTCACTTTGTTCGTCAGCATCTTCAGACTGGCATCGTTCTCCTCCCCCATGTGCCTTCTGCCGGGCAGCTTGCCGACTTCTTTACGAAGTCTTATCCTACTCCTAGATTTAGACATCTTGTAGGCAAACTCTCGGTGTTTGATCCACCTTGAGTTTGGGGGGGGGTTACTTATATATACCTTGTATATCTTCTTCTTGTAGTACAATATACTGTATATGTACACAATTTCAACTCTCTTCTTACAATGCTACAAGAATTATGGACTTCAAAGCATTTGCATATCTTTCACTATGTCGATAGAAATATTGCTCAGAGGCTTGATTACAAATACGACTGTGTTCTATTCGTCTCATTTGCAGTTAATAGACCCCTAATCTGGCATACGAATAAATTCCTTGCACTCTTGTAGCCTCTTGTTGTTGATATAAGTGCTTCTGAGGTATCATGTCCAAGGAGACAACCTATGAGACTACTCACCATGCAAGCTTTAAGTAGGCACTCTGTGTTCAATCAATAAAAACAGATGAATTGGAAAAAGTCGACTCAGACCTTTTAGTACTAACTATCTGTGTTCAATCAATAATTTTCCTCATCCAAAACGCACTACATATTCATCAAATACATTCTCTTTTTAATATCTGTGTGTTTTGCTTTTTGATTTCCATGTTTGGAGGATTGAAAACACTATACTGAGAATAACTGAAGGCCTTCGATCAACGTCAATGAGGAAAACCAAAAAATCCCGCCTCGATATCTAACTCAGATAACTACTTATAGTGGTTCATGCCTTATATCCACCTAATATACGATGGTAGAAGGAAGACCTTGATTCATTTATTGGAAGCAAGACGTCATTGCTTTTAACAAACAGCAAAGTCGGCTTGATTCTTAAGATACAAACGTATTACAATTTGAAAGTTCATGTAATGTATAAGCCTTGCGCCTAGAGTGTACCATGGACTTTTACAAACCAACTCCTGAGACTCTTTGCAATCCGTAGCACGTAAACAACAAATCAGAGTCCAATTTGTTCACAAATATCTTAAACTTCTTTAGCCTACTCCTCTCTGTTGATGGGCTGACAAATCTGATTCAGATCACCAATATCTGTAATCCACTAAAACAAGAAATAGCACAAACCTGCTATTTGGTAGCAAAATGACATTCATTCGCCTCAAAACAACTTCTTAAAGATTGAAAATTGATGGAGGACTAGGATGCATTATCCATTACTCAGCTTCTTAACTATGTTCAGCTAACACATGACTTAGATCTCTAGATTCCATTTCTACCCCATGAAAATAATGAAGTCAGAGAACAACCTTAAACATCAAACTGCAAGCCAAATTCTTCATTCTAGCTGTAAATAACTATATATGCAGTAAATGAAAGAATTGCTCACCTGTAGAGTATGATTCTTGAGAAGAGGATGTTCAAAAGCTGGTTGCTTGTGGATATCAACACAATCATAGATGTCACCATTCTGGGTCTGTAGAAAATTACAAAACTTTTTCTAATTTGCCAATCCGAAAAATAAAGAAAAGGGCTTACATTCAAGTTCATTTAGCTGAAACTATAAAATTTATATTGTGAATCCCTTTTAGGCTATCCTTAGGTGGACAAAGGGTCCAACTGCGTGAAGTTTTTGTGCGACCCAAATCAATCTCAAATTAATTCTGGCACTGTGGCTCATAATTGAGACAAATTATAGATGGAATAACACTAGTTTTGGAAGACTTTGAAATTTCGTTAGAAAAAAATTGCTGAAATTTTATCATACATACAGATTTGATCTGATGAATGATCGCGGATTTTATGCCATCATGAATGGTAACTCTTTTAGAGAAAACATGCCTTGAGTGGTACATGCATACATGCTAATGCTGGGAACTGAATAAATAGCATGGAGTGTTGTTTTGGTTTATATGCAAATTATTAAGCTTGCTATAGCAGCAAACTCATATCGAGTAGAGATGTGCCTTGCATGGATTGAAACTTCAAACAAGCATTCTGATAGTTGTTAGTCATATTGTGATTTAAATATTGACTAATTGTGAACAAACACTATTACCCTTGCCAAATCACGACCATAACATATAAAACACTTGATTCAGATCATGCATTCAATAAAATAATTAAAGAGGGTTATCTTTGCCACATTACTATATGTGCTATTTTAATCTTAAGATATCGATTTGTAACATGGAGCACAGATTAGACAAATGTCAGAACCTCAGAGGTGCTTTTTCACCAGAAAAGGTTGATTATTATCTTCTGTATTTCAATGGTTTTATTGCACTCAGTAACCAGGCATGAAAAAACTACAGGGAGAAAAAGGCGTGTCATCTCACGAACCCATCAATGGAAAAAATGAGTTGATAATTGTCCTAGAACAATCACAGACATATAAGCCACAAATTTCTATGAAAAATCTTATTTGCATCTTCTGCTCCTCATACCTTGAAGGACTTGACAGCAGGTTTGTTGAGCATCCTGAGTTTCCTCGCAACCTCTAATTCTTCTTTCTTCGAAAGGCTCAATCTTCTTGCTTCTGCTGCAAAATTAATAGCAAGAAGAGCAAAGACAAGTGATAAGAGAAAACTATAACCTCCATTAAGACCCATCACTGTCCCAAGAATCTATCTATGCCCCTCTTGAAGCCTAAATCTTGCTTGAAGCCACCCTATGGACAAATCTTTTCTTCATATATAGAGTAAAGGAGTGATGTTTTTTAACTTTATTACCAAAACTAATGTTTCTGGACCTTGGATATGAAGGCATAAAAAGGATCAACACGAGAATCTTGCTAGGTGCTTTCAGAATCAGTGCAAAACTGGTAAACTCGTATCATGAAATCTTTCATTACCCACCATCAAGGCAGTTCTATATTCGTTAAACTAATTAACACATACTATTTCAGGAAAAAGAATCCAACATCAGTGCGTAAGTGGTAAAATCATACCATAAAAAACTTTAATTTCCTTCTATTGCGGTATTTTACTTTTTGTTAATAGGTATCTTACCTTTTGAGGTGTTTGCAAATGAAACTAAATGCAAAAGTTGTCTTCCTTATTTTGTACTCGATGAGCTTTCCTTAAAGCCTGATTGGAGAAAGTTTGCAGTCTGCCATGATTATTTCTTACACGCATTTTATTCTCTTAGAAAGCAAGATCACCAAGTATAGTGAATGGTCATCAGACCATAAACCCCTAGGATTCTGTTTGTTCTTCTCGTCATCTTGAGAATTACATGCGGATAAAAACAGACAGGCCCATTTTAGAGTCAATAGGAGTGACTTTAAACACGAATAAGAGTCGGCAAATGAAAGCAGTACTTCAAGCAGTAGCTGCAGTACTTCATATCAAATAAGAAACATGACAATTTACTTTTCAATTATATGATCGACTAGTAAATTCAAATCAACTCCTTCCAGGTTCCTTGACAAAACCTTCTCTCGCCTAAAGAAAATAAAAATAGATAAAGATTGTGGAATCTTCCCTCCTTAGCAGGGTCTTGTATTGCCACTGTTTAAATAGATAGATTATAGTTGTAGATAAGGAAAATACAGATTTATGCAATCAGTCCTATTGTGCATGGATCCCAAACAAGACTAGATTGCCTTGATTGATAGCCCTGATCTTATGGAATCTAGTAGAATCACTTTCATTCTTTGTAGCTGCATGATCTCATGCTGGAGATGGATCTCGGTTATTATTGCCTGCTAGCCTTGTTGAACTTATTCTCGTAATGGGCTCTGCATGCACTTAGCAAGGAAGCTTGGACAGCTTTCAACATTTTCATCAATATTGTCAATGACAAAATGCTTCCATGAACTTTTCTTAAGAAATATCACGAAAAATACTCTATGATGTTCTTAAGCATCATGAACTTTTTGTCTTGGCTTCTTAGACTCAAAGGGTTTGATCTAATCTCAATGCATGATCTCATCCCGTAAAAATAGAAATAAAAAGAAAAAGAAATTCTATGAAGAATTGAGGATGAAATCAGAACAGAATATGTTACTCCAATTAGACATTGAGGATGAAAAAAACCATTTGAACCCATATCAAACCCAAGATGAAAAAAAAAAAATCTGCTCTAGCATCATGGGGATCTACACAGTTTTTGGTCTGGAGGGCATGTAATCCCACTGATTGACCCATATCAGCCCACAGTTCATCGATCGATATCTATCAAAGCAACTAAATCAATCTAAGGAAGAAGATGAACGACGGAGATGAGGAAAGGAAGAGTATGATCTTACTAGTAAATGAATTGAGATCCAAGAAGATAAGATAATGTAAGAACGCGATCAAGAATTAGAGCATTGATCTCTGAGCACTTTCGGGTCAACGTGGAGAGAAATCAAAGCCAACGTGATCGAATGAGATTGAACAGCAGGAAGAGGAAGAGAGGGGCATCATCACCTTGGCGGTCCAAATGTGGCAATTCGTTTGTTCCCATGAATCATCTTGCTCCGGCATTCTTGAAATCCAAATCGATTCAGGGCGGAGGGGAGTCCAACCTTGCGGACACATGCAAGGATTTCAGCCTGTCCCGCTGCCTGAAGTCGAAGAAGGACCCGCCGGTGGTTTGGAATCTCTCCACTTCCAACCGGAGAATCTTCATGGAAGACATCAGCGACGGCGAGGCGAGGGTTCCGGATCACGTCGACGGCGAGGCCATGGTTTCAGAAAAGAGGGGTTGGAGAATGAGAAAAGGGAAGAAGAAGAAGGGGTTGTGAAAGAAGCGGGAAACGGGCTGGAGCGGGAAGAGTGGTGGGCGGCAGCGAATTGGCCCGCAACGGATTGGGCTGGGCCGGATGTACCCAGCCCAATTAAATCAAACCATTTCAATTTCCAGAAAATAGAATGCAGTTCAACAAAATAAGGCAAAGCGACTAGAACATACAAACAAAACGATATTACAGCCCAACCCATCCAGCCAAGCGAACTCAACCGACCAATAAAACTCCCAAGATAACACAGGCCCAGCTGAATCTATACCGAAGTATATTGCCCGTCTAGAAAACAGACTTTTAATATACTAATTTGACAAAGGAGATCATTTTGGAGGGGATACCAACCTCATATCGTCCTTTGTGTTTATGACGTGAGCTATTTAACGATAAAGATCAATTCATTAACCCAAAATTGATTACTGTATCACATGATTTCAAATATTTTAAGATAACCGTATCACAAAGAAAGGGAGTCGAGGAACTCCTCGCGGCTTATGATGCCAGGACCTCCGTTCTCCTCCATATGAACTTCGGCCTATGACGTCAGAGGCACACCGACATCCGGACTCCTTTGACGATGAGCCCTCTCTTCCATTGTTTTTCATTATTCTTCAACCAAAACTTCATCTCTCCATCTCTTATTCTATTTGTTCGCCTGTCTACAAAGCTCCGCTTTTGTTATTGACAGCAACAACTCATCTGACTCTTCTTTACCACACGAGATGCGTTGGGTTGTGCGCATACCTCTTCTTTTTTGTGAGGAATTTTTTATTTTTGACCAATTATTTATTAAATATTGGGATTTCTAATGAAGTTTATGCCTCCAATATTTGATTGTATTCGGCTTTAATTCGAATTGCTCAACTAGAACCATGTTAAGGATTGTTGTATGAAGAGAATTAGAACTCAGAGATGGTAACCTAGAAGCCACTTACTGTGGCAATATGTTGTAACCTAAGGTTTAATCTTAAGTCTACCAATCCATCTTTGATGAGAGAGAAGCATCTTTTCTCTTTTCTTTTTCGTGCATTTGTATGATATATTAGAAAGGGTTACGAAAAACCGGGCCTCACATGGTATTGTATATAATTTTGCAATGATATCTGTGTAACTGAGACCATTTGAGGAGTTTATATGCAAAAATCTTGAGAATAGGAACAAACAATAAGGTCAAAGTATATCCTATTGAAAATAGGTCAATGTATTTTCAGGTCATAAATTCTCAACCCTAACGGCATGTTTGGTTGGACATAACCGCTGGGAATGGAATGGTCAAATCCCTGGCCAAATCCCATTCCGTTGTTTGATTAGACATTAAAGTTGAAAATGGAATGTTCCATTTCTGACAAGTTGGGAATGAGGCTATCCCATCTAATAGCCCGGAATCCCTCATTCCATTCCCGATGAAATGACGGTTAATGGCGGTTATAATATAACTTGATTATTTATATCCTATTCCCATTCCATTCCTACACTTATTTTTGTGTACCAAACACCTTCATGCATGATTCCTAATCCCATTCCTTGTGCAAACCAAACATGCCGCATCATCCTTATTCCTAATTCCATTCCTAATCCCATTCCCATTTCATTCCCCATTCCTTGTGCAAACCAAACATGCTGTAATTATTTTCATGTCAAAGTATATTCTATTGAAAATAGGGGATATATTGTATATGATTCAGAAAGAAATGATGTAAATATTTGGGGGAAGGGGCGCCGGCTACCAAAATATATTTTGGTACGCCATAGACTTCATACGGAGTTTTCTTCCGGCGTTTAGTCCCTTTAGTATGTAAAAGGACTAGAATGCCCCTCCCTTCTTAACCCAGCAACCTAAACCCTATCGTGCCTCAACACCGCCGCCGCTCCGATCATCCCCGTCCCACAGAAACACCACCAGACTTCTCCTCTAACCTCCTCTTCCCTTCACCTTCAAGTCCTTCTTCCCCGACACCAGCGAACTCTAAAAAGAACCCCACCACCGACTATCACCGATTTCGTCGCCTCGCACCTCCTCGCACCCTTGAAACCTTCCCAAAAGCCTTTACAGGTCCCCCCACCAACCTTTCCCGACCCTTTCCCGTCTCGATTGGAGCTTGAATGACCATACCACAACTCCAAGGATCCTTCACCGTGCCAACCACATCTATGAAGCCCTCTGCAGGCCTTGATCCCTCGATCAGACATTGTAGGGAGACTTTGACTTTACAGGCCTCCACAACCCCAACGCCACCAACCTCATCCTTCGACGATGCCATTTCACATTGATTCACTTTCCATTTTCCACCTTTTACACCTCATATCCGCCGCCTCCGTCGTCGTTCTCGTCGATCAGACACTGGGGATCAATTCCCTATGTCCCTACGAGCCCTCTTGTGCCGGACTTGACCTCCGGTGAGCTCCTTTCACCGTCGATTCATCATCAACTCTTCTCAGCTTCAATATTCACTTTCCATCATTTTTCACTTTTCATCACTTTTCTCTTTCCGTTCTTCACACCTCAAATTTGTCGCCTCTGTCGCCGTTCTCATCGATCGAACACTGGGGATCAATGCCCCAGGTCTCTACGAACCCTCATGCGCTGGACTTGATCTCCGATGAGCTCCTTCCGTCGTCGATCCAATCATCAACTCTTCTCGGTTTCAATATTCGCTTCCCACAATTTTTCACTTTCCGACCCTTTCCACCTCAGATCCGCCGCCTCCACTACCATTCTCGCCGATCGACACCGGGGATTAATTCTCCAGGCCCCTATGAACCTTCCTATGCCAGTTTTAACTTTCGGCGAACTCCTTTCACCGTCGGACTACCATCCTTAGCCATATTTCGGCCACCCCCGTCGCCATCCGAGACCACCGCTGCCTCCCACAAGGTACTGTGCCTCCTCTTGCGCCGTCGACGCCGCCTATTGTCGCCTCCGATGACCTATCTACATCATACGAGATGGACACCGGATGGAGATTAGGAGGGCAGTTTGGTCAAAAAAAATATCCAAACCGGCCATAACCGTCGTTAGAGACCTAATGCCTTAAAAAATATGGACTATGGAATAATTAATTCTATTAAAACTGACCAATCAGCAATTTCCTGTACATATTTTTCAGATGCAATCCAAGTGGCAGGTCCTAGCCAAGCACTCCTCATATTACAGACATGGAATCAAGTGATTCATACCTCCTTGAGGAATGACCAGCTCTTAAAAAGCCCTCCATCTCTACTCCTCCAGTCCTCCATGCACAAAGCTGGTGTTCATGGCAACCACTTCACCATCCCCCATGTCGCCAAAGCTTGCTGGAAGCTGTATTCCACTCAGAATGCCAGGAAGCTCCATGCCCATTCACTACTGTTGGGTTTATTCGCTAATCTCAACATACATACTTCTTTGTTGGACATGTAATCCAAAATCAAAGCAGGTGTTTGATGAAATGCCAATAAGAAGCTTGGTCTCGTGGAATTCCATGCAGATGAACACTTGGTTCGAATTATTCAGTGAGATGCGTAGTCTGATGTAGCAGAATGTAGGAAAGATGCATTATGTTTCAATAGTCAAATTGCAAGATTGATACAGCACATGGTACGCTCCTTTCCTTTATCTTCGTGCTGTGTTAAAAGTCTTGTGTTTCATGCTCCCTGATGTATATATGGAACTTATAAGGACACAATTTATCATATATTTAATATAAGTTCTTTTCTGACTCATATAATTCTCCAATTTGATTACATCCATCCATGCATGCATGTGAACTGTGAGTTGCTCAAAATCATCACCCCGTAGGCTGAAAGTCTCTATTTAATAAGACGTGACCCAATCGGAGGTAATCGAGCTTTTGTGGTGTAATTTTTACCATTTATGCATTGATGCTGGATTTTTCCCTTGAAAGTTTCATTAATAAGCTTACATATAAGGAAAAAAATGCATCAATGGAAGGTGATCAAAATCATCATGCCGATGCTGAGCAGTTGTGTCTTGCTCAGGTTCAGCCATAGATTGTGTTATTGTTTCTGTTTGAAATAGGAGAAGAAATTAGGATCTTGTTTTTACTAAGGTAGCAAAAATCCTTTACAACGAGAATAAGAAAAACTCAATTCCATACACTTACCAGATAGGTGACAGAACTCCAAACGAAAGGAAAAACGCTGAAAAGGAGGAAGAAGAACCGATGTAGAATTGCAACTTGATTGAGGTCAGTGTATCACATTATGCCTTTAAGTTCGTATTGCCCACCACCGGTGCTTCTGGTTCTTCAGGCAAGGAACTCCCAGGGTACAACGATCTCCTGAGCGAACGGAAGGAAGCCGGCCTCCGATCGCCCGTCAAGCCTTCGCTGGTACGATACTCTCAGACTTCAGGACCCTCTACAAGTGAGTGGTGTGTAAAAATGGATGCGGCTTAACCTCTAAGGGCTCGAATAGGTCCTATTTATACGCTAAGGGAGGAAGCTGATCAGCCATCAGGGGAGATGAAAAGCCACGCCCTCGTCAGCAACAACAACCAATTATAAACTGCCATATCATCCAGAAGCTGACCAGCCAAGGGTAGCCAAAAGTTATATTTCAATCAATTCCCCTGAAATCGAAACCGACTCAATCAATTCATCTGAAGCCCAAGAGTCGGACCAGATCAAATCCCAAGAGATAACTGACTCATCCCATTAATCATGGGCAGCCCAAGAGTCAGACCCAATCAATTAATCTGTAACCGTCTTAGAAGCTGAAAAAGTTCAGTGAATTCGAGTTGACTCGACTAGCTCCTCTGTGTAGCAAAAAGGACACACCTCACACACGGCCGTGCTGGGCGGGCGGTGACGGTGCGCGCGTGTGGGATGTTTCACCTCTAGTCCTCACATGTGTTCAAAGCCTAGAGGCTCACAACACTATATAAACTAGTGAAAGATTTCTTCCACTTCCAATGTGGGACTAAACTACTTTACACACATTGACTCACCTTCATTGGGCTATTTGTTAATGGGTTCTTCCACAACCCATTTCATTCAACCCATGCTTAGCCCAACTTAATTGGGCTCCAAATCCAACAGTTTCCAACATGTCTTGTTCTTCCAGGAGATACTGAATTTTCCTATGTCATATGTCATAGTTTTTCTCATTCAGTTTGTCTCCCTGATTCAAATCAACGATAATGCTCGTTGTTGCAGCCATTTTAATTTAGAGACAACAAATTAACATAAAAAACTAATACAATAAAATCCTCATAGAATCTTGCAGCAATCTCTTGAATTAAGTAAAAATAATCTAACATATGTAATAGTAACGAAAAAGGATATTTATAACATTCTATCAATTCCTACATACATAGCCAAATTATTAATACTTAATCATTAATTGCGCAAGATTTCAACTATTAGGCGAAAAAGAAAATTCAAACCTAATATACCCACTTAATAAGATATGATATCATGCTCTGATACCAATGTTGATTATGCTTTCTTCGTATGAATACAGAACAGTGACGAGAACTTACTCGTTGCCTACGATCTTCTTCTTCTTCGATTTGTTTCACGTGATCCAGGTAATCTTGTTACAAGAACAAAGATCTCCAATCCACAGCCCAAGTTCCTTATCTTTAGTTCTTCTTCTTCTCCACAGGTTCTTACTCTCTTTTCAGAGTTCTCCTTGCTCACTTGACGGCGAGAGTTCTCACGATCCTTGGCCAACGGTTTCTTTTCCCATTCAATCCCAGGAGATGCTTAGCGGCTCCCGAGCGGTTTAGATAACAGTTATCTAAACAGTTCGATCTAATTAAGTGGGTTAAATCATTTGGCATTAGGTCTGAGTCTAGCCATCAGTAGCAACCCTAACCTATTTATAAACCAACAACTTGTTCATGCTCCGAAGTCTAAAAGATGGGCAGTACGTGCATAGATTAGTCAGATTTTGATTTACACTAAGTGCCCTTTTGGATTGAGGATAAGTATACATAAACCCCAATTATACATTCAAACACTTTATCCATAATCTTACATAACTACCTTTAATGCTCGCATAATTTTTACTTTGTCCAACATACAAACTCATCCTATTCTCGATCCAAACGGGCCTTAAGTTTATTTTGGATCAAGTATCGAATTATAGATAGATCATAGACTTGAGAAGCTTAATGAAAGTATAGATTAGCATGCACACATGAAAAGGCACGATTTTAACTTGGAAAAAACTTCTCTAATGAGAAGAAAAAAACCACGAACCAAAACATCCACTACGAAGAGGGTTTATACGGACTCACTAACTCAGGGTCGATGCTGGCACATCTGACGCCCCCGACACACACTCTAATCTAGAGCTCATATGCTCTAGCACCCTTCTTCTTCCATGAGATGACGCTCGGAACTCCACCAAGCGTTCCGGACTGCAACACGCCGGATTTGGTCCCACGATCCCTTCGGTCTTCACGTCAGCCGCCAAAGGTTCACAATGCCGAAAGAATACCTAGGGTTCTCATCATCACCCTATTTATAACCCCTTACCAAGCCCATCACAATCAATCCAAAATCCATTGAATTGATAATTCTAAATTGGTATCGAATTTAAATCATCCCATACCGAAAACATGACTCGAAAGCATGATTCGGCGAAACGAATTGCCAAATTACAAATAGAACTCAATCTGATCCTAACAAAGTCCAAGCTTATGACCGCATCGGATAGGGCCGTGGTCCGCGTCCGGCCGAAGGACATCTTATGGGGCCGCATCTAGGGGCGAACCCAGGATTTGAAGTCCGCCCGGGCTACGTATATAAAAGAGAACAATAAAAATTGAAAGAGAATAACATAAATTAAGAGAATAAATACCTCGCAATGGCTTGCTTTAATTGAATCATGCATACGAAAGGGAAGGGTGTTAGGTGTTAAGTAATACGAAGGGGAAGGATACTACCGTATTAGCCGTTATTACTTTTATATTCCTAATATTGCAAACTGTTGTGTATTGGGATGCCTTGGATTCTGTCGCCGGTTCGACTATGACACACTAAGCAAAGCCGCACGGGGGGTGCGGGGGCCCAGTGGCAGCGCTCACGGTAGGGGGTTCCGGGGGCAGCGCCCCGGGAAGCTAAACGGATTTTAGGATTTGTTTTAGTGGATCCAGCCTATTTTTTCTTTAGACCTGACCTGGATTAGGTTATGTATGGAGGAGTATAAATACTCATGTAACTTAGGATTAGGGTTAAGGATAAAACATATTGGAACGGCTGTGAGATTGAGAGTTTTGTAACCCATGTTCTGCATAGTGAAAGAAAGACGATCTCTCTCCCCGTTGGCATAGACATTCTTGCCGAACCACATAAATCTTGTGTCTTTGTGTCATTTTCTATTTCCTTTTTCTTTTACTGTGTATGGTTGCCATCGCTTGAAGGTGTTTATTGCTATTCGACAATAAAATCGAGATCTCGGGGGAACGAGATTTGTTAATTTTATTGTGATCAAAAGTTTGAATTACATGGTGGGATTTGCGGGAACAACACTCCTGAGTTTCCAACATCATCACAAGCTGCAAATCCTTTTTTCTTTGGGAACTGCATACCGATGATGAGATTGGCAACCCATCAATTACAACCCAAAAGGGAAGACCCCTGATTAAGGATTCGGGCCTTAAAATCCCGTTACATCCAAAATGAAAAATAAGAAGAGGAAGAAGAAAGGAAATAAGAAGGATTTTGGGTGAAGGCTTAGGCCTTCGACCCACACCTTCGTTGTCGATGAAGAACCCTTAAATCTCTTGCTTTGGACTTTTGGATTGATGGCACGATCTTCAAGGAAATAAGTTTCATTCTCCTATCTCTCGGCGTCTTTAAAAAAATAAATTTCCTTCTCCTATCTCTCGGCGTTTTCAAGGAAATAAATTTCCTTCTCCTATCTCTCGGTGTCTTCAAGGAAATAAACTTCCTTCTTCTCCAAGCTTTCTATCTGTTCAACCCTCTTTCAAGCCCCTTTGCCTTCACCCCTCTATTTATAGGTGTTAGGAGAGGTTCAGGTGGGATTTCCGAAATTTGAAAATGTGTTAGCTTGCTTCTCACGGCTGAGAGATTCAGCGGTTTGAGATGAGATCAAATCTTCTTATTTATTATTATTTTTTTAATAATACTTGGAAAACACGTGTGCGTAAGAGGGCTGAGGGGAGATCAAATTTGTTGGGAGGCATGGATGTTGCTCCCTCGGAATTTTATCTTAAGCTACACCCTACTTCAATTAGATGCCACGTCTGATTTGTTGGGAGACATGGTATGTTGTTTCCTCAGAACTTTGTCCTAGTTCAATTATATGCTGCCAATGTTACATTTCATAATTCTAATAGAAAGCTTGGGTGTCGGCATGCACATGCACACTTTTATTTAGGTTGGTTTGAGAAGATACATACAGTTCAGATTTGGATGGTTAAAAGGGAAGGATTTAGGTAGTTAAGGGTTTGGATATCAAATCTATTTGAATTCGAATTCGAATCCCGAATTTGAATTTTAATATTAGTTCAAATTTTGAATATTTTTTTAAAATTTTCAAATATTTGACCACGTTGTAGACAATTTATCCTAATGCCCTTGGGCAAGGGTATAAGTGTAAATTATCAAAATACCCTTTTTATCAGTCATATATGTTTTTGGGCCGAAATACCCCCAAAGTAGGTAGAGGTGCCTTTGCATATATTTTTTGGATCATTATACCCCTAGAGGTTTAAAATGACCAAAATACCCTCGGCCCCCATAGCTTGTGTAGGATGCCATCAAAGCTTTAAGAAGGTTGATATGAGGGTAAAATTACCAAAATACTCTTTTGGCACTTTGGTTGGCGTAGAGTCCATATATGTTTTGGACAATAATACCCCTCAAGTAGATGATACCTTAAAGGGCGGAGGACATATTTATCATGTGTACGTGGAAAATGTGCATTTAGAGTAAATGACCAAAATACCCCCGAAGGGCTAAATGACCAAAATACCCTTTTTCATGTTTTTGGTTTATATAGGATGCCTTCAAAACCATCATGAACTATCTTGGAATGTTGTAGTTGGGTCAAGCCTATATTTGGCTAAAATGACCAAGATACCCTTAGAAGGTAAAACTTATCGAAATGTCTTTTATGGTTTTGGTTTCTATAAGATGTTATAAAAACCATACGTGATATTTCTTAGATATTGTAGGGACTCTGAACACATATTTTAGTCAAAATTCCCAAAATACCCATGGTGGGCAAAATTACCAAAATGCCCCCGAGTCCTTTTAATTTATGTAGGATGTTATCTGAACCATGTAAAACGCATGATAGAGTATAGGAGAGAGTGTGAGAATATATTTCACTTAAATCCCCAAAATACCCTTGATGTGATAAAATTACCAAAATGCCCCTATATCTTCTTAGCTTTTGTAGGATGCCGTAAAAGCTATATAGGATGATGATATGATATTTATAGAGTTCATGCATGTATTTTTTTCCTGAATTCCTAAAATATCCTCGGGCGGGTAAAATTACCGAAACGTCCTTCATGCTCCTGGTTTGTGTAGGATACTTTCAAAATCATAAAGGGTCACATATAGAGCAGTGTATGTGTGCTCTTTGTGTGTTTGAACTTGTACGTCTGATAACATACCTTCGAAGAATGTTTGAGGCTAGTAGGGGTAATTTTGTAAATATCCTCAAATTTGACCTTAGTCAAAATTGGTGTCTATAATTGCCAATACAAACATATGGGTTGATAGATAGAGCCTAGAGAGAGAATACAATTGATCATGGGCTGGGTTGGCTTAGACTAATGGGCTAATTGGACTAACCAACCTAACATAGCTGGGTTTTAGGCTCCTGGGCGACCCGAGCTACAGCCCGGGTGAGCCGAAGGCTGGGTCTGCCCCTGGCCGCATCCCGGCTAGGGGACTACTTTCATGATGTTGTACTACTGGGCGGGTCAGATGCAATCCGTCTAGCTTTGCAGGAGGCGTGCACACCTCCGACTGTCGGCGACTGATAGTGGTCGAAAGTGATTCTATAGCAACAGTGAGCCTAGTCAATGGCAAGTCCTCCGATGTTGTGGCTAATTGGGAAGTTTTGTCTATCTTTTGTTCAAGTCATCTCTCGTGAGCTTAATATGCTAGCAGGTTGGCCCAGGTTAGTGCCCTATGTGGTGTGGGTTAGTCTGATGTAGCTTAATATGCAAGCTTCCTGAGGGCATGCAGACTTCATTTTGACAATAAATTGGGAAAGATGATATCTGAAGAACTCTTTGATTCAAAACCTTGAACCATTGGAAATATATCTCCATACCCAAATTGGTATGCCTGTGTGGGGAACTGGAAAGACTGAAGAGGCTTATTTCCTTTTCTTTTCTTTTTTTTCCTTTTTTTTGTTTTTTTAGCTCAGCCAACAACAGAGAAGTTGTTACAAAGCCCGGATGGAGTAGAAATCAATGCACTAGCTAAATGTGTAGACCAATAGACGATTTATACAGAGCATTTACTTGTAGAACCTTCCTCAGAAGAAGGTGCATTGCCATCTTAATTTTGTTAAATGCAAAAGATAGTTCGATTGTTTGCTGGCCAGCTTAGCATAGGTCTCTAAACCCATGACACCATTGCTTCCTAACACGGTAACTACCCCTATCTATCTTTAGCAGATACACAAGTATGGAGACAATGATGTTATCTATTTTCTGATAACATCCTTGGGCCATGTAATTTTAAGACAATGATGTTATCTATTTCCTTCTCTTCGTCTGCGAGCACACCCATCTTCTCTCTCAGGCCTCAGCTCTCTCTCTCTCTCTCTCTCTCTCTCTCTTACCAGACCTCTATGGACACAGCAGGTATGTTATTTTAATTTCCTTTTTAAATCCTTTTTATATTAATTCCATTTAAAATCTTTAGAACTTTACTCTTAAAATATTTGTTTAATTTTCTTTTTATAACCTTAGAAGGTAAAACTTACTGAAATGTCCTTTATGCTTTTGGTTTCTATAAGATGTTATAAAAACCATACGGGATATTTCTTAGATATTGTAGGGACCCTGAACACATATTTTAGTCAAAATTCCCAAAATACCCTTGGTGGGCAAAATTACCAAAATGCCCCCGAGTCCTTTTAATTTATGTAGGATGTTATCTGAACCATGTAAAATGCATGATGGAGTATAGGAGAGAGTGTGAGAATATATTTCACTTAAATCCCCAAAATACCCTTGATGTGATAAAATTACCAAAATGCCCCTATATCTTCTTAGCTTTTGTAGGATGCCGTAAAAGCTATATAGGGTTATGATATGATATTTATAGAGTTCAGGCATGTATTTTGTCCTGAATTCCTAAAATACCCTCGGGCTGGGAAAATTACCGAAACGCCTTTCATGCTCTTGGTTTGTGTAGGGTACTTTCAAAACCATGAATGGTCACATATAGAGCAGTGTATGTGTGCTCTTTGTGTGTTTGAACTTGTACGTCTGATAACATACATTCGAAGAATGTCTGAGGCGAGTAGGGGTAATTTCGTAAATACCCTCAAATTTGACCTTAGTCAAGATTGGTGTCTACAGATGCCCCCTCGAGCCCTGCGTGAGAAACTTTTGTGATTTGAACGCGCATGGCTCGAAAACTTTTGATTATTCAAGGGTTAATCAAGAGGCTATCCCGAATGCAAGATATCATACCGTGAGAAGAAAATCTCTTTGTTTGGAATAATTTAGGATAACAATTCTTTCATATTTAAATCCGAAAGAATATAATTGATTTTTTGAATGCTGCTCATAATTTTGTCATAAGAATGAGCAAGCCATCATATGCATGCTATGATGACACATGGATTATGACTCTAATAATTGTATTAGGAGTCCAAACAATATTTTCAGATCTGAAGATATCTTACCTTAATTAGAATAAGATTGTTTTGTATTTATCTTATTCCAATCTATGGTTGCCTTTTGGGATGAATACAAGTTGGAGTCAAGTATATCACATGAGCCCTTCCTTTCAAATGGACCCCATTCAACATATCCTTCTTTTTTTTTAGATAACTCTTGTTAGATTTGAATTTAAACAAATCCTTATCCCATAAAATTCCGGAAAATCCTACTCAAAATCAGATTTCCATCCCATGCATATATATAGGATGTATGCAGTATAATAATTTTTTATACTGTTAGCCACATAGTTTGGAATTTTGACCGAGGAGAAAATGTCGTCCGCACGTGGGGAGGATGACATCTCCGAGCCTAGGTTTTTTTCATGATCCAATCTTTTCATCTGATCAAAATTTCGGGCTTTTTCTTTTCTTTTCTTCTAGACACATGTCTGGATTGCTGCGGTGGCACTGCGATTTCACGGTAGTCGCGGGTAAAGACAGCGTCTATCATTGAAGATACGCCCCCTTTTTTTTTATTGTGTTGTGGATGGAAGATATGTCATCTTTTTTTTTATTGTGTTGTGGATGGCTGATGGCGAGAGGCAACTTGTTGCTTCGGGCCTTGCAGGAGTAACTTGTTACTCCGAGAGTTTACGAGAAGCAACCGGCGAGAAGCAACTTGTTGCTTTGAGCCTTGCCGACGAGGAGCAACTTATTGGTCCCATTTTTTTTGACGAGGAGCAACTTGTTGCTCTGAGATTTTGCCTGCAAGAAACAGCTTGTTGCTTTGGACCTTGCCGATGAGGAGTAACTTATTGCTCCCAGTTTTTTTCGAGGAGCAACTTGTTGCTCTGAAATTTTGCCGACGAGAAGCAACTTGTTGCTTCAGGCTTGTGCAAAGCAGCATGGACTAGAACTCTGCTGGTGAGGAGAAGGAAGCATCCGGCGAGATGGAACCTGCAGCGTGCCTTGTCGACGAGGCATGAAGGACACCGGAGCTCTTGGGGTTCGGTGTGGATGCATCTTCGCCGAAGTGGAGAGGCAGGGGCGTCGCCCGGGTTGGAGCTCGGTGTGGACCTCGGCGGAGAGGCTGAAGTCATCGGATGACGGCCTCAAGCTGACGAAGACGGGCGCTGGCGTCGCTCGAGGTCAGGACCAAGAGCTCGGTGATGATCTTGACGGAGGTCCCGGAGGAGCTCGATGTCGAGGCGAAAGAGTCCCATGTCGGGGTGTGAGCTTGGTCGGCGAGTGCGGGGAGAGTAGATCTGGTGAAGGAGGGCCTAAGGTAGACGAAGACGGGCACTTAATTAAATGATTTAATTAAGTGGGTTAAATCATTTGGCATTAGCTCTGAGTCTAGCCATCATTAGCGACCCTAACCTATTTATAAACCAACATCTTGTTCATGCTCCGAAGTTTAAAAGATGGACAGTATGTGCATAGATTAGTCAGATTCCGATTTACACTAAGTTCCCGTTTGGATTGAGGATAAGTATACATAAACCCTAATTATACATCCAAACACTTTATTCATAATCTTACATAACTACCTTTAATACTCGCATAACTTTTACTTTATCCAACATACAAACTTATCCTATCCTCGATCCAAACGGGCCCTAAGTTTATTTTGGATCAAGTATCGAATTATAGATAGATCATAGACTTGAGAAGCTTAATGAAAGTATACATTAGCATGCACACATGAAGAGACACGATTTTAACTTGGAAAAAAACTTCTCTAATGAGAAGAAAAAAACCACGAACCAAAACATCCACTATGAAGAGGGTTTATACAGACTCACTAACTCAGGGTCGACGCCGGCATATCTGACGCCCCCCCGACACACACTCCAACCTAGAGCTCACATGCTCTAGCACCCTTCTTCTTCTTCCACGAGATGACACTCGGAACTCCACCAAGCGTTCAGGACTGCAACACGCCGGGTTTGGTCTCGGCTGGGGGACTACTTGCATGATGTTGTACTACTGGGCGGGTCAGATGCAATCCGTCTAGCTTTGCAGGAGGCGTGCGCACGTCCGGCTGCCGGCGACTGGTAATGGTCGAAAGTGATTCTATAGCAACAGTGAGCCTAGTTCATGGCAAGTCTTATGATGTGGTGACTAATTGGGAAGTTTTGTCTATCTTTTGTTCAAGCCATCTCTCGTGAGCTTAATATGCAAGCAGGTTGCCCCAAGTTAGTGGATTCGGGGGGCCTGACATAGAGTTTCTATGTCAAGCCCTACCATAGAGGCCCGGGCCAATCTGGTGAGGACGTGAGGATTTCATCATTTTGAAATCTCTTCTCTTTTCTTTATCTATATATTCAGATATATTTATATAATTAATTATATATATATATATATATATATATATATAAATCCAAGAAATTATTAAGGCTAATGAAAGCCTATTAAAAGAAAAAAGAATGCTTGAACCACCAAGAGAACATTCTATGATTCGGCTACAAAAAATGTTTGAACGACAATTTCCTCATGCATCTGAAAATGAAATCATGCAGAAATGTTATGAACATTTAAAAAACCAATTTACTAGCCATTTTGCTAGTCCTGACAGAGCAGATGATCTCATGCAAGATGCTCAAGACCCTTATGGTGATCACGAGGCAATCTGGACCCAGATTATTTCCCAAGATTTGCCAGGGAAAAAGAAGGGTACCACCAGTGGTGGAGCATCCACCATCTCCTCCACCCACTAGTGATATGCTTATGTCACCGAGCCTTTTGAAGATTCGCTCCTGATAAGATCAGATAATGCGCCACTCACTCGACTGCAAACCAACTCAGCACACGAAGTGGCGGGCCCTACCTTTTGAGCATTATTGCTCCACTGAGCCGACAGGATTAAAAGAGAAATATTCTCTCAATAATGTAGCTTTACTTAGCCTTGAAGGCTTGTACCTCTATATAAGAGGAAGAACTCGTCTGAGTTCAGTACGCTGGTTTTCACCCACTCTCCTCTTGTAACCTCTCTTCTCCTTGTAATCAAGAACCAGTGGAATATACCTAAGCCTTTGATATATATATATATATATATATGGTTACAAGAGGAGAGTGGGTGAAAACCAGCATACTGAACTCAGACGAGTTCTTCCTCTTATATAGAGGTACAAGCCTTCAAGGCTAAGTAAAGCTACATTATTGAGAGAATATTTCTCTTTCAATCCTGTCGGTATTGTCAATTCGAGGGGCTTCAATCTTTTGATTATGTTTTAAACACATATCAATTAACTGAGCTTTAAGATCAGGAGCTATGTCTCCTTCAGTCAAAAGCTTAGCAATAAAATCTTTATTGAAGGATATCATATTAATAGAAAGGTTATTCATTTCAACAATCTGTCTCCAATAATCAGTTTTATCCTTCTTAGAACATTTAGTACATTTATGTTCATCTTCTGAAGATATTTCTTGAGTAAAGTCAGTGGCAGATTCAGCATATTCTATTGAATTATCAGTGTCGGAATCAGTAGTAATCATAACCTTATATAAAGATTTCTTTAATCCCTCGTCTTCTATTTCATTAATTTTTTTCTTAGTATAACATCGATTAGCGTAGTGGCCAATTTTACCACATTTAAAGCATTTTGCTTTACTTTTATCTATTTTAGGTCGTTTTTGAGTATTACCCTTTTGTGGTATAGATTTCTTAAATTTCTTTTTAAAAAAGGGTTTTCTCCTTTTTTCTATTCGTTCAGGAGGTGGTTTCAGCTTTCGAGGTTCATCAAAGGCAAACTGCTCGCAGAATTCTCCAAGCTGTCTCTTTTCAGTAAGTTTATGCGTTTTTAATTGATGTTTTAATTTAATATCATTATATAAACTTAATCCTTCATGAATGCAAGCATTTATTAATGCTCCATAAGTGCAAGACTCGAAGGGGATTATACCACCATTCTGTTCCCGCATATAATTTCTCACACGTTCAGCAAATAGATTAGGTAATCCATCAATGAATTTTGACTTCCAATGACTACTATGAGCGTCATTTAATTGCATAACGCGGGTAATAAAAACATCTTTATACCAGCGAAAATGGGTAAGAGTAGGGCAACGAAGATTTTGCAACAAAGTGCGTGTTCGCTCCCCCTGACCAGTGAGATTACCAGTAAAATGGTCAAGAATAGTTAAAACTAATGTGTAAACCGCATCGGTTTGTTGTTGATTATTTTCAAGCTTAACAGATAATGCGCCACTCACTCGACTGCAAACCAACTCAGCACACGAAGTGGCGGGCCCTACCTTTTGAGCATTATTGCTCCACTGAGCCGACAGGATTGAAAGAGAAATATTCTCTCAATAATGTAGCTTTACTTAGCCTTGAAGGCTTGTACCTCTATATAAGAGGAAGAACTCGTCTGAGTTCAGTACGCTGGTTTTCACCCACTCTCCTCTTGTAACCTCTCTTCCCCTTGTAATCAAGAACCAGTGGAATATAGCTAAGTCTTTGTAAGTATCTTCTTTTCTTATTACTTTGTTTGGGTAATTTTTGAAACGCTTATCCCAAGGCTGGAACTTTCATAGTTCAGTTCTACCTTCCGATCCCTTCAAAAGGATCGGCAGCATCGAGCGCCAGTCTCTTTGAGATAAGATCTTCTGAAAAATACCCTTTCCTTCCGTTACTTTGGTATCAGAGCCATGTATGAGTAGTGTCGAGTAGTGTGTAGATATAATAATGATATAGATTATGCATATGTATATCATATGTATGTTATGAATATATAATTAATAAATTTCTTATGTGTGTTCTTCTATGTATATATGTTTTATGTATATTATTATATGTATTTATTATATATATAATATATAATATATATATAATGTATAATAGACATATATTCATAAAGCACACATATATATTCATTATATATATTTGTATATATATATGTGTGTGTATATGTTATGGATATGTATTTAGCAATGTATGTATGTTATAGAAGGGTTTCATAACATATCGTACCGAAGTGAAGCCATTATATAACATACATACATTGCTAAATACATATCCATAACATATATACACACACATACATATATACAAATATATAATGAATATATATGTGTGTGCTTTATGAATATATGTCTATTATACATTATATATTATATATTATATATATAATAAATACATATAATAACATACATGCCATATACATAAAACATATATATATAGAAGAACACACATAAGAAATTTATTAATTATATATTCATAACATACATATGATATATATATATATATATATATATATATATATATATATATTTATTTATTTATTTTATATACATATATATATACATAATATGTATACATATATATAATCAATTATATAAATATATCTGAATATATAGAGAAAGAAAAGAAAAGATATTTCAAATGGGTGAAATCCACGTGTCCTCGTCAGATTGGCCCGGGCCTCTATGGCAGGGCCTGACATAGAAACTCTATGTCAGGCCCCCCGAATCCCAGGTTAGTGCCCTATGTGGTGTGGGTTAGTCTGATGTAGCTTAATATGCAAGCTTCCTGAGGGCATGCAGACTTCATTTTGACAATAAATTGGGAAAGATGATATCTGAAGAACTCTTTGATTCAAAACCTTGAACCATTGGAAATATATCTCCATACCCAAATTGGTATGCCTGCCTGTGTGGGGGAAGTGGAAAGACTGAAGAGGCTTATTTTTATTTTTATTTTTTATTTTTTTAGCTCAGCCAACAAGAGAGAAGTGGTTACAAAGCCCGGATGGAGTAGAAATCAATGCACAAGATCAATAGACGATTTATACAGAGCATTTACTTGTAGAACCTTCCTCAGAAGAAGGTGCATTGTCATCTTAATTTTGTTAAATGCAAAAAGATAGTTCGATTGTTTGCTGGCCAGCTTAGCATAGGTCTCTAAACCCATGACACCATTGCTTCCTAACACGGTAACTACCCCTATCTATCTTTAGCAGATACACAAGTATGGAGACAATGATGTTATCTATTTTCTGATAACATCCTTGGGCCATGTAATTTTAAGACAATGATGTTATCTATTTCCTTCTCTTCGTCTGCGAGCACACCCATCTTCTCTCTCAGGCCTCAGCTCTCTCTCTCTCTCTCTCTCTCTCTCTCTCTCTCTCTCTCTTACCAGACCTCTATGGACACAGCAGGTATGTTATTTTAATTTCCTTTTTAAATCCTTTTTATATTAATTCCATTTAAAATCTTTAGAACTTTACTCTTAAAATATTTGTTTTTGCGTGCAAATGTGTTTTTTTTCTTCTTCTATAGTTTGTTTGTTTTTTTTGGCCAATGTCACCTGTTGATTTATGACCACCGCCGACGGAGGACCGTCTCCGACTGCTAGGACGACGGCGAACAGCGGGCGTCAGTTCTAGCAGCGGTGGAGTCCGCCCCACGTGGAGGGGCTCGCGGCGGCGGTATGGATTCGGGTTTCGCCTGTCCATCAGGGAAGAGTCGAAGACGATCAGGCATAAAGTTTGGGTTCGGATTAAGGCTTTTGGATCCTATCCGAACTTATTCTAATGGGATTTTTGTATTTCGGTACCATGTATTTTTTCAGGAATGCACTTTGGTACCATCAAGTTTTGGATTTACAATTTAATACCACTGAGTTATAAATTAAGTGAAATTTAATGCCGATCGTCAACTCCGTTAGTATAAGTTGATGAGAAACCGCTCACGCACGTGAGCGGTTTTACACCCGTTTCCCACCTCTCTCGTCATCCGCCTCCCTTCCAAGCCGCCGCCACCCCATCTCCTTCATGCTTCTTCTTCCTCCTCCTCTTCTTCTCCTTCTCCCTGCTTCTTCTTCATTCTTCTTCCTCTTCTTCTACTTCTTCTTCCACTTCTTCTTGGAGGCCATCTTCCCAAGCACCACCACCACTAAGGGCATCATCCTGCAAGACTTCCTAGCAGGCAACTTCAAAGATGCCCCACCGGCGTTAATGCCACCACACCCACATCAAGCCCAGCACTGTCAACTCTGCCACCTGTCCGTGCCCAACCTTCCATCTCCCTCAACTTGAACTACAACACCACCACTTGCGATAGCCCCCACTCCGCCAACCAGAGCAGTGACAACAACGACATCAGCAGCAACACAGATCGGCCACTCAATTCCCCCACCTTGGAGGCCATCTTCGGACCTCCGTCCCCCGCCGACTTCTTCACCTTGTACGCCAAGAAGAGAAGGTTCGACAGCAACGGCGGCGGCGATCTCCGCCAGAAGCGCATGATCAAGAACAGGGAGTCGGCGGCTCGATCCAGAGCCAGGAAACAGGCAATCTCAATTTTCAATCTTTGCGTCTTTCTAGTTTAATTCTTCTGCCCAAATGATGATCGCGGGATGGTTGGCGTGCAGGCTTACACGCAAGAGCTGGAGCAAGAAGTTGAGAATCTCATCCAGGAAAGCTCAGGAGACAGCAAGAAGAGGTAACAACTATTCACCATTTTCTACTCCACCAACACCAACTATTTTTCTCTGCTTCTTCTTCTTCCTCCTCTGCTTCTTCTTCCTCTTCTTCTCCCTGCTTCTTCTCCCTCCTCTTTCTCCCCCTCCTCTGTTTTCTTCCGCATACGCTGACCCTCCTCTGTTTTCTTCCGAGTACGACGTCAGCGTTGCCATCGCCGGCTCGCATGCATGTCGACGTCCGCCTCGCTGTGAGAAGCTTTGAAACGGTGGCGTCGAGTTGGTGCACGACCCCTCGCATGCACACGACCCCTCCGACGGCCACGCCTCCGTGAGAAGCTGACGTCACCTCGCATGCACGCTGACGTCACCAGTTTACTGTCAGGCCACATGACGTCGTTTGGGGGCTCAGATCATTTTGCTCTGGTATTATAACTTGATGATATCAAATTACAAATTCCAAACTTGATGATACCAAAGTGCATTTCTAAAAAAGTACATGGTACTGGAATGCAAAAATCCCTATTCTAATCAGTTAAACCCGTTTTATTTGGTTAACGAGTTTTCGGTTTGGGGCTTGGTTAATAGATATAATCGGGACCCTCTTACTACTTTGCACTTTAGACCTCCACTATTGATATTTACATTTTAGTCCAGTTTTTTAGTCTTTCTGAAGTTTCGGTAATTGCACATCAGTCCTTTTAGGAGCTTAATTGTAAAATCACTCGTGTCCTGTTATGAGGGGTTTGCTCGCACGGGTCTCAGGCTCGATTTAGCTCAAATAAGCTCGAATCCAGCTCAGATCTGGGCTAATTCGGTCCAAATCGGCCCAATTTGGATAGGATCTTCTGGACTGGTGGCTCGCTCTGGCCGGATTGAATGGCTGGATCAATCTGAACTGGTCCCTGGATCAATCTGGGCTGGATCGAATCAGATCAGGAGGGAATCTGATTGAGTCCAATTGGTGAACCTGGATCAATCAAGGCTGGATCAAACTGGTCTGGACCCAATCGGAACAGATGGGAATCTGATCGGGCCCAGGCAACTTGGCCTGGTTGAACCAGCTCGCGAGAGGGCAGCTGCCCGTCGGGGACGATGACGGCCGTGAGTCAGGAAGGAGAAGGATGCGCTTGGTCGCAGGATCTGGCCGGGGGATGATGGAGGAAGGGTCGTAGGGTTGCGGGGAGGCCGGATCTGGGAGCGGATGGCGCCGGGAGGCCGTGGGGAAGTGGACTCCGATGGAGGCGGCGTCGGATCCGGAAAAGGGGAGGAACTCGGGCGAGTCTTCCGGCGAGGAGGGCGATCGGACGGTGTCGGGCTTCGTCGGGTGTCGTCGGGGAAGGTGGAGACAGCGAGAGGTGGTGCTGGTTCCGGAGGAGATGGAGGGACGAGCAGCGGCGGTCGAGCTCGGGCTGGACGTCGGAGGCGACGGGAAGGTCGTCGGCGTAGGGGACCTCGAGAGAGGTCGCGGTGACGGCGGAGTGGAGAGTGGGGTGCAGCAGGGGGCTGTGGCTTCGACGGAGGAGGTGGCGGCGGAGGGAGCTTCGTCGGGACTGATGGCGGATGGGGCTCGCCGGGGTTAGGGAGGGTTGGGGAGGCTGTGAGGTTTAGAGGAAGTAGGAGATGAGGAGGGATGATGGGATCAATGGAGGAATAGAGGAGGTGGAGTTGGGGATGACCGGAGTTGTGGAGTGTGGTGGCTGGGTGCTCGCGGCCGGCAGGGTCGCCGGAGAAGATGGAGCTCGCCGGAATAGTAAGTGCAGGTGGTCGGAAGTGACTGTTGGAACTGTGGTGGTTGGTGACTGGAGAGAGAGTGTGTGTGTGCGTTTGTGTGTTGTCACCGGCGAGGTCGCCGGATGTGAGGGGATTGCCGGGGATGGGCGGCCGGGCGGCGAAGGTGACAGCGGCTGGTGGTGGTTGAGGTGTGGCTAGGGCCAGGGTTAGGTGGAGTGTCGGAAATTAACGGAGAGATTGATGATTGTGATTGAAGGGATCATATGGATGGGTAGGATTTTTTTGCCGAAATGACCCACCGTGTCCAGATTTGGCACATTGAGAGGGTGCTGTTTAGGTCCTACCTCCAATGGTGGCAATTCGGGTCGTGATCCGCGAACCCGACCTGACCCGACCCGAAATAAATGGGTTCGGGTTGGGTATAATTGGATTCAGGGCATAAATGGGTCGACCCGTTTATGACCCGTGAATAAACGGGTCGGGTCGGGTTGACCCGCCTAACTCACGAGTCAACCCGTTAACCCGTTTATCTACCCTTACAGCCTTACCCAATTACCACTTACCCGTTACCTATCCCCTGTCCACCCTCTCCTCCACTCTCACCCTCTCAGGCTCTCACTCTCATGGTCTCTCCCTCTCCTCCACCCTTGCCTAAGGCAAGACCCCCGCCGGGCCGCCGCCCGATCTCCCTCTCCCACCACTCCTCTCAACCTCTCCTTCTCCCTTGCCACGGCCTCCGCCTCCGCCTCCGCCTCCGCCTCCGCCCCCCACTCCTTCGGTCCTTCCCGTCGCCGTCCTCCACGGCCTCCGTGAGGTACCGCCACCGACCACGAAGCCCCACTCCTCCCCGTCGCCGTCCTCCACCGCGAGGTCACCTCAGCGCCGACCACGACCGCCACCGGCCACGAAGCCCCAGATCCGGCTGCTACGACTTAGATCCGGCCAGATACGACTCAGATCCGGCCAGATCCGGCTCAGATCCGGCTCAGATCCGGCCAGATACGACTCCGATCTGACCATATCCGGCCAGATCCGACTCAGATCCGGCCATATCTTGCAGTAGTCATCATGCACAAGGCTATTTGGTCCCCTCACATTGCAAATTGCTGGTGCTGTTCATGTCAACCTCTATTCTGCTGTTGTAGTGGACCAAATAAGTATCCAGGTTGTATAAGCTTCAATGTGGGACTACGACAGATCTCATGGGAAGTTTTAGGATTTACTTCTAATGGTACAAGTTGGGTATTCTTTCTCTTTCAACCATCATCCGCCCGGATATGGCCGGATATCGCCGGATATGGTCGGATCCGGCCAGATCCAACTCAGATCCGACCAGATCCGGCTATTTCCCGGCTAGATCCGGTTGTTTCCCGGCCAGCTCCGGCCGCCGGCGCCGCCTCTCCCTCCTTGGTCGTGGCGGGTCAACCCGACCCGTTTAATAAACGAGTTAGACGGGTCGGGTCGGGTTGACCCGTTAATAAATGGGTCGGGTTTGGATTTACTAAACCTGACCCGTTTATTAAACGGGTCGGGTTCGGGTTTGGTATTTATTAAACACGTCAATGCACGACCCGACCCGCGAACCCGAATTGCCACCCCTACTCCAATCTCCATTCTCCCATCCTCCCGGCCGCCAGGATTTGTCCAATTTCATCCAAGGGCTAACATAAGGCCACGTCATATGAAGCTTAAACTAAGCTCGTGGCTTAGCTGGTGGCTAAAATCCATCTCCTCCCTCTCTTCCACGAGGGCGCGAGGGGTGACTCTTCCGCGAGATCTCCCCCCCCCCCCCCTTTCGCCGTTGCCGAGATCTCCCCCCCCCCCCCCCCCTGTCGTCTTTGCCGCGAGATCCCCCCGTCGCCGTCGCCGAGATCTCCCCCCCCCGGTCGTCTTTGCCGCGAGATCCCCCCCCCTCGCCGTTGCCGCGGGATCCCCCCCCCCTCGCCGTTGCCGCGAGAGGGCGGTGGGCTCAAGGGAGAGAGAGAGCGATGGAGTGGTCCTGTCTGTAGAGGGTGGCGAAGGCGAGGGCCTTGATCCACGTCGTCCCCGACTTGGGGAACATGGCCAGGATGACGTCGCCGGCGCGGGGCGTGAAGGAGTCACGGAAGGCCAGCATCCCAAGGAGATGAGGATCCATGAACCAGAATCCCTGGTAGGGGCGGAGGATTCCATTTTGTGGGAGGGACGAGATGAGAGGAAGTAGTAGCTGGGCTCTTGCTCTTGGGAGGCCATATATGGGATCTAATTAATGTCGATCTGTAATGCCCCGGCCCTCCACTGGGCCCCGGCCCACGGGCTCTCGGTCCGACCAGGATCCACCCGAGGGCCCCACCCGACACAATATTGTCCGCTTTTGGCTCACCGCAGAAATCTGGGAAAACTTCCCAGTGGGTCACCCATCCCGGGACCGCTCCAAGGCAAGCACGCTTAACCTTGGAGTTTTCTGGCGGATCACTGCCAGCACGGCTTTAAAACGCGTTGTGTCTATTAAGGGTTTACTATATACTTATATCGAACCCCGGACCATACCCAGGTGTTGTGGGATTGCTTACCCAGCTACCCGACTCAGCCCCGCCCTCCAGGCGCAGGCATCTTGTCCCACGGTAGACCCAGCGGGCCTCACACGATCTCTAGTTACCTGAAACTAAGATTGGATAGCTGTTGCTGATGATGGAGAACTTCGTTGGCAACGGAGAGGGATTATAAAGTGGAATTAATGTCGATCTCTAGTTACCTGAAACTAAGATTTGGGGCGGCGGCCGGCGAGATGCGGGGCGTCGAAGGGGAGGGGCAGCGTGAGAGAGAGAAGGAGATATCTATTAATCTATGGGTTTTTTAGCCGGCTCAGTCTCAGCCGTGGCTTAAAATGGGTTTATGTAAGCTATTAATGATGTGGCATGATATGTACCCTTGGATGAAATTGGAGTCATCTTGACCGTAGGGAGGATGGTAGAACATAAATAGATGGTAGGACCTAAACAACACCCCATTGAGAGTGAGACCCCCGGTGTTTCTTTGCAATCCTTAGGCCACGTTTGGTTGTCATGGGAATTGGAATGGGAATGGGAATGAGAACGGGATTGGGAATGGAAATGGGAACGGAAACTTTTGGTACGTCAAGGAACTGGAATGGGAATGGAACTTAGTGTTTGGTATACATAATAACATAGGAACTTGAATGAATATATAAATTAAAGACCAAAATACCCCTCACTCTAACAGCATAGATTTACGAATATATTTCTGTATGTATATGTATTTGCATTACCTTGACTTATTTGGATGAAACACTATTAATAATAAGATAAACAAATAAGATTATTATTTGAAATATTATTAATAAATAAGAGAAAGAAATAAAATTATTAATATGAGAGTTCCTAATATTATTAATAAAGAAGAGAAAGAAATAAAATTATTAATATGAGAGTTCCTAATATTATTAATAAATAAGAGAAAGAAATAAGATTATTAATATTATTTTAAAATATAATTAATAAATACTAGAGAAATAATAATATTATTATTCAAAATATTATTAATAAATAAGAGAAAGAAATAATATTATTTGAAATATTATTAATAAATAAGAGAGAAATAAGATTATTAATAAACAAGAGAAAGAAATAATATTATTTGAAATATTATTAATAAATAAGAGAAAGAAATAATATTATTTGAAATATTATTAATAAATAAGAGAAAGAAATAATATTATTTGAAATCTTATTAATAAATAAGAGACAAATAATATTATTTGAAATATTATTAATAAATAAGAGAAAGAAATAATATTATTAGTATTATTTCAAATATTATTAATAAATAAGATAGAAATAATATTATTAATATTATTTGGAATATTATTAATAAATAAGAGAAAGAAATAAGATTATTAATATTATTTGAAATATTATTAATAAATAAGAGAGAAATAATATTATTAATAAATAAGAGAAATAAATAATATTATTCATAAATAAGAGAAATAAATATTATTATTAATAAATAAGAGAAATAAATAATATTATTAATCTTATTTGAAATATTATTAATAAATAAGAGAGAAATAATATTATTAATATTATTTTAAATATTATCAATAAATAAGAGAGAAATAATATTATTAATAAATAAGAGAAAGAAATAAGATTATTAATATAATTTGAAATTTTATTAATAAAAAAGAGAGAAATAATATTATTAATATTATTTGAAAAATTATTAATAAATAAGATAAAGAAATAATATTATTAATATTATTTGAAAAATTATTAATAAATAAGAGACATAAATAAGATTATTAATATTTTTTGAAATATTATTAAAAAATAAGAGAAAGAAATAAGATTATTAATATTATTTGAAATATTATTAATAAATAAGAGAAAAAAATAAGATTATTAATAAATAAGAGAAAGAAATAGAATTATTTTTAAGATTGATCTAGCTGTTTGATCAGTTTAATCAAACAAAAATGAAGGGTATTCATGTATATTCCATGAAATGAGAGTTCCTGCGTTTGAGGGAACTCTGAATTCCCATATTTGATATGGGAATCCAGAGTTCCCTCAAACGCAGGAACTTCAATTACGGTTCCTGGATCAATAGTGCAACCAAACACTTTGAATTCTTTGTTTTAAGGAATTCCCATTCCGGTTCCTGGATCAAAAGTGCTACCAAACACGACCTTAGAATTCCCGATTTTACCACTCCCTTCCCATGACATGAATGGCCATGTCATACATGCATCCTGTATCCCGTTTCTCCTCATCATTATCGCATTTAATCTTGTTTTTAGGGTTCTTAGGCTGTGCGATATACTCGATGTCTATTAGAGAGACCTATACTGTTGTAATTGGCCACGAGGAGAGAGACAGCGAGATAGAGATCTACCCGCAGTCGTCGTATTCAGCAGAGCAGCTTGCTGATGGTGATACTACTAAGCCTGAATACCCAATTTGCCTTGCAGAATATGAGGACGGCAGCGCCATACAGAAACTTCCATGCGGACACTATTACCATTGCCGCTGCATTCACAGATGGATTCTGAGTAGTCGGACTTACCCACTGTGCCGGGGAGCCTATACACGCCTGGAGGAGGGTAGATGATGCAGTACCATGTCCAGACCTGATCGAGTCCGATCCAGAGCATCTTCCTAGGCGATCGGGACGCGTTCGGACCCCATCCGTCCGTCTCAGATCTCCGGGCGACCCCGACCGTCGGATGTGCATAACTTTCGCTCACGACGTTCGATCGGGGCGTGCGACCAGTCAAAACGAAGGGTTCGACGAGCCCGTCAAGATTCTCCAGATTCCTTTTCGTTTGGCTTAAAATTCAGTTTTTGTGAAAAACTTTCATTTTTAGGCAGTTTCTTCGGGTCTTTCTATTTTTGGCAAATTTCCTATTTCTAGTAGGATTTCTCCTATTTGAATTCCGGGTTTAGTACTTGGATTAGGATAATGATGTTTGAGTCCATGTTTTAGTTGGTATGGTCTTTCCTTAAACCTATAAAAGGAGGCCTTAGGGTTTGTAAAACCAGTTTTTGATGATTAATGAAAGTTAGGGTTTTTGGTTTCTCCCCTTGAGAAATCTGGTTGTCTCGCCCATCGAGAGGTCCACGTTACCCTGCGCCGGTTTCTTCTTTTAGTGTTTTTCACAGCTGTTTGTTGATTCCATGCTTTATATATAATTTTTAAATCATGATTTGATTGTTAAATGAAAACATTAATACTTGTGGCAGAAACAGTGCGACCAATAACTGAAGCTTACGTCACGTGGATTCCATCTAGCTACTATAATGTTGGATCTAAACTACTGTTTTATATAATGATTGCCATAATAATCTTGTTTTTAGGGTTCTTAGGCTGTGCGATATACTCGATGTTTATTAGAGAGACCTATAGTGCTGTAATCGGCCACGGGGAGAGAGACAGCGAGATGGAGATCTACCCGCTGTAGTCGTATTCAGCAGAGCAGCTTGCTGATGGTGATACTACTACGCCTGAATGCCCAATTTGCCTTGCAGAATATGAAGACGGTAGCGCCATACAGAAACTTCCATGCGGACACTATTACCACTGTCGCTGCATTCACAGATGGATTCTGAGTAGTCGGACTTAGCTACTGTGCCGGGGAGCCTATAAACGCCTGGAGGAGGGTAGATGATGCAGTACCAAGTCCAGACCTGATCGAGTCCGATCCAGAGCATCTTCCTAGGCGATCGGGACGCGTTCGGACCCCATCCGTCCGACTCAGATCTCCGGGCGACCCAGACCGTCGGATGGGCATAACTTTCGCTCACGACGTCCGATCGGGGCGTGCGACCAGTCAAAACGACCGGCTCGCCGAGCCCGTCAAGATTCTCCAGATTCCTTTTCGTTTGGCTTAAAATTTAGTTTTTATGAAAAACTTTCCTTTTTAGGCAGTTTGTTCGGGTCTTTCTATTTTTGACAAATTTCCTATTTCTAGTATGTTTTCTCCTATTTGAATTCCGAGTTTAGTACTTGGATTAGGATAATGATATTTGAGTCCATGTTTGAGTTGGTCTGGACTTTCCTTAAACCTATAAAAGGAGGCCTTAGGGTTTGTAAAACCAGTTTTTGATGATTAACGAAAGTTAGGGTTTTTGGTTTCTCTCGTTGTGAAATCTGGTTGTCTCGCCCATCGAGAGGTCCACGTTACCCTGCGCCAGTTTTTTCTTTTAGTGTTTTTCACTGCTGTTTGATGATCCCATGCTTTATAAATAACTTTTTAATCGTGATTTGACTGTTAAATGAAAACATTAATACTTGTGGCAGAAACAGTGCGACCAATAACTGAAGCTTACGTCACATGGATTCCATCCAGCTGCTATAATGTTGGATCTACACTACTGTTTTATATTATGATTGCCATAATAATCTTGTTTTTAGGGTTCTTAGGTTGTGCGATATACTCGATGTTTATTAGAGAGACCTATAGTGCTGTAACTGGCCACGGGGAGAGAGACAACGAGATAGAGATGTACCCGCTGTCGTTGTATTCAGCAGAGCAGCTTGCTGATGCTGATACTACTACGCCTGAATGCCCAATTTTCCTTGCAGAATATGAGGACGGCAGCGCCATACAGAAACTTCCATGCGGACACTATTACCATTGCCGCTACATTCGCAGATGGATCCTGAGTAGCCAGACTTACCCCCTGTGCCGGGGAGCCTATACACGCCTGGAGGAGGGTAGATGATGCAGTACCAAGTCCAGACCTGATCGAGTCCGATCCAGAGCAGCTTCCGAGGCGATCGAGACGCGATCGGACCCCATCCGTCCGACTCAGATCTCCGGGTGACCCCGACCATCGGATGGGCATAACTTTCGCTCACGACGTCCGATCGGGGCGTGCGACCTGTCAAAACGACCGGCTCGATGAGCCCGACAAGAATCTCCAGATTCCTTTTCGTTTGGCTTAAAATTCTGTTTTTGTGAAAAAGTTTCCATTTTAGGCTGTTTGTTCGGGTCTTTCTATTTTTGGCAAATTTCCTATTTCTAGTAGGTTTTCTCCTATTTGAATTCCGGGTTTAGTACTTGGAATAGGATAATGATATTTGAGTCTATCTTTGAGTTGGTCTGGTCTTTCCTTAAACCTATAAAAGAAGGACTTAGGGTTTGTAAAACCAGTTTTTGATGATTAATGAAAGTTAGGGTTTTTGGTTTCTCCCCTTGAGAAATCTGGTTGTCTCTCCCATAGAGAGGTCCACGTTAACTTGCGCCAGTTTCTTCTTTTAGTGTTTTTCACTGCTGTTTGATGATTCCATTGTTTATATATAAGTTTTAAATCTTGATTTGACAGTTAAATGAAAACATTAATACTTGTGGCAGGAACAGTGCGACCTATAATTGAAGCTTACGTCACGTGGATTCCATCCATCTGCTATAATGTTGGATCTACACTACTGTTTTATATTATGATTGCCATAATAATCTTGTTTTTAGGGTTCTTAGGCTGTGCGATATACTCGATGTTTATTAGAGAGACCTATAGTGTTGTAATTGGCCACGGGGAGAGAGACAGCGAGATAGAGATCTACCCGATGTCGTCGTATTCAGCAGAGCTGCTTGCTGATGGTGATACTCCTACGCCTGAATGCCCAATTTTCCTTGCAGAATATGAGGACGGCAGCGCCATACAGAACCTTCCATGCGGACACTATTACCACTGCCGCTGCATTCGCAGATGGATTCTGAGTAGTCTGACTTACCCACTGTGCCTGGGTGCCTATACACGCCTGGAGGAGGGTAGATGATGCAGTACCAAGTCCAGACTTGATCGAGTCCGATCCAGAGCATCTTCCTAGGCGATCGGGACCCGTTCGGACCCCATCTGTTTGACTCAGATCTCCGGGCAACCCCGACCGTCGGATGGGCATAACTTTCGCTCACGATATTCGATCGGAGCGTGCAACTAGTCAAAACGAAGGGCTCGACGAGCCCGTCAAGATTCTCCAGATTCCTTTTCGCTTGGCTTAAAATTCAGTTTTTATGAAAAACTTTCATTTTTAGGCAGTTTCTTCGGGTCTTTCTATTTTTGGCAAATTTCCTATTTCTAGAAAGGTTTTCTCCTATTTGAATTCCGGGTTTAGTACTTGGATTAGGATAATGATGTTTGAGTCCATGTTTTAGTTGGTCTGGTCTTTCCTTAAACCTATAAAAGGAGGCCTTAGGGTTTCTAAAACCAGTTTTTGATGATTAATGATAGTTAGGGTTTTTGGTTACTCCCCTTGAGAAATATGGTTGTCTCTCCCATCGAGAGGTCCACGTTACCCTACGCCAGTTTCTTCTTTTAGTGTTTTTCACTGCTGTTTGTTGATTCCATGCTTTATATATAATTTTTAAATCATGATTTGACTGTTAAATGAAAACATTAATACTTGTGGCAGGAACAGTGCGACCAATAACTGAAGCTTACGTCACGTGGATTCCATCCAGCTGCTATAATGTTGGATCTACACTACTGTTTTATATTATGATTGCCATAATAATCTTGTTTTTAGGGTTCTTAGGCTGTGCGATATACTCGATGTTTATTAGAGAGACCTATAGTGATGTAACTGGCCACGGGGAGAGAGACAGCGAGATGGAGATCTACCCGCTGTCGTCGTATTCAGCAGAGCAGCTTGCTGATGGTGATACTGCTACGCCTGAATGCGCAATTTGCCTTGCAGATTATGAGGACGGCAGCGCCATACAGAAACTTCCATGCGGACACTATTACCACTACCGCTGCATTCGCAGATGGATCCTGAGTAGTCGGACGTACCCACTGTGCCCGGGAGCATATACACGCCTGGAGGAGGGTAGATGATGCAGTACCAAGTCCAGACCTGATCGAGTCCGATCTAGAGCAGCTTCCGAGGCTATCGGGACGCGTTCGAACCGCATTCGTCCGACTCAGTTCTCTGGGCGACCCCGACCGTCGGATGGGCATAACTTTCGCTCACGACGTCCGATCGGAGCGTGCGACCAGTCAAAACGACCGGCTCGCCGAGCCCGTCAAGATTCTCCAGATTCCTTTTCATTTGGCTTAAAATTCCATTTTTGTGAAAAACTTTCCTTTTTAGGCAGTTTGTTCGGGTCTTTCTATTTTTGGCAAATTTCTTATTTCTAGTAAGTTTTCTCCTATTTGAATTCTGGGTTTAGTACTTGGATTAGGATAATGATGTTTGAGTCCATGTTTGAGTTGGTCTGGTCTTTCCTTAAACCTATAAAAGGAGGACTTAGGGTTTGTAAAACCAGTTTTTGATGATTAATGAAAGTTAGGGTTTTTGGTTTCTCCCCTTGAGAAATCTGGTTCTCTTTCCCATAGAGAGGTCCACGTTACCCTGCGCCAGTTTCTTCTTTTAGTGTTTTTCACTCTGTTTGATGATTCAATGCTTTATATATAGTTTTTAAATCTTGATTTGACTGTTAAATGAAAACATTAATACTTGTGGCAGGAACAGTGCGACCTATAACTGAAGCTTACTTCACGTGGATTCCATCCAGCTGCTATAATGTTGGAGCTACACTACTATTTTATGTTATGATTGTCATAATAATCTTGTTTTTAGGGTTCTTAGGCTGTGTGATATACTCGATGTTTATTAGAGAGACCTATAGTGTTGTAACTGGCCACGGGGAGAGAATAAGCGAGATAGAGATCTAACCGCTGTCGTCGTATTCAGCAGAGCAGCTTGCTGATGGTGATACTACTACGCCTGAATGCCTAGTTTGCCTTGCAGAATATGAGGACGGCAGCGCCATACAGAAACTTCCATGCGGACACTATTACCACTGTCGCTGCATTCGCAGATGGATTCTGAGTAGTCTGACTTACCCACTGTACCGGGGAGCCTATACACGCCTGGAGGAGGGTAGATGATGCAGTACCATGTCCAGACCTGATCGAGTCCGATCCAGAGCAGCTTCCTAGGCGATCGGGACGCGTTCGGACCCCATCCGTCCGACTCAGATCTCCGGGCGACCCCGACCGTCGGATGGGCATAACTTTCGCTCACGACGTCCGATCGGAGCGTGCGACCAGTCAAAACGACCGGCTCGACGAGCCCGTCAAGAATGTCCAGATTCCTTTTTGTTTGGCTTAAAATTTAGTTTTTGTGAAAATTTTTCCATTTTAGGCAGTTTGTTCGGGTCTTTCTATTTTTGGCAAATTTTCTATTTTTAGTAGGTTTTCTCCTATTTGAATTCCGGGTTTAGTACTTGGATTAGGATAATGATGTTTGAGTCTATGTTTGAATTGGTCTGGTCTTTCCTTAAACCTATAAAAGGTGGACTTAGGGTTTGTAAAATCAGTTTTTGATGATTAATGAAAGTTAGGGTTTTTGGTTTCTCTCTTTGAGAAATCTGGTTGTCTCTCCCATAAAGAGGTCCACGTTACCCTGCTCCAGTTTCTTCTTTTAGTGTTTTTCACTGCTGTTTGTTGATTCCATGCTTTACATATAATTTTTAAATCATGATTTGACTGTTAAATGAAAACATTAATGCTTGTGGCAGGAATAGTGCGACCAATAACTGAAGCTTACGTCACGTGGATTCCATCTAGCTGCTATAATGTTGGATCTACACTACTGTTTTATATTATGATTGCCATAATAATCTTGTTTTTAGGGTTCTTAGGCTGTGCGATATACTCGATGTTTATTAGAGAGACCTATAGTGCTGTAATTGGCCACGGGGAGAGAGACATCGAGATGGAGATCTACCCGCTGTAGTCGTATTCAGCAGAGCAGCTTGCTGATGGTGATACTGCTACGCCTGAATGCCCAATTTGCCTTGCAGAATATGAGGACGGCAGTGCCATTCAGAAACTTCCATGCGGACACTATTACCACTGCCGCTGCATTCGCAGATGGATCCTGAGTAGTCGGACTTACCCACTGTGCCGGGGAGCCTATACACGCCTGGAGGAGGGTAGATGATGCAGTACCAAGTCCATACCTTATCGAGTCCGATCCAGAGCAGCTTCCGAGGCGAACGGGTCGCGTTCGGACCGCATCCGTCCGACTCAGATCTCCGGGCGACCCCGACCGTCGGATGGGCATAACTTTCGCTCACGACGTCCGATCGGGGCGTGCGACCAGTCAAAACGACCGGCTCGCCGAGCCCGTCAAGATTCTCTAGATTCCTTTTCATTTGGCTTAAAATTCCATTTTTGTGAAAAACTTTCCTTTTTAGGCAGTTTGTTCGGGTCTTTCTATTTTTGGTAAATTTCTTATTTCTAGTAAGTTTTCTCCTATTTGAATTCTGGGTTTAGTACTTGGATTAGGATAATGATGTTTGAGTCCATGTTTGAGTTGGTCTGGTCTTTCCTTAAACCTATAAAAGGAGGACTTAGGGTTTGTAAAACCAGTTTTTGATGATTAATGAAAGTTAGGGTTTTTGGTTTCTCCCCTTGAGAAATCTGGTTCTCTTTCCCATAGAGAGGTCCACGTTACCCTGCGCCAGTTTCTTCTTTTAGTGTTTTTCACTCTGTTTGATGATTCAATGCTGTATATATAGTTTTTAAATCTTGATTTGACTGTTAAATGAAAACATTAATACTTGTGGCAGGAACAGTGTGACCAATAACTGAAGCTTACGTCACGTGGATTCCATCCAGCTGCTATAATGTTGGATCTACACTACTGTTTTATATTATGATTGCCATAATAATCTTGTTTTTAGGGTTCTTAGGCTGTGCGATATACTCGATGTTTATTACAGAAACCTATAGTGCTGTAACTGGCCACGGGGAGAGAGACAACGAGATGGAGATCTACCCACTGTAGTCGTATTCAGCAGAGCAGCTTGCTGATGGTGATACTGCTACGCCTGAATGCGCAATTTTCCTTGCAGAATATGAGGACGGCAGCGCCATACAGAAACTTCCATGCGGACACTATTACCACTGCCGCTGCATTCGCAGATGGATCTTGAGTAGTCGGACTTACCCACTGTGCCGGGGAGCCTATACACGCCTGGAGGAGGGTAGATGATGCAGTACCAAGTCCAGACCTTATCGAGTCCGATCCAGAGCAGCTTCCGAGGCGATCGGGACGCGTTCGAACCCCATCCGTCTGACTCAGATCTCCGGACGACCCCGACTGTCAGATGGGCATAACTTTCGCTCACGACGTCCGATCAGGGTGTGCTATCAGTCAAAACGACCGGCTCGACGAGCCCGTCAAGAGTCATCGAAGATCGAAGATCTCTCCATGACATTGACCTCCGAATCTCCAAATTCCTTTTCGTTTGGTTTAAAATTCAGTTTTTATGAAAAACTTTCCTTTTTAGGCAGTTTGTTCGGATCATTTCTATTTTTGGCAAATTTCCTACTTCTAGTAGGTTTTCTCCTATTTGAATTCCGGGTTTAGTACTTGGATTAGGAAAATGATGTTTGAGTTGGTCTGGTCTTTCCTTACACCTATAAAAGGAGGCCTTAGGGTTTGTAAAACCAGTTTTTGATAATTAATGAAAGTTAGGGTTTTGTTTTCTCCCCCTTGAGAAATCTGGTTGCTCTCCCATAGAGAGGTCCACGTTACCCTGCGCCTGTAGCTCAGTTTAGTTCTATCCTCACATATGCTATACAGTTAACGCTATAGATGTACTCATGAAAAATGAAAACTGAAACACCCGTACAGGTTTTCTTTCAAAGCTTGTATTTATATCTTTCAAAACCTTAGGAATGTCATGTATCGAGACCAAAATCTTCTATGACTATGTACTATTAAATGTTATTAGGTTGACTTGAACGTCTACATTTCAGTCATAAACAGATACAAAAGCTAATTTTGTTGCCAAAGACACGAAATTGAAGTTTAGAAACAGATTGAATTTTTGAAAGAAACACATCTTGATAAAATTCTCTAAAAAATAGATGGCTCTGTTTTGCAAGATTGTGTTGGTTATTACGATACATAGGAGTAGTCATCTAAAACTTAAGACCTTTACAAATAATATCAAGTCCATAGAACTAAGGAGTAATCCACTATGTTCTTCAACTGTCATTGTCATCATATTGTATGACGTTCTTTTCTAAATAGCATGAGAATTCATATAATGCTTTTAGCATCTTGAATCTTTAATCCTGGCATATGGTGGGCAATCACACTTATAACCATAGGAGCCATTGCAATCTAATAATCATAAAACTCATGCAGACCACCCATACCAATGTACTGTTGCACATCAAAACAACAACTGGGTTTCACTTGCATTAGATATTTCAACTAACTTCACCTCCTGCATTAGAGATTTCAACTATCTTCAATGTCCACGGCCAGATAATATGAACAAAAAGAACAAAGTGAAACTGTGTTCAATAAGAAAAGATTTATAAGAAGCGACCAGAAATTA
>OY986971.1:24131235-24251190 GCA_963920575.1 Narthecium ossifragum | reverse complement strand
CCTCCCGATTCTTCCTTCCTTCTTTCTTCTCCGGCGCCGACGGAGCCTCTTCCTCCGCCCATTCCCTCCTTTCTTCCCCGGCGCTCGCTCTCTCTCTCTCTCTCTCTCTCCCCCGATCTCACTCTCTCTCTCCCCCGATCTCACTCCCTCTCTCACTCGGGTTGGCAGCCGAAAAGAAGAGAAAGGAGAAGCCCCGAATTTTCTATAAGGGTGGGGTGGTTTTTGCATAAAACCCCCCGCAAAACTTGAAACTACGCCATAAGCCCTCCAATCTTACATAAAAGCCCAGAATTAGACACTTAGGCCCTTACAAACCACCTTAAATATCAGCCCTTTCTTTTGTTTTTCGGTTTGAGAAATTAGAAAAGGGATTGTGATTTTGTTTTTTGTACAGACCCAGTATGGTGAAATCTACGACTGTGTTGATATCCACAAGCAACCAGCTTTTGAGCATCCTCTTCTCAAGAATCATACTCTTCAGGTGAGCTATCCAATATGGGTTCATTTCCAGTTGTTCACAGCAAGAATGATAAAATTTATTTGCAGTTATATGTTAAAGGTTGTTCTCCAACGATACCGTTCATGAGAGAAATGCATTGCACTACAAAGATACGATTAATAAGCATTAGTTTCAGCAAATTTAGAGCATGAATAATGGACAACACATCTTAGTTTGCTAATTTGAAAACTCCGAGAATGGATTATGGCATATATTTTGCGATCCAATTCTATGTTTATGCTATTCTTTGTGATCAAATTTTAGATGTTGGTGGGCTGGAGCAGATATGTGGCCCATCTGGACAGTGAATAGGCAAAAGAATTGCACAACATGTGTTTGTAGAAGCTAATATCATTTGTTTTTGTTAACCACAAAGTAGAAAAGGGTAAGCTCGAGTTCATGGTCTTATGATTAGTTATGTAATACGTTCATTTCTGAAAAATCTGGATAGACTTTTATGTACAATTTTAGTAGCCAATGATAACTACTCTCATCAAAGGAAAAAAGGTTTTCCTTGTCTATTAGGTAGATATAATGTATGAACCGTCACTATGAATACTTCTCTGAATAGATATTGATTTAGTCAAAAACTGAATTTTTTTCCAAATTCAGAGCAAATGCCTAGTGTACCCTCTTCAAATTCTGCTTATTCACCTGCCATTACTACTTCATCAAGACCATGAATACGAGCAATGCCGTCATTTCTGGTTGCTTATAAATCTTTTCTTATTGAACGCAGTTTCTACTTTGTTCTTGTTGTTCCTATTATCTTGTCGTGGACATGCATTGAAGGTAGTTGAAAACTTGAAATATCTAATGCAGGTGAAACCGAGTTCGTACCCCAAAAGATTGATGAGAACTAATTCAACAAAGAGTCGGGCGAACTTTTCTATTAAAGAAAGATGTCCACTAGGAACTGTTCTCATACGACGTACTCAAAAAGAAGATTTGATAAGAGCTAAGGATTATGTTCATCATCCACTCGCTGAGGTCGGAAGTGGGAGATTTGTAAGTGCTTATAACTTTTGTTAACCATTCAATTTCCATATAAAGTACTTTGTCTAAATTTGCAGACTGATCATATATAAATTATGTAGACTAATAGCGTCCATGTAACCAAATTAATGGCACAAGTTGCTATGTTGCTACATCGATGTGCAACATCATGGTTTGTGAAGGACTACATGTTTAAAGCCTCCTGCATGAGGTTTCCTCCTAGAGGGTTTATGGTTAGTAGGTTGCAATGAATCCTATGGTTGTAACTGTATTTGCCCACCATAAGCGAGGGTTAAAGATTCAAGTTGCTACATGCATTATATGAATTCTCATGCTATTTAGGAAAGAACTGTAAACAATATGATGACACTGACAGTTGACAAACATAGGGAATTACTCCTTAGTTCTATGGACTTGATATTATTCTGTAGTAGTGTTCTTAAGTTTAGATGACTCCTCTTTACTGTAATAATCGACATAGTCTTGTAAAATAGAGCCAGGAATTTCTTAAGAGAATTTGATCTACATGTGTTTTGTTCGAAAAAATTATTTCACTTGACTCTAGTGTCTTCTTTCAGAAACACTTTAGCTAGAATGTCCTCGATAAGTTTTGACATGTGATTCCGGTGATGCACATCGTCAAACCAGCACTTTATAGCTTTGGTAGCAATACTTGGAAAGTGTATAAACTGCATTATGCTTAAAACTGGCCTTCCATGGCTGGAAGTGAAGCTTGTATATAATTCAGCATTAACTTATTTTTCTTTGACTTGCATCTCATTATCTTTTGTCAATCTAACATGATAAGTCTATGGTTCAGTATGCAACAATTATATTTGATAATAAGTTGGAGTACTTTGGAGCTGGAGCTTTAATGGATGTCTTTGAGCTCGGAAATGTTTTGGAAGATCAAGCTTCCTATGCTCATGTTTCACTTTCATTTGGCGATGGGAAGTTCTATCCAGAAGCTGTTATAGATTTTGGATGGCATGTAAGTATCCTTTCTCAATATAAACAGGAAACTTTCTGTTTATATGACTGAAAATAGATATGGAAAAAAAAAATGAATGCCCAAAATTAAGAGTTGGCACTGTGACAACTGAGTGGAAGGTGGCTTTTTTCATTGTTTAGGTGTATTTTCAAATATCCATCATCATATATATGTGATCTTATAAGAACAATTACATACTTGATGGTCATCACATGAATCATCTGGAAGGCAAATCAAGTTGCATCTGATTTCTTACAAAACTATATGGAATTGTGGCATCCACCATATATGGCTTTGACTGGAATATTGTTTTGTCAGTGATGAGAGTGGAGAAACTAGAAATGTATAGATAGTTTGTTTGTTGATTGCATTTTGATTTTATACGTTTTGAAATGACAACAATGTTCAAAACATAGCAATGCCAGCATTTTTTTCCTTCTTTGAGAGGATAAGGAAACCATCTTAACTGTCTTTGTAGATCCTTCCACAAGTAACTGGAGACAACCTCACTCGTCTTTACACATACTGGACTGTAAGTGCTAATTAAACAAGTTAACACCTCATTCTTTTGTTTTTATCAAGTTATAGATGTACAGGATACAAATTTAAACTTGGTGTACGTATCTTCTATGCAGTCAAATGGCTATAAGTCATCAGGCTGCTTCAACATGCTTTGCCCAGGATACGTTCAAGTCAGTAATGGCCTTACTCCTGGAATGATTATTCCTGCTGGTAAAGGTGCAATCAAACTTAGCGTGCACAAGGTAATTAGAAGAACTACTTGGTCTCTTTTGTTAACTTTGTGTAGAATGCTTCGTCTACATAGTTGCTTTTGCTTCAATGCTCTAGATGCCTTCTCCCTGAAGCTAATTAATTAATGCTTCTACAATGTTATCCTTAAATTGGCAAGCTGCATATGTGATAATTCCTGTTATTTATTTCTTTATGGTGTTAGGATGTACAAACTGAAAATTGGTTGTTAGTATATGAAGACAATGATCAAGAACTTCTTGGGTACTTTCCAAAAGAAATCGTCAAACAGATGCAATATGCTTTTGCAATTCAGATGGGAGGAGTAACCTTCTCCTACTACGACGAAGCGTGCCCTCCTATGGGCAGTGGTGTTTTTGCTCAAAAACCGGGGGCTTGTGAATTCACACAGGTTGGGCTGATGATCGATGAAAACCAGTTCATAGTACCACCAAATAAACCAATCTTGTATGCAAGCCATGAGGATTTTTATAATGTGGGGGATGCCGGAGATCAAGGTGGTGCTACTGGATACAAGTTTGAATTCGGTGGACCAGGAGGCTACATAGATACTTGATATATATGTCCATTTTTTGGAATTTGAGACAAAAAATATGAACGATTACTGCTTTCCTATGAATAAGGACGTTGTTTTTGTCTGTATGATCGAGTTTCTCCGAATTTGTAATATCTTTTAATTTTAACTAGGTGATTGTTGTTCCTTCTATTGGTTTGGTTATAAGAAATAGTAATTAAATTTTGCATTGATACATGGCAATTCTTAGGTTTCGAAGGCACATAGAAATACAAGTCTAGAAGTGCAAAGAAAGAAAAAAGTGTGCAAGTGTTTCACATTTCAATTTTCATATACATGTGTATCATAAACTGTACAGTATATCTGAGGATAGGTCTACACTGTGCTATCATCCTCCTCCTCTGGGTGTAAAAGTTCTCGTCGACACAATGGGCAAGTATCCCTCCTCATCATCAGCCATCTCCGAATGCAGTGGCTGTGATAATTGTGTTGGCATGGAAATGTATGGATTGAGTCGCCATCCTCATAATTCATCAGGCAGATTGGGCACTCAGGTGTAGCATCTCCCGGCACATTTTGCTCCGACGAATATGACGACAGAGGAAGCATCTCTATTTCCCTGTGCCGTCTCACGTCACTAAAAGCTTGTCTTAAATTTGTGTAGAGGGTGTATATCACCAAGCCTAATAAAATTGATATCATGACAAACAAGGTAATCGAAAAAACAAACTGTCCCTCCTCTACAGCTCTGTAGCTACTTGCTGCAACCACCGTCACATAACATTCAATTGCGGGACGCACTGCTGATACTCCTGCCACAAGTATTAGTTTTTTTCATTTAGCAGTCAAATCCAATTTAGGGATGTTGAAACATGAAAACATTAGACAGGAGTTAACGAAACATAAACCGAACTTTTAAAACATCATTTAACTTGTAATAACAATAAAAAAATAGGTCAAACTTCAAACTGGATTATCAGAGAGCAGACGTGATGGGGCCCATCAGAGCCCATCAGGTCTTACCCTTGAGCCATCCAACGAGCTTTTTTCTTGCTATTGGGCCTTGAACCCTTATTTACTGCTCAGCTTAAACGGGTTTATATCAAGCCCATTAGTATTTAGAAGGGGAGAGCTCCAATAATGCTATGTTATGATTGGATTAATGAGAAAGTGGGTAGGAGCATTTCCCATCCAGGATTTTTTGTCAAAATGGACCCCAGTGTTCAGATTTGGCACAGTGAGATCCCCAAGTGTTTCTTTGCAACAGAGGACCCCAAACCTTAGGATTCCCAATTTTACCCCTCCCCTCCCATGCCATACATGCATCATGTATCCCGTTTCTCCTCATCATTACCGTATTTAATGCATCGGGACTTTGCGTTAAATAAAAAAAACCCATCCTGTTGCATTTAATGCGACGGAATGTGTCTTCTTCCCGAACCCTCTTAAATGCGACGGGATGTGTCTTCTTCCCGAACCCTCTTCCTCCCTCCCGCCGGGCATGGCTCCTCCCGCCATCTCCTCTCCGCCCTCTCCACGACCTCCTCTTCTCTTCTCTCTCTCCACTCTTCTCCCTTATTCTTTCATCCCTCCTCCCTTTCCACTACCTTCACTTCTCTACCTTAGCCAAAATAGTTCACCGGAGAGAACTCTTCACACATGCAAGACAATGAGAACCATGTCCAAGCGAAGACAAAGAATTAGCACAACTGGTGGAAGAGATGACGATTAACGGACTCCCACCGGAGGCTGAGAGGTAAGTTATAAAAGCGCGGGTATAATTATAATATGCGTGTGTATAAGTTCTACATACGGTGTCTAAACTTGTTTTCACGAGTATAAATAGGTTACGCGCATGTACAAAATTTATGAACTTGTACGATGTGTACTTGCTTTTCGCGTGTATTACTAGCTCACACACGTGTCCTTGCACACGTAGAAATCTGAACAGGCACGCGTATAAATGACCATGCGTGTGTACAAAAGCATCATAACACACATTTGACGTGACGCGTTTCTACTGGGTAGTGCAAAGACTAAAAGAAAATAAAAATACGTACTCACACGTGTCGATTAACGAATTAATTAAATAAAAAAACACTCCCTTCTGTTTGGGTTAAAAAAAAACCTCCCGTCGCATTAAATGCGACGGGATGTGTCTTCTTCCCGAAGCCTCTTCCTCCCTCCCGCCGGGTATGCTTCCATCTTCTCCTCTCCCTCTCCACGGCCTTCTCTTCTCTTCTCCCTTTCCAGTCTTCTCCCTTATTATTTCATGTCTCATCCCTTTCCACTGCCTCCTCTCCTCCCTTTGCACTGCCTCCACTGTCTCCTCTTCTCTTCTCCCTTTCCACTCTTCTCCCTTATTCGTTCATCTCTCCTACCTTTCCACTGCCTCCTCTTCTCTACCTTCGGACGTCGCAGTTTTCTTCACCAAAATAGTTCATCGGAGAGAGCTCTCCACACATGCAAGGCAATGAGAAGCATTCCGCTGCATTGCCACTTCAACGGACAGGTTATAAATCATGAACACAATCCATATTATTTGGGGGGTACTTCCACGATCGACGATTTCTCGTCAGACATTACTCTTGCTCAACTGAAGGCTCACTTCTACGTTCTCTGCAATCTATCTCCTATTGACGTTGAGTTGTTCTTAACATACGAGATACCCAACGATCCATATAGACCATATAGCCGTCTAGACGACGACAATGACATGGCCAAGCTTTTTCGTCTTCTTGCACGACCGTCATGCACAGTCGTTAGAGTATTCGCCTCTACTGTAGAAGAGGCGGTTGACTCAAGGTATGCGTCTCGTCCATTGCTCACTGAAGAATAAGGTAGTTTACTCGCCTTTTAACGCATCCCACACGGTCTCAGTTCGAACAGCGATGTCTCACTATTACAACCAGCAACTATTCCCCACATACTGGGTGGCATTGATATGAACACACCTCTTGAACCATGTCCCAACGGAGACAAAGAATTAGCTCAACTGGTCCAAGAGATGCCGATTAACGGACTCGCACCGGAGGTCGGGGGTAAGTTATAGACGCACGGGTATAATTATAAGATGCGTGTGTATAAAATTCTATATACGTGTGTGAACTTATTTCCATGAGTATTTATAGGCTACACACGTGTACACAATTTATGAAAGTGTACGCGGTTTACATGCTTTTGAGGTGTATTAGTAGCTCACACACGTGTTCATGCACGCGTATAAATCGGAACACGTGTATATTTTGGTCCTTTTACGAGTACTGATTTTTGAACTCATTGTACACGCAGTCATGAAGACGGGTTTGCTTTTGACACGTATGACCCATACGAGGAAATATATTTTGCGAATGACTGGGTAGCCGATAGCGACTGCGAGGAGCCATCGGAGATGTTTGACTGTGACGAGATAGATGAGTACGTTCTCAACTTCGAACACCGGAAGCTCAAGCAAACTACTTTTTGTGTAACGCCCCGACCCTCCACTGGGCCCCGGCCCCGCCCCGCGGGGGCCGTTACAGATGGTATCAGCGAGGACGCTGGGCCCCCAAGGTAGGGTGGATTGTGAGGCTCGCTGGGTCTACCGTGGGACAAGATGCCTTCTTCTGGAGGGCGGGGATGAGTCGGGTAGCCGGGTAAGCAATCCCACAACGCCTGGGTTTGGTCCGAGATTCGATATAAGTATATAATAAGCCCTTAATAGACACAACGCGTTTTAAAGCCGTGATGGCAGTGATCCACTAGAAAACTCTATGGTTAAGCGTGCTTGCCTTGGAGCGGTCCCGGGATGGGTGACCCACTGGGAAGTTTTCCCAGATTTCTGCGGTGCTCCAAAAGCGGACAATATTGTGTCGGGTGGGGCCCTCAGGTGGATCCTGGTCAGAGCCAGCAGGCCCCGGACGGCGGGGGCCGTTACAATTCATGCCGAAATTGAGGGAGAAGAAAACCAGTTTACTCCCGAAGAACCTGAAGAGGAAGCAACAGAAGTTGGAGAAGGTAAAGAAATTCAGGAGGATGAATCAACCCAACAAAACTCACCCACACCATAGCTGAGACACACTTCTAGAATACCAGTTCCATCTACCATGTATTCTTCTTCCAAATATGTGCTGCTAATGGATGCAGGAGAGCCAGAATCTTATCAAGAAGCGATTGGTAGCGATCAAAAGGGGAAGTGGGAGAAGGCTATGTAAGAGGAGATGAATTCTCTACATGAGAATCATACTTATGACTTGGTAGAGCCACCCAAGAGAAGGAAAGCATTAAGGAACAAGTGGGTGTACAAACTGAAGATTGAAGGATAATCAACTCAACCAAGGTACAAGGCACGGCTGGTGGTAAAAGGATTTCAGCAGAAACAAGGTATAGACTTTGAAGAAATATTCTCTCCAGTAGTGAAGATGACCTCTATAAGAGTAGTTCTTGGGATGGCAGCGAAGTTAGACTTAGAGATTGAATAGCTGGATGTCAAGACGGTGTTTCTTCACGGCGATCTGGAAGAAGAAATATATATGGAGCAGCCTGAAGGATTCAAAGTCAAGAACAAGGAACACATGGTCTGTAAGCTGAAGAAGAGTCTCTATGGTCTCAAGTAGACACAAGACAGTGGTACAGAAAGTTCGATGCATTCATGCTACACCATGAGTACCATAAGACAACTTCAGATCATTGTGTCTACATTCGAAGGTTTGACAATGCTGATTTTCTTATCCTCTTGTTTTATGTTGATGACATGCTAATAGTAGGAAAAGATGTCAAGAAAATCCAAAAGTTAAAGCAGGAGATGTCCAGGTTCTTTGCTATGAAAGACTTGGGACAGGCGAGGAAGATCTTAGGCATGAAGATCATATGTGACAGAGGTGCTAGAAAGCTATGGATGTCACAAGAAAGATACATCGAGAAAGTGTTGAAACAATTCAAGATGTCAGAAGCCAAGCATGTTGGATCACTGCTCGCAGCTCATCATATACTAAGCAAGGAGCTAAGTCCTAAAGGAGATGAGGACATGGAGGGGATGACCAAGATTCCCTACGCTTCAGCAATTGGCAGCTTGATGTATGCCATGGTGTGCACGAAGCCAGATATCACACACGTCGTAGGAGTCGTCAGCAGGTTCATCTCAAACCCGGGTCGAGAACATTGGGAAGCTGTCAAATGGATACTCATGTATCTTCGAGGAACCTCAAAACTTGCTCTGTGTTTTGGGAATGGGAATCTAGTGTTGGAAGGGTATACAGATGCAGACATGGGCGGGGATGTGGATTCAAGGAAGTCTATATCAGGCTACTTGGTCACATTTGCCTGGAGAGCAGTCTCATGGCAGTCAAGATTACAAAAGTGTGTTGCCCTATCAACTACTGAAGCAGAGTTTATTGCTGCAACTGAAGTCTGCAAGGAGATGTTATGGATGAAGAAGTTTACTGTGGAACTTGGATTGCAACAGGAGGTCTACACAGTGCATTGTGATAGCTAGAGCGCCATCCATCTGTCGAAGAACTCAAGCTTTCATTCTAGATCCAAGCATATTGATGTTCGGTATCATTGGATAAGAGATGCACTTGAAGACAAGCAATTTTAAATTCAGAAGATTCATACTGACAGCAACCCATCAGATATGATGACAAAAGTCCTCCTGAAGGAAAAAGTTCCAGCTATGCAGAAACATAGCTGGAATGGAGTCCTCCAGAGTCGAGAAGGGGGAGTTTGTTGGGGTTTCTCTCCTCATGAGATCTCAACAAACGGAATCCGGTTGCGTAGAGCAACTGGATGCGGCACAAGAGGAGGAGAAGAAGAAACTATGAAGAAAGGAGCGTCAGAATAAAATCTGGGAAACTTGGGATCGATCCAAAATGCCTTCGGATCGATCCAAGTTGATGATGGATCGATCTAGACGTAGTTGGATCAATCTGTGAGCCCCTCACAGAGACATGGTTGTAGGTCTGCACAATTGGATCGATCCAAATCTACAATGGATCGATCCATACCCAGTTTCCAGATACGTGGATTGAAGCAGCGCCTAGTGGATCGATCCAACTCACCTTGGATGATCCAAACCCAAACCTGGATCGATCCAAAGCCACAGTGGATCGATCCCAGACCAATTGACAGAGGACTGGTTTGGCCGCACAGTTGGATCGATCCAAGCCTTCTTTGCATCGATCCAAAAAACGGCAGACGGGATTTTTTGGACAGTTAGGATTAATTCCGATCCTAATTAACTTGGGGCATATAAATAGGGGTTATGTGATCTTTTAGGTCATCTTCTTGTTGCTTGAAACCCTAGAGAGAGAGATCTTGTTCTCATCTAGAAGAACCCTTATAATCCACCTTCAATCATAGTGAGATCCTCCTCAGCCCAGTGGTTTTTACTCCTCAGTGATTTGCTGAGAGGTTTTCCAGGTAAATCTTTGTGTTTGCATTTGGTTTGCTTTCTCTGTCTTCTCTTTCCTGTCGTGCTGACGATCTAGAATTTGGATAACATCTATACACCCAAGATCTCTACAACTAGAAGGTGGTGGGATAGAATAGTTCTGCAGGTGAATGCTTTGTGGGTGCATGCCAGTAAGAAGGCTGCTGTTGGCGCGGTGGAATTGCAAGGGGAGGCGGTTTGGGATATGGGTATGCCAGTTAGTGCAGAATCGGCCTTAGAATCAGAGCTCAGGGCAATCTATCATGGTATAAATTGGGCTAAGGAGAGAGGTTATATTCAGATGGTGCTGGAGACACACTCGAAGATGTCCATGGATATGCTGCAGGGTAGAAATGGCTTGGCCTCAGCACGTTGAGACAGTTTTGAAGGAAATTTGGGGGATAGCTATGTATTTCCAAAGCCTGGTTTTTGTTAATATTCCTCGGCAACCGATTTGTAAATCGGATGGTATAGCTCATTGGTTCCATCACTCACAAATGCCACTGTATTAGGCCTCCAAGGACGGCATCACGATGTTAGACAGGTTGTTGTAGGTTCCTGTTAGCCCATAGGCTCAATTAATCAAACCAAAAAAAATGTCTCTATTTGCCATTAATATGTTCCTTGGCTTTCATCATTGAGCATCATCATCAGAGAGGAAAACTTTAATCACAAATGGCAGTTGAACTTAAAATATAGCCACAAGAACAAGATTAATTAACTCTTCTCGACATCATGCATGATGATTCTATGAATATCATAATTAAAAATAAATAAGCGTACCTGTTGTGTCCATGAATGATTCGCCAAGGGCCCTGATTAATTGGAGGAGAGTGGAGAGAGAGTGGGCATCTAAGTCACTCAGCTGTCCACGAGCTTAAACTCACTTCTCAAAAAAAAAAAAGGAGGACAATAATTAAAAAAAATGGTGTTTGCTTCTCATCACGTATAAAATAGATGTAATTGAAATAAATTATAATTTTATTGTTTAGGATGAATGGTTTAGAAGTAATTGAAACAAGTTGTAATTTTATTGCTTACTAATTATATTGATTAGTTGATAATTTGATGTTTGATTGTTATTAAACGGGTCAACCCGACCCGACTTGTTTAATAAACGGGTTAGACGGATCGGGTCAGGTTGACCCGTTTATAAATGGATTGGGTTCGGGTTGATAAACCTGACCCATTTATTAAACAGGTCGGGTTCGGGTTTTGTTGGGTCGAGATATCGGTGCTCGACTTAACTCGAACCCGATCCGCGAACCCAAATTGCCACCCTGGTTATTCTCGACATGTAATTCCTGTTGTAGTTTTGTGTTACTTTAATGCATGGCCCTCTATCCTTCTATTCGATTAGTTCACACAAACATTAAAAATAAATATGACTTGAGAGATAAATGAGACAAATCCATCTTCACTGCTTGTGAACTTCATGATATGTCGGCCGACTCTGTTTTCAGTGATTAAAGACAGTTCCTGCTTCTTAACTATCTGTTCTTGCTATATTCCTTGTATAAGACCTGCTGAAGTGAAGCAATATTGTGCGATCTCCAAGAACGAAGCCATTTAGTCCACAGAGGTTTTCTATGACAAGCCTCTAAATCTCCCAGACCCATATAGTAAGTGGAAGCCATAGAGGAGGTGCAATGAAGAGGTAAAACTAGCATTGCACCAAGAAGCAGCAAAATGGAAGACAATGCAGCATTCTACAACAGAGCAGGTGATTTTCTAGCAAAGTTCTCTGTCAAGTTTTTATTGCCTCATAGTGTAATTTTGAACTATGTGAACTAGTCGCAGGCAATCCTTCCTCATGAGTTGTTATTTTGCTCTTCTTGGGGGATGCAGAGATACGACTAAAACAGGTGTGGGAGGTGTTGAGTGATCCAAACAATGCTACCCAAATCCTAGAGCTGGTTGTACTAATATGGAAGCAAACCAGAGCTGCAGTGCTAGTTCCACTCTTAAAGATTGCTGTCTTCTTAAACATTGCTTGGGAGGTTATTAGTTAGGCGCACTCTGATGCCCTTGTCTGTATGCCTAAACTCTGACCACTTGGCAGTCATCTTAGTAGCTAGAGGAGTCCAACTAGGAATTAAAATGTATGAAAAAGAGTTTAATGAGAACATAGTTGTCAATTGTTTATACAGTTAGATGAATCATCTTGCAGGCCTGTTAACATGGTATAACCAGAAAGCCAATCTCTCTTGATTTCAGATATATGAATGCATATATAGAGAAGATTTCTTAACTAATAAGATAGAACTTTATATCAAATTTTTTTTTTTCCCAATATAAACAGAGAACTGCTGGAAATCCTAATTACAAAACTGGATTGCAAAAGCAACAATAACAACAGCTCAAGCACATATAAATAAAGGCCTATTCTACTAAGGAACTATGAACTTACCTATTGATTAATATCTGCTAGCTTGATCTGATCTAATATAATCAGTATAAGCATACTTGGTGTCTCACGAATATAGTTCACCCTAAATCTGAGGTTTTGTTACACAAATTACGAAAGACAAGCATGCCTTTGCTTTCTCTAGAAGCTTAAATGAATGGCAAATTACATCATTTATATGAGTCCCTTTCAAAGCCATGAAGGGAGTCCTGAGGCTAGAGCTGGGGAAGATAGAGGACGAAGCTTGGGGACAATGCCGCTATGCAGGAAGCTAAAGAGGAGGACAAAGCGTCTAGGGGAGAGCGAGAAGGCCTTACCTAGTGAGACGGCACCCTCGCCGGCTGCCATCGACATCCTCGGCGCAGAGAACAAGATGAACGAGGAGGCTCTTCAAGCTGAGACGCCGCAGTGCCGGAAGAGGAAGTGCTGCAACCGATCTCGGCAATTGCATTTCCATAGTTTTATGGACAACCTATTCTCATTCTTTTCCATTTTTGAGTATGCGATCATGAAGCAGCACAAGCCTGACCTTTCCATTTCCATTGATGACAGGGCTTCTCAGCTTGATGGCAGCGAAGCCTTATTTCTTCGTGGCTTTGACCGTGTTAATAGAAGTACCAAATTAAACACATGATCCCAACATGGACCACTCGCTGGTTTGATCCAACCCAACACTTACAAATTTTGATTAAACCAATGGGATGGGTGTATTTAGGGTGAGCAGAACTGAACCGAAATTAAAATAAAAAAAATCAAATTGAGCTGAATTATTTCGATCCAATCAGTTCGGTTTGGCTTTTAAACTTTTCTTAACCTACTAGTTTAACCCATATATCCATCCAATCATCCGGTTTGTTTTGATTATACAGGTCGGATTCATTATGCTAAGTTGATCGGGATCTTTAAGAAACCTGATTCCACATTTGCATTGTATTCTGCTGTGAACCAACTACTTTCGCCCGTGAGCCTTTGTCCCCTCGCACACCATCCCCGAGCGCTCCATCAGACGATGTCTCCATTTTCCCTCTCACCCTATTCCCGATCCTCCTTTTTATCAGAGTTGCTACTCTCTTTTACTTATCTTCACGTCTCAATTTAATCGCCGGCATGGTCAATTATGTTGCTCTGACCTCAGCTCCAGCCATGTTATGCTCTTTACAAGCTTCTTGTAGTTCATCTACCACTGTACTTCAATCTAGAAATGCATAGAAGAATTCAATCTAGAACTTTTAGCCTAGAAAATAAAAGAAAAGAGACAGCTACCACCTTTAAGGTCTAGTTGGATTTGTTGGAATAAGGCGTGCATAAAAGCCCAAAACACTTATTAAGTAAGTGTGGGCTAAGCCTAAAAGGATTAAATCAAATGGACTAAGATAAAACCCATTATTTAATAATTAAATGGAGGAGCCCATATGGTGTAGTAAAATGTTTGGTCCCACATTGGTTGTGGAGAAACATTCCACCAGTTTATATATTGTTTAAAGCTTCTATGCTTTGAACACTTTAGTGGACTTGAGAGAGGGGACCCACACGCGCGCACCGCCGCCGCTGCCCGCCGGTAGGCCGCGCTCGCCCACATTTCCCACCACAGCTTCTGGTACCCTGGGAGCTTTTTGCCTGAAGAACCAGAAGTTGTGGTGGTGGGTAAACAAAGCTTAAGGGCACAGTGTGATACACTGGCCTCGATCCAGTTCTTTTCCATACTCGGCGGCTTCCTCCTTCTTTCATGTACCTATTTAACGGTACGTTTGTTGTTTTGTTATTTTATTGAATCAATGTAAATGATTACTTGCTACCTAGTAAAAGCTAGAATCCTAGTATTATTTCTAACATTCTTAAGCTTTGATTCGATTTTATCGTATTCGGATCCACTTCTCCTACAGATCCTTCTGGTTTCTTTTCTTTTGAGAGGAAGTTCAACTTCCTTTAAGAACTCTAAAACACAAGAACTGAACCACTTCTGGTCTGCCTTTGTAGATGGCTTCAGGAACAAGTGCTGAACCTGTAATCCCTCCTCGTGTGGAGGAAGTGCCGGTAGGCAATCCACATGTAGTGGAAAAACCTAGCATGCCGATCGATCAGCTAGAGAGACCTGAGAAGTTTAAGGGGCTGAATTTCAAGCAGTGGCAGCAGAAAATGCTGTTTTACTTGACCACCCTTAAACTGGTCAGGTATCTCACTGAGGATGAGCCTGTTCTTACTGAAGAACAGAAGAATGCTTATACCGTAGCTGCAGTTCAGGCTTGGGGTCATTCTGACTTCCTATGCCGGAACTTTCTCCACATTAAACTTTCTCCACATTCCATGCCTCCAATCTAATTTTACAGCAGCAGTATCGACAACGTGATTTCAAAAAATACTCTGAACTCATTGATACCCTACTGAAAGCCAAGAAACAAAACCATATCCTACTGAAAAATCATGAGTCTCGTCCATTTGGTTCTGCCCCATTTCCTGAAGCAAATACTAATGTCCATCGTGGACATGGTCACGCACGGGGACGTGGTCGTGGCTGTGGATGCGGACGTGGACGAGGTCGTGGTCGTGGTCGTGGTCGTGGGTGTAGTAATGATAGGTTCCATTACTATCGCGAAGGCAATAATGATCATGTTCCCTACCCTAAAAATGATCATGTAGAAAATAAAAAGAGGAAAGAGCCTGAAGATGGACCCCTCAGGAAGAATGATGATGAATGTTACAGATGTGGAGGAAAAGGGCATTGGTCACGTAACTGTCGTGCCCCCAAGCATGTTGTGGAGGAGTACACGGCGAAAGGAAAGAAAAAATGTGTTGAAACAAACTTCACATATTTTGATGAACTAGCTAAAATTTCCCTTTCTGATGCCCCCATGGTTGGTACATCTCTGGATGTATCAGATTTCCTCGTAGAATCTGAGGAATGGATGGACACTCTGTAGGAATATGTATTGTATCTTTATCTACTGATATGTACTACTATGTATTATTGAATGTTTTGAAATTTATGCGTATCCTATGAATGCATTGCTCTAATTTGTTTCTCAGATGGATGGCGATGCATGTCTTGCAGACAGTGCAACAATAAACACGATCCTCTGAGATCGTAAGTACTTCTCACAGTTAACATTGAAAAAATCAAATGTTAATACAATATCATGTCCAACAGACTTGATAGAAGGCTCCGGAAGAGCAACCATAGTTTTGCCTAAGAGGAACAAAACTAACAATTGAGGATGCATTATACTCCACTAAATCCAGAAGAAATCTACTCAGTTTTAAGGATTTACGTCGTAATGGGTATCATATGGAAACGACGAATGAAACTGGGATAGAGTATTTATGCATCACACTTACAGTTTCATGCCAGAAGCATGTACTTGAGAAGCTTCATGCCCTTTCTTCTGATCTATACCATACGAAAATAAGACCAATAGAATCACATGTTGTGATGCACCAGAAGTGCACTAATCCAAGTGATTTTATACTTTGGCATGATCGACTTGGTCACCCTGAATCGATGATGATGCGTCGAATCATTGAGAAATCAGATGGGCACAATCTTAAGAACCAGAAGATTCTTTCAGCCAGTGAATATTCATGTGCTTCTTGCTCCCAAGGAAAGCTAATAGTGAGACCATTCCCTTCTAAGGTCACCTCTGAATCTCCAAATTTCTTGGAGCGAATTCAAGGTGATATATGTGGGCCCATTCATCCTTCAAGTGGACCATTTCGATATTTCATGGTCTTAGTAGATGCATCCACAAGATGGTCACATGTATGTCTTCTATCCACTCGTAACATTGCTTTTGCTAGCTCAGATCATTCAGTTACGAGCCCAGTTTCCAGACTATCCCATCAAGAAAATTCGTCTTGACAATGCTGGTGAGTTTACATCTCAAGCATTTTTAGATCATTGTGTATCAATAGGGATAAATGTAGAACACCCTATTGCGCATACACATACTCAGAATGGCCTAGTAGAATCACTTATCAAATGCATCCAACTGATAGCTAGACCATTGCTTATGAAATCCAAGTTACCTGTCTCAGCTTGGGGACATGCTGTATTGCTTGCAACATCTTTGATCCGAGTCAGACCATCTGCATATCATAAATTTTCACCAGTACAACTTGTCTTTGGCCAGCAATCAAATATTTCTCACTTAAGGACTTTTGGATGTGATGTTTATATTCCAATTCCTCCACCTCAGAGAACCAAGATGGGTCCTCGGCGCCGACTTGGTATTTATGTTGGTTTTGACTCCCCTTCTATCCTTAGGTGCCTAGAGCCTTTAACAGGGGATTTGTTTAGAGCACGTTTTGCTGACTGTCACATTGATGAGTCAGTTTTCCCGCCATTAAGGGGAGACAAGAAGAAGCCAGAAACTCAAAATGAAGTTGTATGGAACAATTCGACGTTGTCTCATCTTGATCCTAGAACAAGTCAAACTGAACTCGAAGTTCAGAAGATTATACATTTGCAGAAAATTGCGAATCAGATGCCTGATGCATTTACTGATTCACAACGAGTGATAAATTCACATATTCCAGCTGCAAATGCTCCATCCCGGATTGATGTTCCTGAAGAACAATCCGAGAATCATAAAACATGTGAGTCTAAAGCATGCCAGAAGCGTGGGAGACCTATTGGAGCCAAGGATAAGGTCCCAAGGAAAAGAAGGGTATAAGGACAAACTGGCCAGAAGACTGATACCCCTGAAGAGACATCCCCCGAAGAGGTTCAAGCACCTCCCGAAGAGGTTCAGGCAACTCCAGGAGAGGTACATATATCTGAAAATCATGAGATCTCGATAAATTGTGCGCACAGTGAGAAAAGGTGGAGCATAAATGAAATTGTTGTCAACGACTCATTTGCATATGCAGTTGCTCTTGACATTACTAGAAGTAATGAAGAGCCTGAGCCAAAATCTGTCGAAGAATGTCGGCATAGAGTCGACTGGCCAAAGTGGAAAGAAGTCATTCAAACTGAATTAAACTCACTGGCAAAACGAATTGTTTTTTGACCTGTGGTCCAGACACCAAAAGATGTCAAACCAGTGGGATACAAATGGGTATTTGTGCGCAAGTGAAATGAGAAAAGTGAAATAGTACGATATAAAGCGCGGCTTATGGCACAAGGTTTCTCACAGAAACCTGGTATAGACTACGAGGAGACGTACTCTCCTGTAATAGATGCAATAACCTTTCGATTCTTGATTGGTTTAGCAGTTTCAGAGAAACTAGATATGCATCTAATGGACGTAGTCACGGCATACTTGTATGGGTCACTAGATAGTAACATTTATATGAAAGTCCCTGAAAGACTTAAATTACCTGAAGCAAATAAATCCCGGGACCTATATTCTATCAAGCTTTAGAGATATCTATATGGGTTAAAACAATCTGGGCGGATGTGGTATAATCGGCTTAGTGAATACCTCCTGAAAGAGGGATACATAAACAACCCAGTTTGCCCATGTGTCTTCATCAAAAAATCAAATTCTGAATTTGCCATTATTGCAGTATATGTCGATGACCTGAACTTAATTGGGATTCCTGAAGAACTGACAAAGGCATCTGACTATTTAAAGAAGGAATATGAAATGAAATATCTTGAAAAGACAAAATTTTGTCTGGGCCTGCAGATCGAGCACTTTCCAAGTGGAATATTGGTCCACCAATCAAATTATACGGAAAAGGTCCTGAGACAATTTTATATGGACAAAACTCATCCATTGAGTTCCCCAATGGTTGTCCGATCTCTTGACGTGAAGAAAGACCCTTTCCGTCCTCATGAGGATGGTGAAGAACTCCTTGGTCCTGAAGTACAATATATGAGTGCAATAGGGGCTCTCATGTATCTTGCAAATTGCACAAGGCCCGATATAGCTTTTGCAGTTAATCTACTGGCAAGATACAGTTCTGCACCAACTCGAAGACATTGGAATGGGATCAAGCATATATTGCGCTATCTCCGTGGAACTACAGATCTTGGACTATTTTTCTCAAATAGTTCGAGACTACAGTTGGTTGGTTATGCAGATGCTGGTTATCTCTCTGATCCACATAAGGCCAAATCACAAACATGCTATATTTTCCTATATGACGACATTGCTATATCTTGGAGATCTATGAAGCAGACACTAACCGCCACCTCTTCCAACCATGCTGAAATACTTGCTATTCATGAAGTAAGTCGAGTGTATCTGGCTGAGAAGCATGATACAGCATATTCAAGACACTTGTGGACTATCTTCAATCAAAAATACCCCGACGGTATTATATGAAAATAATGGCGCATGCATCACTCAAATTAGAGGCAGCTATATCAAAGGCGACTAAACCAAGCATATATCACCAAAGTTCTTCTACACGCATGAGCTTCAGAAGAACGGCGATATTGATATCCAGCAGATACGCTCCATCAATAACTTGGCCGATCTATTTACAAAGGCACTACCGATGACAACATTCAGAAAGCTAATTGATGAGTTCAGTAGGCGCTCAGATCGTGCACGCAAGCCTAACCTGAAATATTCATAATTAGATGAGTCTTAGTTAAAATAGGAACTATAGTTTAAGTCAGTCTTGAGTAGGTTATTAAGGAGTCCAGGTAGTAGTAGAGTAGCAGAATTGGATTCTGCTTAGGAGAGCACCTGCGTGTGCTAATAGTATAAATAGCTAGTTATCTCTGCTGTAGGGATTCAGTCTTGATTAATAGAAAAGTTCTTCTTCTTAAAAAAAGAGAAGATCAGGGGAGTCTCAGCCATTAATTGAGAACTAGTTTCTAGTTACTTCTCTGCTACTTTCTCTGCTACTTCTCTGCAACTTATTCCCTTCCGTCAGCATCCTCTGTTTTCTTCTTCTCCAACAGCGTGTTCTTTCATTGCCAATCACAAGAAGGGCGTGAGGTGGGATCAAGGCTTCCTTGTTCTCATCAATTGGTATCAGAGCAGCGTTCCTGGCATGATGGCGCCACCAGCAAACAAGGAACGGATTGATACGCTAGAACAAGACGTCGTCGAACTACGGACGGGTATCGAAGAATTGTTGAAGAAATGCGATGACAGTGAAGATCGGCAACGAGTGATGGAAGTGAAGATCAACAATAATGAAGTTGCACTACTGGAAGTCGTGGCCCAATTAAAAGCGCTCAACAACCGGTTGGAAACCGGAAATAAAGGGGAGGCGTCCTCTGCAGGCGGCAGAAAAGATGGAGGCGGCGGCAGCTCGAGCGGTGGTGGAGGAGGTACTCTTGGCAAATCTGGAGTGGAATGGGAACAACGACGTCTCGTTGGCCACGAAGAGAGTGAATTTGAGGCACAGCGGCAACTAAAACTAGATTTTCCAATTTTTACGGGGGAGGATTTAGCCGTATGGATGAACCGTGCGGAGCAGTTCTTCGACATACAAGGGACACCAGCAGAACAGCGTGTTCGATGGGCGACGTAACACCTTGGAGGTGCGGCAAACCAGTGGTGGCAACGGCTACAACGGGTATACCGCGAGGCAGCAGCTCCTATTTCCTGGGAGGTTTTCTCAAGGGAACTCAAGGTACGATTTGGAGTTACAAAATACATTAATTATGATGAAGCTTTGGGTAGAATTCGACAAAAAGGGTCTCTGGAGGAGTACATGGAAGAGTTCGAGGTTCTTGCCAATCGAGTAGATAGTTGGCCGGAATCAGCATTGATGGGAGCCTTCTTGGGTGGCTTACGTGAAGAAATCTCAGATGAGGTAAGATTACTCAGGCCGGCTACACTTAGTCAAGCCGTTGAATTAGCGAGATTAGCCGATGAGAAATTAAGACATCAGAATCGGAGGCCAAGGATCGAGAGCAACCGACCCTACGGAAGGGGCGGACCACCGGTGGGATTAGCAGGGCGCGCAGGCCAGGGGACCTTAACGATGAATGGGCCAAATCGTGCTCGGGGACCACCGCAGGGACGACAAACGGCGAACCTTCGACGACTAACGTGGGAAGAGATGCAAAAAAGAAGAGAAAAAGGTCTTTGCTTCAACTGTGATGAACGGTTTACTCAGGGTCATCGATGCCAAAAACCTCAGTCATTCTTGATCGAGATGGAAGAGGAGGTTGACTGTGAACAAGACTCGGAAGGAACCGACAGTACACCGAATGATGAAGGGGATCCACACCAGCAAGGAGCAGCCGGTGATAATCAATGGTATCCATCTATATCTTTACATGCTCTATCGGGCTGTGCTGGGCCTCGCACCATGCGTGTTACGGCGCGAGTTGGCCGCAACAATCTGACAGCCTTGATTGACAGTGGATCTACTCACAACTTCATACATGAAGAAGTTGCAAGTAGACTAGGGTTGGCTGTCACACCAGTTGAGGAATTTGGAGTTAGAGTTGCTAATGGTGAAAGATTAATGTGTAGAGAGAAATATAAAGATACTAGGATGGAAATCCAGGGCTATGGGTTTAAAGCAGATCTGTATTCTGTTGATCTCCAAGGATTGGACGTGGTGTTGGGCATTGAATGGTTGGAAAAATTAGGGCCGGTTGTGTGTGATTGGAGGAAGATGAACATGCAGTTTGAAGAGGGTGGCCAGACTCATACCATTGCTGCCATCAAAGCAAAGACCGCTCAACATGCTTCAGCCAAAGCACTAGAGCGAGAAATCCGCGCAGGGGGAGAATTGTTCGCACTACACATGGAGGTCTTGGGAGATGGAGAGAGACAGACACTTAATGAGGAAGTCCAACAAATTTTAGAGGAGTACAGTCATATATTAGCAGAACCGCAGGGGCTTCCACCTCTTCGAGAATTTACCCATCGCATTGCCTTGAAGGAGGGAGCACAACCAGTTAATGTTCGACCTTACCGGTATGCTCATTATCAAAAAAATGAAATTGAGCGACAGGTGAAAGAGATGTTAGCAGCAGGTTTAATACGCCCGAGTACTAGTCCGTTCTCGTCCCCGGTCCTTCTAGTAAAAAAGAAAGATGGGTCTTGGAGGTTTTGCACAGATTACAGGGCTCTAAATGAGGTGACGATAAAGGATCGCTTTCCTATACCGACCGTTGACGATATGTTGGATGAATTGCATGGGGCAACCTATTTTACTAAGCTGGATCTGCGTGCCGGGTACCATCAAATCCGAGTTCAAGAGGAGGACATCCATAAAACTGCGTTCAGAACACACAGTGGCCATTATGAATATGTTGTCATGCCGTTTGGGTTATGCAACGCTCCATCAACCTTTCAAGCAACCATGAATACATTGTTTAGACCCTACCTGCGGCGATTTATTTTAGTGTTCTTTGATGATATTTTGATCTACAGCAAGGAATGGAAGGAACACTTGGAGCATCTCAGGTTAGTCCTCAGCATCCTAAGTACTAACCAATTTTATATTAAACCCTCAAAGTGTAGTTTTGCCCAGCGCGTGGTTGAGTACTTAGGCCACATCATATCTCAAGACGGGGTCAGTGCCGACCCTCAGAAAATTGATGCCATGAAGAGATGGCCAGCACCCAGGAATACCACGGAGTTGTGAGGATTCCTGGGACTTACTGGCTATTACAGGAAATTTGTGAAAGATTATGGCAAAATTGCTGCTCCATTAATAGTGCTCCTGAGGAAAGGCCAGTTTGGGTGGGGACCAACAGCGGAGAAGGCATTTGCAGCGTTGAAGACAGCTATGACCACTACCCCAGTCCTGGCTCTACCCAACTTTGCAAAGGAATTTATCGTGGAGACGGATGCGTCCGGAGAAGGCATTGGTGCAGTACTAATGCAAAAGGGAAGACCATTGGCCTATCTTAGCAAAGCCATTGCTCCTACGAAAAGATCATGGTCAGCTTATGCGAAGGAGATGTTCGCTGTCATAGAAGCTGTGAGAGTTTGGAGACCTTATCTACTTGGACGGAAATTTATTATCCAAACTGACCAACGAAGCTTAAAGTACTTCATGGATCAACGGGTAGTCACAGCAGACCAGCAACGTTGGGTTTCAAAATTATTAGGATATGAATACGAAATCAGATATAAACCTGGAAGGGAAAACTCAGCAGCCGATGCCTTGTCAAGGAAGGTTGAAGAACCAAAGCTTCAAGCTATTTCTTACCCGGTTCCCTCAATCTGGGAGCAAATAAAAGAAGCAAATAAACAGGATCCCTATCTACTTGCTGTCCATCAACGATGGCAAGGTGAGACCACAGGAAACAGAGCATTGGGTGTGGGCGGAGAGCTGGATGTTGGAAGCAGAACAGCAGCAGAAGACAGTAACTCAGCTGAGCAGAGTTCTGTCCAAAACGGAAACAATCGGGAGCAGGAATCGACTGACATTGACACAGCAAAGCTGAGCTTATCACAAAACAGAGACTCACAAGAGGCTCGTCTAGAGGAGCCAGGGAATGTCGAGGTCACCTCCGCCCACGACAAAAATAATTCAGGATTGGAGGATAGCATAAACAATACAGCATGTAGTGTGCAGATGGCGTTTGGAGCAGTCACAGTGCGAGATGGGATGGTATACTTTCAAGGACGAGTGGTGATTCCACCAAAATCTGAGCTCAGCCGACAATTGATTCAAGAGTTCCATGACTCACCTATTGGAGGGCATTCAGGAGTCTTACGTACCCTCAAGAGGCTAAATCAAGTGTTTTATTGGGAAGGTATGAGGCAAGATGTTAAGATGCATGTATCATCGTGTGATGTTTGTCAAAAAAATAAGAGCGATTCACGGAAGCCGGCCGGACTGCTGCAACCATTACCCATTCCGAACGAAGTCTGGGAAGAAGTTTCAATGGATTTTGTCGAAGGCTTGCCACGTTCAGCAGGGGTGGATGTAGTGATGGTCGTCGTTGATCGGCTCACAAAGTATGCACATTTTATACCTCTAGCTCACCCGTACACGGCATTGAAGGTAGCTCAGGCATTCATTCATCAAATAGTCCGACTTCATGGGATACCCAATGCTATTGTGAGTGATCGTGATCCCATCTTTATGAGCAACTTTTGGAAAGAATTCTTTAAAATGCAAGGAACACAGCTTAAGATGAGTTCGGCATATCATCCCCAAACCGATGGCCAGACGGAGGTAGTTAATCGTTGCTTGGAGCAGTACTTGAGATGCTTTGTGAGTCAGAACCCCAAAGGATGGGTGCAATATTTGAGTTGGGCAGAGTACTAGTATAATACTTCTTATCACTCATCGACGGGTATGACGCCTTTTGAAGCTCTGTATGGTCGAGCTGCGCCTGTCATTCCTAACTACATGGCGGGGTGCTCTCCTGTGGAAGAGGTTGACAAGGAACTACTGCGTCGAGATGAAATCCTTAGGCAGCTGAAGCACAACCTCTACTCTTCAATCAACAGGACCAAACAACTCGTGGATATACGATGGCGAGAAGTAGAATTTGAAATTGGCGATTGGGTTTTCTTGAAACTCCAACCTTATCGACAGAATACAATGTTTAGGAGGGCACACCAAAAATTGGCTAGTAAGTATTTTGGTCCATATCAGGTAATGGAAAAAATTGGAGCAATAGCTTACAAACTCGCTATACCAGAAACAGCTCGCATCCATCCGGTGTTCCATGTTTCATTATTAAAAAAGAAGGTGAGAACTACAATGCCGGCAGAGCAAGAAGTGCCACCATGTGATGATGAAGGTACACCTTTACTGGAGCCTGAGGAGGTAATAGATTATAGATGGGTGAAAAAAGGCTCCAAATACTTGGCAGAAGCATTGGTGAAATGGAAATTAATGCCAGTAGCAGATGCGACTTGGGAGTCAATTGGGGTTTTACAGGAACAGTTTCCAAATATGAACCTTGAGGACAAGGTTCCTTCTCAAGGAGGGAAGAATGATGAGTTCAGTAGGCGCTCAGATCGTGCACGCAAGCCTAACCTGAAATATTCATAATTAGATGAGTCTTAGTTAAAATAGGAACTATAGTTTAAGTCAGTCTTGAGTAGGTTATTAAGGAGTCCAGGTAGTAGTAGAGTAGCAGAATTGGATTCTGCTTAGGAGAGCACCTACGTGTGCTAATAATATAAATAGCTAGTTATCTCTGCTGTAGGGATTCAGTCTTGATTAATAGAAAAGTTCTTCTTCTTAAAAAAAGAGAAGATCATGGGTGTCTCAGCCATTAACTGAGAACTAGTTTCTAGTTACTTCTCTGCTACTTCTCTGCAACTTATTCCCTTCCGTCAGCATCCTCTGTTTTCTTCTTCTCCAACAGCGTGTTCTTTCATTGCCAATCACAAGAAGGGCGTGAGGTGGGATCAAGGCTTCCTTGTTCTCATCACTAATGCATGACATCAGAATGCGTCGTCTCAAGGATCCCTTATGTTGAGCACCAGAAGTTTGCTTTATATCTTCATGAGGGGGAGTTATGATTTTAGAAGGTATTCAGGAACTGTACTCTTTTTCCTTCGCTAAGATTTTTCCCACTGGGTTTTCCTTGACAAGGTTTTAACGAAGCAGTCTTGATAACCTAATACCTTTCTAAGTAAGAATAGTGTACTCCTTTCTTTCGCTAAGTTAGTATCAAGGAAATAGGTAATCCCCTTACTTGCTTACTACTAACTTGTTAATTCATATTAGTTGCAAGTGGATGAAAGGAAAAAATAAGAAGAAGAGGAGATATGAGAAGAGGGACTCTAACACTTACTCCTTACAAGAAGATAGAAAGGAGAGTAAGTAAAAGAAGAAATTTGAGAACATAAGAGGAGCTCAACCTCATTCCTCCCTTCATTCGTTCACCCCATGCCTATTTATAGGCAAATGGGATGATATGAAGGCAAAGCATCATTGAATGCTTTGTCTCATATCTACAATACAATTCTATCAAATAGTCATTCATCAATAGTGGGCATGTAATCTCATTCACATGCACACAGTTTACAACACTCCCCCTTGAATGACTAAAATATGTCTCGTTAAAAACCCGGTGGGATAAAAATTTAGCGAAAGAAAGGAGTACACTATTCTTACTTAGAAAGGTATTAGGCTATCAAGACTGCCTCGTTAAATCCTTGCCAAGGAAAACCCAGTGGGAAAAACCTTAGCGAAGGAAAAAGAGTATAATTCATGAATACCTTCTAAAATTTTTTTTTTATCCCACCGGGTTTTTAACGAGGCATATTTTAGTCATTCAAGGGGAAGTGTTGTAAACTATGTGCATGTGAATGATATCACATGCCCACTATTGATGAATGACTATTTGATAGAAATTGTATTGTAGATATGAGACAGTCTTCATATCATCCCATTTGCCTATAAATAGGCATAGGGTGAATGAATGAAGGGAGGAATGAGGTTGAACTCCTTTTATGTTCTTATATTGCTTCTTTTACTTACTCTCCTTTCCTCTACGCTGTAGAGACTCGTGCTGATAACGTGTTATAAATGTATCAAGGAAATAGGTAATCCCCTTACTTGCTTATTACTAACTTGTTAATTCATACTAGTTGCAAGTGGATGAAAGGAGAAAATAAGAAAAAGAGAGGATATGAGAAGAGGGACTCTAACACTTACTACTTAGGGGCTGTTTGGTTCCCATGAAGTGGCCGGAAGTCACTTTTTTGGAGTGACTTCCGAGCCACTTCATGTGTTTGGTTGCTCGGAAGTAAGGTTGAAGTGACTTCAGCCCCACTTCCAAGTCACTATAGCCAAAGCTGCCACTTCCCATTTCGACTTCCGGTCTTTTTGGTGAGAAGTCAATTGAAGTGGCATTTGAAGTGGCATTTGAAGGGGGAAATAATATTAATAATATTATACTGTAATAAAATATTAATATAAGTAGGTCTCACATATCACATGCCATCTCACATATCCAATAAAATATTAATATAAGTAGGTCCACGTCATCCAAAATAATATTATTTCTAATAATTTAATTTAAAAGTTATTAAATTATTAATATTTTAAGATTAAAATATTATTTTAATGTTTTAATTTTAATGTTTTAATATTAATATTTTAAGTGGCAAATAATGTTAATAATATCATACTATAATAAAATATTAATATAAATGGATCCCACATGTCCCGTGGCACCTCGTGATTGGTCCACGTCATCTAAAATAGTATTATTTTTAATATTTTAATATAAAATTATTAAAATATTAAAAATTTAATATTTTAATTATTAAAATTATTAACATAAAATATTAAATTATTAAAAATCCTTAAAATTATTCACAATTGGGGGTGATCATATCTCCACTTCAAGCACTAACCAAACACCAGAACTCAAAAAAATCCCAGAAAGTCACTCCGGTGAAGTCACTTCTTAAAAAGTCACTCCACTCCAGCTCATTTCTCAGCAACCAAACATGCCCTTACAAGAAGATAGAAAGGAATATAGGGTTATCATGTTAGATTGACAATAGATGCTGAGATGCAAGTCAATCAAAACATAAAAGAAAGTTTAAGGCTGACTTACATGCATATAAGCTTTACTTCCAGCTATGGAAGGCCAGTTTTAAGCATAATGCAGTTTAATTATAGTTTATACACTTTCCAAGAATTGCTACTAAAGTTATAAAGTGCTGGTTTTGATGCCGTGCATCACCGGCATCACAAACCAAAATGTATTGAAGACATTCTAGTTGAAGTGTTTCCGAAAGAAAACACTGGAGTTGAGTGGAAGAATTTTTTCTACTAAGGCATGTAGATCAAATTCTCAAAGAAATTGCTGGCTGTATTTTGCAAGACTATGTGGGTTATTACAGCACAGAAGAGTAGTCATCTAAACTTAAATACTCTACAAAACAGTATCAAGTCCATAGAACTGAGGAGTAATCCCTAATATTCGTCAACTATCAGTGAGATCATCATATTGTTTAAGGTTTTTTCCTAAGTAGCATGAGAATTTATAAAATGCATGTAGCAACTTGAATCTTTAACCCTCGGTTATGGTAGGCAATCACGCTTACAACCATGGGAACCCCTTGCATGCAACCTGATAACCATAAACCTTCTAGAAGGAGACATCATGCAGGATGCTTTAAACATGTATGCGTTAACAAACCATACCATTGTCACATTGTGATGTTGCACATCGATGTAGCAATGCAGCAACTTGTGGCATAAATTTGGTTGCATGCACGCTATTAGTCTTATATAGTTTACATCTGAATCTGCAAATTAAGACAGAAACTTCATACCTTAATTGAACGGTTAACAAAAATGAGCACTTACAAACTTTCCACTGGTGGCCTCAGCGAGTGGATGATGAGCATAATTCTTAGCTCTTATCAAATCTTCTTTTTGAGTACGTCGTATGAGAACAGTTCCTGATGGACATCTTTCTTTAATAAAAAAGTTCCTCCGGCTCTGTGTTGAATTAGTCCTCATCACTCTTTTGGGGTATGAACTGGGTTTCACCTGCATTAGATATTTCAAAATTTCAACTACCTTCAATGTCCACGACAAGATAATAGGAACAACAAGAACAAAGTAGAAACTGGGTTCATTAAGAAAAGATTTATAAGAAGCTGCTAGAAAACACATTTCCACTTTTTGTGTAATGTTGCAATTGAGCAATCAAATGGATTCGTTCTGCAGTTTTATGAACTTGTTTCAACCGCAGTTGATAGAGCCCTCCATATGGTACACGATTCAACTCATCAGAACCACAAAGACTTTTAGTATTGAGATTAGTGCTTTTGAGGCATAATGTCCGAAGATACATGGCCTCAGTTTAAAAAGCAATCTGTGTTCCAACTTCCAAGTATGAATTCACTGTAGTCCTAGTAGCTGCATTGAGTTTGAAGTATGAAGTCACTGGGGTACTAATCATCATGGAGTAAGAGGTGTGCTTCGGGCCAACTGGCAATATCACCGACTTTGAATTAGAGAATTTGAAGAAAAAGAATCCTCTCAGTTCCCTCATGCTAACTTTTTCAGCATCGAGTTAATAATTTTCCTCTACCAGAACCCACTTGTTGTCCAACTAAAACCACCTCCATCTGTAACCTTCCCTTTAAATTTCTATTTTTGAGGATTTGATAAAACAAAACCTACAAATAATGAAGGCCATTTAGTTTTTACACGAATCATTATCTAATTCAGAGAAGTATTCATAGAGGCTCATACCTACCTAATAAACAAGAACAACAAAAACCTTGTAAGTTGCACAATTGTTTTGCCTATTCACTGTACTGATGGGCTACATATCAGCTCATGGCCCACCAATATCTAAAATTAATCACAAAAAGTAACATAAATGTAGAATTGGGTCACAAAATGCCATCCATTCATGGAGCTAGGAGCTTTCAAATTAGCTAACTATGATGGGTGGTCCATTACTCCTGCTCTAAACTTCCTGAAACTAATGCCTAACTATATTCTTGTTGTGCATTCCAAATCTATTGTCAAGATATCGTTAGAGAACAACCTACAACATCTGCCAGCAAATAAGCTTCAAATTGTTTATGTGAACAATTGGAAATGTACCGATTTACGAACTGAAAGGATTGCTCACCTGAAGAGTATGATTCTTGAGAAGAGGATGGTCAAAAGCTGGTTGCTTGTGGATATCAACACAATTGTAGATTTCACCATACTCGGTCTGTAAAAAAAATCACAATGCCTTTTCAAGTTTGTCAAACCAAACCACTCAGCAAAGGACTAATATTTCAGTTGCTTTATGTGAAACTATAAGCTCTATTTGGTGGATTCATTTTAAACTAATCTTAAGCGTACAGAGGGTTCAGTTGCTTCTACTTTTTCTGTGATCCAATTCCTGCTTAAATTAATCCTGGCTCTGAGGTTTTGGCTCAGAAATAAAGCTAAATAATAAACAGGACACAGATATTGAACAACTATAACATTTTGCTGAGAAAACAACGCAAAAATCATCATGTGTAAGGACTTGATTAAATCCAGGGGTTAGAAAGATAATGGATCTTATGTGCGAGCATAAATGCTAATATAGTTTGTCAAAAAGAAAAGCCCTTAAAGAAATGATCAACCTTGCTATACCGTAAATTTCATAATTGGCAAAAAGATGTCTCTTATATCAATTCAATTTTGAATGAACCGTTTATACATTTTAGTAGTCATCCTAAGATAAAAAAAAAAGATTATATTTTGAATTCTACATGACATCTATGACAATTTAGATCATAAATCCAAACAAAACAATGACAAAAGGTTGTCTTTAGCGCATATTTCTATGTTGCCAGCCTCAGTAACTAACATATTCCATCAACTTGTAACATGGAACATAGGATAGACCTACTGCGATCTATGGTTTGAAACCTGAAGACAGTAGAGTGAAAAAGAATCTTATAGCATCTCACATGTGTCATCCCCTCTATATCATAAACATTTGGTTTTAATGACCAGAATCTCGAAGCTTCTTTTCTTCAAAGAAATTAGTAATTGTACTATGTATTTCAAAGGTTTTCTTACACCTGCTACTTTACTCAATCATGGACTGCCATGCCGATGGCTTATGTCATGGCATTATTTGGCCAGCACATTTTGATCATGGATTGTCATGCCGGTGGCAGATGATGTGCCGATCCTCGGCCAGCAACATACATGCCAATTGGTGCCGAGTGTTTGATATGTATATGTGGGCACGGACCATGCTGACCAGCATGACAATCCATGGACTCAATAGTCAAGCGAACAAATATAAAGGTGAATAATCCACATATTAAACTGAGAATATACTTTTATGCAGAATCTAGAATGTATTCGTTTCTCCTCTTACCTTGAAGGACTTGACAGCAGGCTTGTTGAGTATCCTGAGTTGCCTCTCAATTTCTAATTCTTCTTTCTTCGAAAGGCTCAATCTACTTGATTCCACTGCATGATTAATAGCAAGCAGAGCCAACACAAGTGATAAGACAATACCATGACATCTATTGAGACCCATCACCGTATCAAGAGACTCTATGTCCCTCCTGTAGCTCAAAGAAAACTATAGGTAGTTCTCTAATTTGTGATTTGGCATCTTTTCACCGCCAATAAATTCCCAGAGGGTCATCTCAATTTACCAAATACGGAGATACTAAATTTCGACTAAGAAGACAACCTACTCACAAGAATTTCTTTCTGGATATATTAGAAGGAGACGGATTTGTGCATGAATGGTATTTCATAAATTCATTGGATCACCTTCCATTGAGGCACTTTCCTTTATGGTAAGCTTATTAATGCAAACATTTAAAGGAAAAATCCAGCAATCAGTGCATAAATGGTAAAAACAGCTTGTATGCATGAGGGCAAACCATGTCTGGGCTCAATTCAGACACGCTAAAAAGCAGAATATCGAATATCTATAGCATGAAGTGAAAGAAATAAAGAACAAAGATTTATCAAAAACATGATTCTTTCACCTGATATTTCATTATAAGTGCATGAAATCTAGTCTTGGATGCATCATGCAGAACATTTGTCGTTGATGTCGGCCTACTACTATAGGTGGTGCCCATAATCTCTGCTGTTGATGTCGATGGTAAGTGTAGTTGCTGCAAGTGTTGGCCAAGGCTGAAGCAAGGAATTGATCATGGCTCTGCCACCATCAATGTTATGCTACTTCTAGATGAAATAGAATGGCACAAGCTTCTTACTGAAGAATGAAAAATGAAAGAGTCAAAGTTTATATGTGTCACAATAATAGGAGGGGTCGTGTTATATGCACCACAGAAATTGATAGTGCACCACACCCATTTTTTTGTTCGGTGGCTTTCCACCGAATTTTTTTATACCAATGCCACCGAATTTACATAGATCAGTGGCATTCCACCGAACTGGTATCAAAAAATTCGGTGGTTAATCACTGATTAAGTTGGGTGTGGTGCACTTATCAAAGTGTGTGGTGCATATAAAATTACCCTAATAGGAGTTTCTGACAACTTGGTATGGCACATTTTGGCCAGCAGTTTTGTAAGCCAGAAACCGAGTAAAAAATGAAAATGTCAAGATTTATCTATGTCTTAAATAAAGCAATATGTAGCTCTCCAATTTGAAGTTCCCCACTGAATGCATAGAAAAAATACTGAATCTTTTTAATATATTCCAAAACTCAGTATACAGATTTCAATGAAAACTCTGATAGCTACAAATATACACAAAGTAGAGGAGACCAATTTTCTGAATTTGGGCAAATTATTGCCAGTTTGTTTGAAGGAAAAATGCAGAAATGGTCGTGTTAAGAGCTCCGATTTCCTTCCAATACGGGCATTATAGTTTCTGGAAAGTTCACTTAATTATACTTTTCAGGCAGCGAAGATATATGGATAAGATAAAACTAGGAGACAGAGAAATCCAGGCAAGTATATGATTCAAACATACTACATAGAAATTTATGATGGTCCAAATACATAGCAGGAAGGGCCCAATTAATTAACGTAAATGTAATTGAAAAGAATGAAGTAGAAACAGAAAAAAGAAGCGTCAAGAGCTAATTTTTAGATAATTTTGAGACCTTAAAAATTGAAACATCACAGCTCCTCTTATTTTCTGAGACGGAAACGCACAAGATGTAGGACGAGCATAAGGGGTTCAAGAGTGCCTTAAAAAGCAGCTCTTTTGTTCCAAATTCCAACTACAACAAGGAAATCTGGAAGCATAACTTTGAAAGACACAAAAGAATTCATCAGAGAGTTTTGGGCTCGAGCTGAGAGGCCATCATCGCTCGAGCCTTGAAATTCATCCTAGACTTCTCTTAGCTCGAGCCAAGAGGCCATCGCTCGAACCCACTCCTTCTTAAGTTGCGGTCTTTGCCTTGAGCCGTTGAGCGAGACTCATCTTTGATCAAGATTCGGCTTCAAGTTTCCTATTTTGTTTTACCTTTGCCATCCTTTGGTCTTGATTTACTTAAAAAAGGGAAATGTTTTGTGTACATGTCCACACGTGGCATGTGCATTGCCACCGAATTCGTAGTCCACTACCGATTCGCCCATGTAGTCCATCAGTAGTGATCTACCGATGGACTACATCAATGAATCGGTAGCTCCCTACCGATTGAATTGTATCGGTAGTGAGGTACCGATTGGTTGATAGAGTTCAGCGGTATCTTACTACCGATGGACTAGATGAGTAATTAAATCGGTAATAGACTACCGATTCATTGATCTAGTCGATCGGTAGTGGTCTACCTACCGATGGACTACATGAAAGAATCGGTAGTCGACTACCGATTCGGGCATGTGTAATGCACATATGACATCAGCATGTACACAAATCAGCGCAGTTAATTAAATTGAGTATTTGGACTAATTAAGAGTCTTAGTTGATTAGGATTTTTTTTTTATTTTTTTAGTTCCGAAAATCAGGCTATATTCATGTAATAGCTCGTAGCAACTATTTACTAATAATCGTAAATCTTCTATGATTATTTACTATCTAAATCTTTTTAGGTTCACTACAAGGTTTGTATCTGAGTAAGAACCAGAGACAACAACTAACCTTTTTAGGTTCACTTCAAGGTCAGTATTCCACAAAAAACTCTTGCATAGTCGTCGTCACAAAAGCCGGAATTGCCCATAAAACTATAGATGTACTTGGAAAACAAAAGCCGGAATTGCTCATAAAATCATAAAGGGCCCGTTTGGTATGGGATTAGAAAAAGTGGGGTTAAGGAGGAATGGGGTTAGAAAAAGTGGAGTTAAAGAATGGGGATAGGAAAAAATGGAGTGATGGTTGTAGGTAGAATGAGGATAAAATAGTACTAATTTACTTTTGTTTGGGGGTAGGAATGGAGATAAGGGGGGTTATCCCCCTTAACCCCATACCAAACATGGCTTCTGTACTTGGAAAACTTGCATGATTTTCATTTGTTTGCATTTCTAGACTTGTATGTGCTTTCGAGACCTAAGAATTGTCATGAAAACTGAAACAAAATCTTCTATGATTATTTACTATGTAAATACTTTTAGGTTCACTTCAAGGTCTATATTTTAGAAATAAACAGATACAAAAGCTAATTGTGTTGCTATAGACACGAAAAATGAATGTTGGAAATAGACAGAATTAGATTGATCTCTTTAATCCCAACACATAAACCACGAAGTAAAGTTGACCCCCTTTTAGATGAAAAGTTCACTATGATTGAGGTTTTTTTTTTTTTATTAGTTAAACCATAAGGTTAAGGGACCCAACTAAGGGTGAACAACAGGCTAGATACTGGGAATGTCAGGGACAAACCCCCTGTGTTCGTCCCCCAGTACCGAGTTGACATAGAACATGTAGGCTTGGCGAGCCAGCCAATCAGCATAAGCATTCTCTTCCCTATGTATATGGTTGACGGAGCTATTGTATTATTTGGAATGTATCCTATTTCATATAACCAAAAAAATAGAAGAAACAATAATCACCTATTTAAAATAGATAGATAGTGGTAATAGTTCATATGTCTGTCTCAAATTCCATGAGATGGACAAATCAATTTTTTTTGAAGCCACCTGGTCCGCCAAATTCAAACTTGTATCCAATACCACCACCACCTTCATCTCCGGCAGCCCACACATTGTAATAATCTTGATGATCTGCATACAAGATTGGTTTTTCCGGTGGTGCTACGAACTCGTCTCCTCCGTACTTTAGCTCAACCTGTGTGAATTCACAAGCCCCTGGATTCTGAGGGAAAACACCACTGCCCATAGGAGGGCTGGGTTCGTCGTAGTAGGAGAAGGTTACTCCACCCATCTGAACCACTTTAGCTTCGCGCATGTATCTGAACATTTCCTTAGGGAAGTACCCAAGAAGTTCGTTATCATTGTCTTCAAATACTAACAACCAATTTTCAGTTTGTGAATCCTAACACAATAAAGAAAATAAAAGAATTAAGTATCAATTCAAGGATAACATTGTACGTACGTAGAAGCATGCATTAATTAGCTAGCTTTCAGGGAGAAGGAATTCTAGAACATTAAGCAACTATGTAGAAAAAACATTCTACAGAAAGTTTACACAAAGTTAACGAAAGAGACCAGGTACTTCTTGTTACCTTGTGCACGTTAAGTTTGATTGCACCTTTACCAGCAGGAATAATCATTCCAGGAGTCAAGCCATTACTCACTTGAACGTATCCTGGGCAGAGCATATTGAAGCAGCCTGTTGACTTATAGCCATCTCTCTGCACAGAAGATACACCAAGTTTTAATTTGTATTCACATCTATAACTGATGAAAAAATGAGGGGTTAACTTGTTTAGCACTTACAGTCCAATATGTGTAGAGATGAGTGACGTTGTCTCCAGTTATTTGTGGAAGGATCTACAAGGAAAGCTAAGATAGTTGCCTTATCCTCTCAAAGATGAAAAAATATAGGCATTGCTATGCTCAACGTTATTTCGTCATATCGAAAAGTATAAAATCAAAATGCAATCAAGAAATAGACTATCTATACATTTCTAGTTGTTCCACCCTGATCACTGATCACAAAACATTCCAGTACTCAAAGCCAGGGTTGGATGGGACAATTCCATATGGATGGATATCTGAAAATATGATCACCATCCAGTATGTAATTGTTCTTTAAAGATCATAAATGATGATGGTTACAGTGCCAACTCTTTGGGTCCTTCCTTTATTTTGTTTCCCATACTATTTTTAGTCATAGAAATAGTACTTCCTGCTCATATCGAGAAAGGATACTTACGTGCCATCCAAAATCTATAACCTCTTCTGGAAATAGAATCCCTCCGCCGCCATTTGTAAGTACGATATGAGCAAAGGAAGCTTGATTTATTGAAACATTTCCGAGCTCAAAGACATCCATTAAAGCTCCAGCACCAGAGTACTCCAAGTCAGAATCAAATATAATTGCTGCAAACTGAACCATAGACTTATCATGTCAGATTGACAGAAGATACTGTGATGCAAGTCAAGGAAAACATAAAAAAGTTAAGGCTGAATTATATACGAGCTCCACCTCCAGCCATGGAGGGCCAGTTTTAAGCATAATGATGCAGTTTATGCACTTTCCAAGTACTGCTACCAAAGATGTAAAGTGCTGGTTTTGATGCAGTGCGTCATAATCACACGTCAAAATGTATGTGGATTATTAGAGTGCAGAGTAGTCATCTAAAACTTAAGAACTCTACATAATAAAAATATCAGGTCCATAGAACTAAAGAGTAATCCCTATGTTCATCACCTTTAATTATTGACATCATATTGTCTAAGCTTCTTTCCTGATAAATATCATGAGAATTCATATAGTGCATGTAGAACTCGAATCTTTAACCCTGGCTTATGGTGGCAAGCACCTTACAACTTAGCCATAGGAACCCTTGCAATCTAATAACCATAAACCCTCGAGAAGGATTTGAACCCAAGATCTCATGCATGAGACTTTAAATCGATGTAGCAACGTAGCAACTTGTGCAATTGATTTGGTTGCATGGACGCTATTAGTCTACACAATTTGCATCTGATTCTGCAATTTCAGACAGACTACTTTATACAGACCTTACTATACGGACCTTACATGTTAGCAAAAGTAAGCACTTACAAACTTTCCACTGGTTGGCTCAGCGAGTGGACGATAACTGTAACTCTTAGCTCTTATCAAATCATCCTTTTGAGTACGTCGTATAAGAACAGTTCCTGATGGACATCTTTCTTTAATAGAAAAGTTAATCTGTCTCTTTGTTGAATTAGTTCTCATCAATCTTTTGGGATACGAACTGGGTTTCACCTGCATTAGATATTTCAAGTGTTCAACTACCTCCAAAATACACGACAAGATAAAAAGAACAGCAAGAACAAAATAGAACCTGAGTTGTTTAAGAAAAGATTTATAAGAAGCAACTACTAGACAAGGACAACAAAAACATATGTTGTACAATTCTTTTGCTTATTCACTGTCTTGATGGGCCACATATCTGCCCCAGGACACCAATATCTAAAATTTAATAACAAAGAATAGCATAAACGTAGGATTGGTCACAAAATGCCATCGATTCTCGGAGCTAGGAGCTTTCAAATTAGCTAACTAAGATGGGTTGTCCATTACTCCTGCTGTAAACTTACTGAAACTAATGCTTAGCTATACCTTTGTTATATCATTAGAGAACAACCTTCAACATCTAACTGCAAATAAATTTCATCATTCTTGCTGTGAACAACTGGAGATGGACTGATGAAGGGACTGAAAGGATTGCTCACCTGAAGAGTATGATTCTTGAGAAGAGGATGGTCAAAAGCTGGTTGCTTGTGGATATCAACACAATCGAAAATTTGACCATACTGGGTCTGTAAAAAAAATCACAATCCCTTTTCAAATTCGTCAAACCAAAACACACAGCAAATTAAAGACTTATATTTGAGTTGCTTTCATGTGAAACTATAAGCTATATTTGATTAATTCATTTTAAACTAAGCTGAGTGTACAAAGGGTCCAGTTGCTTCCACATTTTCTGTGATCCAATTCCAGCTCAATTTAATCCTGGCTCTGAGGTTATCGCTCAGAAATTGAGCTAGATAATAAACAGGAAACTAATATTGAACAACCATAACTTTTTGCCGAGAACACAGGGAAAAAAAATTATGTGTGAAGACTTGATCAATTCCAGTGATTTGTCAAAAAGAAAGTCCTTAAAGAAAAAGTCATAATTGGTAAAAAGATGCATCTAATACCAATTCAATTTTGAATGAACCGTTTATATGTATTAGTAGTCATCCTAAGATAAGAAAAGATTAAATTTATGAATGCTGCATGACAACTATGACAATTTAGATCATGAATCCAAGTAAAACAATGAGAAAAAGGTTGTCCTTGGAGCATATTACTAAGTTGGCAGTATCAGTAACTAACATAATGCAGCAGTTTGTCACATGGAGCATAGGATAGACCACCTACTACAAGATATGATCTATAGTTTGAAACCTGAAATGATGAGACAAGTGCAGGGGACAAAAAAAATCTTATTCCATCTCACATGTGTCATGTCCTCTATATGGTACACATTTGGTTACAGAGGCCAGAATCTCCAAGCTTCTTTTCTTCAAAGAAACCAGTAACTGTAATATTTATTTCCAAGGTTTTCTTTCACCTGCTAGTTGACTCAATCATGGATTGCCGTGCTGGTAGCTCATGTCGTAACATTATTTGGCCAGGACATTTGATCATGGATTGTCATGCCGGTGGCACAAAAAGATACGTGATGTGCCGTTCCTTGGCCAACAAAATACATGCCAATTGGTGCCGACAATTGGCACTGAGCCTGTTTAGGAGGGAAATATGCTCAGCATGGACGCAGTGCTGAGTTTTTGATATGTAGATGTGGGCACGGACCGTGCTGACCGGCCACCGGCATGACAATCCATGGACTCAATATCCGTTATAAAACAAATATAAAGGTAGATAATCCACATATTAAACTGAGAATATACTTTTATGCAGAATCTAGATTAGATTGTATTTGTTGGTCCTCATACCTTGAAGGATTTGACAGCAGGCTTGTTGAGTATCCTGAGTTGCCTTTCAATTTCTAATTCTTCTTTCTTCGAAAGGCTCAATCTACTCGCTTCTACTGCATGATTAAGAGCAAGAACAGCAAACACAAGTGATAAGACAATACCATGACCTCCATTGAGACCCATCACCGTATCAAAGGGACTCTATGTTCCTCCTGTAGCTTTAAGAAAACTATAGGCAGCTCTCTAATTTGTGCTTTCCCTTTATACGATCTTTTCATCATCAATAAATGGCAAGAGGGGATCATCTCAATCTACTAGATACAGAGATACTGGATTTCAGCTAAGAAGGCAACCTACTCACAAGAATCTCTTGCTGGATATAATGGAAGGATTTGTGAATAAATGGTAACTGTTTCCATAAATTCGTTGATCACCTTCCATTTAGGCATTCTCCTTATTAATGCAACCATTCAAAGGAAAAATCCAGGAATCAGTGCATAAATGGTAAAATCACACCACGAAAGCTTGATTACCTTCCATTGGGTTACATTACTTGTTATAAGTATTTCCCTGTAAAATATCAACTAACGTACACTTGCTCCTTTCAGCCCACTGGGTGATGATTTTGAGCAACTCACATGCATGGATGGATGGAATCAAATTGAAGAAATATATGAGTCACAAAGGCAATGATATCAAATATACGATATTCTGTGTCAAGTTCCATACAAACACCAGGGTTCCTATGAATGGCATGATACAGAAGACTTAACACCGCACGAAGATTAACGAGAGCAAGAGCTCACCTAATGCTGTATCAATCTTGCAATTTGGCTATTGAAAATTAATGCATCTTTCCTGTATTCTGTGAAATTAAATGCACAGGAAATAACAAGAGTAGAAGAAGAAACTCCAATCTTGTACCCCTTTTGCTTTACTACATTCAGATATTTGGGTCCCCGCTCCCGTCTCATCTATGTGTGGCTATCTTTATTATATCAATTTTATAGATGATTATTCTCGTTTTACCTGTGTTTATCTTATGCGTCACCGATCTGAGCTTCCTCAGATTTATCAGCACTTCACTGCTATGGTTCAAACACAGTTTCACCAGCGTATTCAGGTTTTTCGCTCTGACTGTGCTCGTGAGTACACCTCCTCTCATATGCGATCTATCTTCCAGTCTCATGGGACAGTTTTCCAACAGTCTTGTCCCTACACCTATGAGCAAAATGGCATAGCTGAGCGTAAGTATCGACACATACTAGAGACTACTCGAGCCCTTTGTTGTTAAAATGGTATTAAAAAAAGGGTTTTAAATGCCCTTTGATATTATTGTTGGTTTTTGACACTTGGCATAGCTTTACTGCCAAGGTTGCCATGTGTAGAGGAGGTTTCTACACATGGCAGCATGTCATATACCCTCATTTATTGTGCTTTGAATTCATCTTCTTCCTCCTGAGAGTTTCATACAGAAAAGGTTCTCTCTACATACTCTTTTATTCTTCTTCTCTACTTCTCAACCTAAAAAAACTCTATTTCAAAGCCTTCCAATAAAATCAACGGGACAGTGTTGGTTCATAGTGTGTTCTCGCCGGATCGTGCTAACGACGAGATCAAGCCATCAGGTTGTACCTTGGAGATCGGACGGCAATCAACTCCGCACGAGGGGCGTCTCCGATTTTTAGTGCAGCGATTTCTCGCGCCTCCTAGGCCAAATTTATATTACATTGTGTTACATGTTTTAACCTTTGTTTTTCCTGATTTTCCTGATTTTTATTTTTTAAGAGACTATAAGGTTGTGTTTGGTTACCCCTTTGACCATGGGAGAGGGAGTGGGAGAGGGAGTCACAATTCCCTCCGCCGCGTTTGGTTGGCAATTAAGCACGGGAGAGGCGACTCCCTCTCCCGAGCTCTCCCATGACGGAAGGAAACCGGATTCCTCCCGAAATTGGGAGGAATTATGTTTCCTTTCCCCCCATTTTGGTCAACGTAAAGAAAAGTACTAAAATACCCCTCTTAAAAATTATGTATCTTTTAAAAGATCTAATTATAGCCATCAGATTTAGGGGTATATTAGTAACTTCAATATCATTCTTGCGCTTTCCCATCTTAATTTGGTCATACCAAACACAAACAACGTCTTTCCCTCTCCCACTCCCATAGTCATACCAAACACAAACGATGGCAATCCCATTCCTCTCCACTCCTCTCCCTCTCCCACTCCCTCTCCCTCTATCTCTCCTGTCATACAACCAAACGCAGCCTAAGCACCTATACTGTTAACAATCTAAAAATCGGAGATTTGTTGAAACTGCAAGCATATAATTAGATTTGGAATATTCTATTAGTTTAGTTTGGTAGTCTCGGTTTATTCTCCACCTTCTGAGATTAGCACCGCTGCCATATCCAGAAATCATTTATATGCTAATATCGATCTTTATCTCTTCATTTTTATTTTAATTTGCCACATTACATTGATCCGGTTGACATAATAGCTTTAAGATAAAACCCTTTTGATCCTCATCCAATTATATATAGATCACATTAGCACCCTTTACTGCCCATCACGATTCTCAAATCAAAGTCTCTGCTGCCAAGTATTAAATTCTATATCCTTATGTTTTTAATTAGCTTTTTAGCAGTAGACACCATCCTATCACCATAGTAAAAGAACCGAAGCTTTGCAAGTAAAACCACTCATAAACTATGTTTGCATTTTGGTCCCTCATTCTACTTTGCATTGCATGTTGCTGTCCTAGCATTAGTTTTATGAACTTAGAACCATTATTCATGGCATTTTATTTGTATATTTCAGATTCTTTGAACAAGCTCTTCGACCTTATGGACTCTAGGCTTTCCTCCTTTGCTCATAGGGATGAGTTAGGACTTAAACCTGAAAAGTTTGATGGTACTTTCTTTAGGAGGTGGCAAAGTCAGATGAAATTCTGGCTTACATCTTTAGGGTTATGATCGGCCATCCAGGAGCCTTCTGTTGTAGCCTCCACATCCCCTGTACCTGAGTATGCTCCAGGGTCTAGCTCTGTTAGGTCAGAGACTGGACATCCCTTGTTCAGGACCTCTGAAGAACTTCACTACCAATGTAGAGGTAGGATTCTTAGGGCCTTGGTAGACTAAATTTATGATGTCTACCTAGAGATAGGGAGTGCCAGAGAGATTTGGGAAACCCTTGAGTCCGAATATGGACTTGACGATGCCAGCATTGAGCGGTTCAATGCCTCTACCTTTCTTAGATTCACCATGGTAGATGACATGCCCATTAACCCCCAACTACATCAGTTTCAGGAGATCCTTAGGAAAGTCCAAGTCAAGGAGACCAAATTCTCTGAGGAATTCAAGGTCTCTTGTCTTTTAAATAAACTTCCCTCTTCTTGGACAGGGTTTGCTAAAAACTTGATCCATAAACAAGGAGACATGACTTTAGCCCAAGTTCTCAACTCTATTAGGATAGAAGACCAGCATAGGGCCAAAACCCCTAGAGTCAAACCCTTCCAAGCCAAAGTCAATGTAACCCAAAAGTCCACAAACCAAAATCACAAATTCAAGCAAAAAAATGAAACCCAAACCCAACCATTTTAAGATCACCCAGAACCACCCCAAGACCCAAAGCCAGGAGTCCAAAGGTAAGTTATGCTTCATTTGCGGGAGATCCAACCATCTTGCCAAGGACTGCTACTATAAGAAGACAGAACCATATAAGCCAGGAGCCCCCAAGCCTCAAGCTCATGTGATTGAAGCTGAGGATCCATCCTTCCGGTCTAGACCTTCTATCAACCTAACATCTTTTACCGGTTTTGATTTGTGGTTTGATTAAGAGCAAATGTACATGTGTGTAGCGATTGTTCCTGTTTCTCCACCTTCCATGACTCAAGTGGAGGAAGTGTGACCTTAGGCAACGATACTTCAGCACAGGCGATGGGTCGAGAGCGAGTGGACCTGAGGATGACATCAAGAAAGCTGCTATCTCTCCATGATGTGTTGTTCGTGCCAGCGATTAGAAAGAACTTAGTTAGCTGCTCTCTCTTAGTCCAGAGAGGCTATAAGATTGTACTAGAATCCAACAAGGTTGTAATCTCCAAAGGAAACCTTTTTGTTGGAAAAGGTTATCTTTTTGAAGGCTTGTTCAAACTGAATGTACAAACAAATGTTAATGAAAGTGCATTTTCATCCTCATCCAACATCGTTCTAAATGTATGTTATTCTTGTAGAACTCCAACCCGAGGTGGCAACCGGTACTTTGTTACCTTCATAGATGACTTCTCTAGATTCTGTTATTGCTATCTTCTTAAGACCAAGGACGAGGTCCTAGATAGGTTCTCAGTCTACAAGGTTGAAGTAGAAAACTAACTTGATCGAAAGATCAAGATCCTTAGGTCTGATCGAGGTGGTGAGTACACCTCTTCTTCTATGACCCTCTTCTACCAAGAGCATGGCATTGTACATGAAGTCACTGCTCCTTATTCCCCTCAGTCAAATGGAGTGGTTGAAAGGAAGAACAGAACTCTTATGGACATGGTTAATGCCATGTTAATAAGTTCTGGTCTACCTGAAAACCTATGGGGTGAAGCCCTCCTGACTACTTGCTTCATTCTCAACAGAGTTCCATTCAAGAAGGAATACAAGACCCCATATGAACTTTGGAAAGGAAGGGCACCCAACCTTAACTTTCTTAAAGTGTGGGGGTGTCTAGCTAAGGTTAGCATTCCTGAGCCTAAACGTAAGAAGTTAGGGCCTAAAACCATAGATGATGTCTTTGTCGGCTATGCTCAAGGAAGCAATGCCAATAAGTTTCTAGTGATTAACTCTGAAGTAAGCGACATCTCTAACAACACTATGATTGAAGCCAGAGATGCAACTTACTTTGAGAATACCTTTCCTTTTAAGTCTCCCATTCCGAGACAGCCTAGTACTGATCCTTCTCCTTCTTCTTCTCTTGCTCTCCGTGTGTCTGACCCAGAACCAGAATTGAGAAGAAGCAAAAGAGTTAGATTTCAAAAGGATTTTGGTGATGATTTCCACGTGTTTTCTATAGAAGGCGATCCTTCCACATATACAGAAGCCATGTCTTCTGTAGATGCTCCTTTTTGGAAGGAAGCTATTCAAAGAGAGTTTGATAGCATTCAACAAAATAAAACTTGGATTTTAACAGATTTGCCTTATGGTTTTAAAACAATTGGTTGCAAATGGATCTTTAAACGAAAACTTAAACCTGATGGTTCCGTTGATAGATTCAAAGATAGATTAGTAGCTAAAAAAAAAATTTCAAAAGAAAGGTTTTGACTATTTTGATACATATGCGCCAGTTAGTAGCTTTACTACTTTGCAGATTTTGATTGCTTTAGCATCGATTCATAAGCTTTTCATCCACCAGATGGATGTCAAGACCGCCTTTTTGAACGGAGATTTAGACGAAGAGATTTATATTGATCAACCCGAAGGATTTGTAGTTAAGGGCCAAGAAAATAAGGTTTGCAAATTAGTTAAATCCTTGTATGGCTTAAAGCAGGCCCCTAAACAATGGCATTTGAAATTTAATAAAGTTATTTCGTCATTTGGTTTTCAAAATAACGATTTTGATAAATGCTTCTATTATAAACCTGTTTTGGATGGTATCTTGTTTTTATGTTTGTATGTCGATGATGTTTTGATTTTTGGTTCATCGATGGATTTGGTTAATGAGGTTAAAAGTTATCTTTCGAGTAACTTCGATATGAAGGATTTGGGTCAAGCTGAAGTCATTCTAGGAATGAGACTTATTAGAAATAATGATTCGATTATTTTAAGCCTTTCTCACTTCATTCGCAAGATGCTTGACAAGTTCAAATATTCTAATCTTAATCCTGTAGTTACTCCTTATGATTATAGTTCCAAACTTTTCAAGAACTTAGGAGATCTTATGTGCCAACTTGAGTATGCTCAACAGATATGATTTTTAAGGTATGTGGCAGATCATGCCAGACCTGATATTTCCTATGCTGTGGGTAGACTAAGTAGGTACACAAGCAATCGTAGTAAAGAGCATTGGGTTGCTTTGACTAGGATATTCCGCTATCTTATAGGCACCGTTGATTCATCCTTAGTATATACAAGATATCCAGGAGTCTTAGAAGGATATTGTGATGCCAATTGGGTCACAGATTTAGTAGATGTGAAATCCACCTCAGGTTATGTCTTCCTTCTTGGCGGTGCTGTCGTTTCTTGGAGTTCAAGGAAACAAACTGTGATAGCTCGAAGTACTATGGAATCAGAATTGATTGCACTTGACACTGCATGCATAGAAGCCAGATGGCTTAAAGATCTATTGACAGATCTACCATTCATGCATAAGCCATTTCCGGCTATATCATTACATTGTGATTCACAAGCTACTATAGAAGTAGTGAATCAAGTGAATACCAATAGGAAAATGGATAGGCATATGCTCATGAGATACAAGTCTGTTAAAAGCATGCTAGGAAATGTGATCACATTAAACTTTGTGAGATCGGAAAGGAATCTAGCCGATCAGTTGACTAAAGTCCTTTCAAGGACCTTTATTTCAGAATCATCGAGGGGGATGGGTCTAAAGCCCACATAATTGTCACCAACGGTGGATCCCTACCTTGTGAGTGGATTCATCCATGAATGAGGTTTAAAGGGTAACAATGAAGCTGTTGATGTGGCGTGTAAGAAGCACTAAATTATAAATATATTTAGGAGTTGCTACTCCAACCCCATCCCTGTGGTGATAGGTGCTTCATGTGACGGTTAGGTTGAGAATATCTCTTAATGGGTCCAATGCAGAAATTCTTCTGAAAAGTGTACACCGTCACGGGCACCTTTGGAGGACTCACCTAAGTGAGAGTCATCGTGACGCCGCGATTATGGGATCAGGGCAAATCCCCAGAACTCTCATGAGAATCAAGGAAACGCATGGCCATGATAGCGTTGACCCACAAATAGAACCAATAGCACTCTCCCTACTGTGTGTGTGTTTGTAAAAGATCGATCAAAGAGGCATGGTTCAAGACCTAGTCCACCATGGTCTCTCGGTCCAATACACTCATGACTAAGTGCAGGTTCAAACCTAAAAGGTACCTTGCATGATGCATAGTAAAAGTTGATTTAATATATCTATAATGTTTTCAGGTTTTCTCGATCGTGTTTTTTGTGGCATTTTAATTCCTTTTTGTGGGGGTTTGTTGTTAAGATGGTATTAAAAAAAGGGTTTTAAATGCCCTTTGATATTACCGTTGGTTTTTGACACTTGGCATAGCTTTACTGCCAAGGTTGCCATGTGTAGAGGAGGTTTCTACACATGGCAGCATGTCATATACCCTCATTTATTGTGCTTTAAATTCATCTTCTTCCTCCTGAGAGTTTCATACAGAAAAGGTTCTCTCTACAAACTCTTTTCTTCTTCTTCTCTACTTCTCAACCTAAAAAAACTCTATTTCAAAGCCTTCCAATAAAATCAATGGGATAGTGCTGGCTCATAGTGTCTTCTCGCCGGATCGTGCCAACGACGAGATCAAGCCATCAGGTTGTACCTTGGAGATCGGACGGCGATCAACTCCGCACGAGGGGCGTCTCCGATTTTTAGGGCAGCGATTTCTCGCGCCTCCCAGGCCAAATTTATATTACATTGTGTTACATGTTTTAGCCTTTGTTTTTCTTGATTTTCCTGTTTTTTATTTTTTAAGAGACTATAAGCACCTATACTGTTAACACCCTTGTCCTCTCTTCTCAGGTTCCCCACACTTTCTGGGCTGAGGCACTTCTTACTTCTATTCATCATATTAACCTCATGCCCTCTCCTTTTCTTTCAGGTGTCTCTCCTTATGAGCGTCTTTACTCCAGCCCCCCCGACTACCGTCCCCTCCGAGTCTTTGGTTGTACGTGCTTTGTATTGGTTCCTCCTCACGAGCAGACCAAATTATCTGCTCGGTCGGTCCGATGTGTTCTACTAGGCCTTAGCTCTGAACACAAGGGATATCGTTGTTATGATCCTGTGACATGGTGTCTTCACATTTCTCGCAATGTGTTCTTTCTTGAGAATGTTCCTTATTATTCCTGTGAGGACCTGTCCCTCTACCCCTGTGGCTCGTTGTAGACCGCAAGGGCAATTTGGTAAACTGCGCCTTGTTGGTTTGTTTCACACCCGCGTGTGCACACACTGGCCTTGTATGTGTTTGTGTTTGTTTAGAATGGCTAGGTGAACCCGAGATCGGAAGATCTGAGCTTGGGCTTGTGTTTTAGCCCAAGTTTGCCTTTCTGGGCGAAGGAGATCGATCTGGCCTTGCTAGCCAGATCGATCTGACATGCTTTGGAGATCGATCTCTTAGCGCAGAATGTCTTTGGGCTGTTGGCGGCTTGGGAGCGACCGATCGCTCGATCGGTTTCGAGTCGGTGGCTTTTTCTGCTTCGCAAGGACGGCCGCCGTTGGCCTTCGCTCTCTCCTGTCAGAGAGGGAAGACTTCCCCTCCCCTTCCCTCACTTTTTCCCCTCTTTCCCGGCTGTCCCCTCCCCCTTTCCCCTTCTTTTCTTCCCCTTCTCTTCCTCCTTCTCCTCTTTTCTTCTTCCTCTTTCCTTCTTCTCCCGAGAGCCCTGTTTTTCCCCTGTTCCGGCAGCCAACCTTCCTCACCTCCATTCTCCCTCCTCCGGCCATCTTTTTCGGCGTTCTAAGGCTCGTTGGATTCGTGACAACGAGAGGAAGATCCCTGAAGTGGTTTGGAGGCTTGTTGGTGATCAAATCGCGGGGAATCAGCCGAGGAAAGCGCAGCTAGGTAGGGTTATACCTACTGATGTTTATTTCGGGTTTTCTCTAGATCTAGCCGTTGGATCTTGTTGATCCTTGATTTTTTGGATTCCTTATACCTGTTAGAATTAGTGATATGAGTTTCATGTTATTTAGTTAAGATTTGAGTGGGTTTTATGGATGATTAGTCTCGGATTTCTGGTTCTCTGCTGTTCTTGAGAAACAGCCGGCTTGCGGCGAGTTTTCCGGCCGGCGAGTACATGATCTTGGCCTTTCATAAACATAAGAGTTGTAGATCTATTTATTAGCTTTCCATTCCATCTTGTTTCGTAATTTTATGATTTTTCTACAATTTCTTATGAAGGAGGGCTGCGTTGCAGCAATTAATTGTTAAGTTAGTTGATTAGCGATTTTTGATTAGCGTTTTCCCGTTAATCCAACCGTTGGATGATTATGAATTTTGGATATGATGATCCTAGTATATACACCTACTGGTAATTAAGTTGGATCTTGAATCCGACGTCGTTTGGACGTCAGATCGACGGGATCAATTAGCCCCTAAGTAGAGGCTTTGAGTGTTTTTGATTATAATATTATATTTCGGAATATAATATTATATTGTTACTATTCATCAGCGGTTTTCGGGGTTGCTTCCCGTTGCAGGAGTTCGCGGTTGACGGTCGTGGTACCGTCGTAATGCCGGGACCCGCTGCGGATCGGCTGGCAGCGGCTGGTAGTACCGCTGCAGCGATCCACTAGACTTATATGATGCATGACATACTGTTGCATGCTCTGCTTCTTATCTATGTATGTCATAGCATGCATTATTGTTGTGTGCATTAGTTGCATTGGTTAGGGCGTGGGTGATCTTTGGGTCACCGTCCCGAGGCTGGAAGCTCGGACTTAGCCCTAGGACCGGGGTTGGGTAGTTTGGACCCGGTTTGAATGGTGGTGTCCAGTCGATTCGATGATAGGCTTAGATGACTGGTACACTGGTTGCTTTATGATTATAGAGGTCGTGTTGGCCTTGAGTCGGATGCTGAGGTGTAGCCGGTGTCCCACTGTACTGACCTTGCAGTGTCAAGTTCCTGTAGGTGTGTCGCCAGTGCTGTTCCTGCTATTGAGTGCTGCCCCTGGGCCTCAGGGACACGCGGTGGGGTTATGGGAACCCTGTATATACCCAGGTCCTACTTGAGGGCGACACTGTTGCGTTCCCCCTTCCTTCTGTGTGACGTAGTGTAGATCCCTACTGAGCTTAGTGCTCACACCTACCCGGGCTGCGTTTTGCAGGTGCAGGCGTCAGTTCCTCTTCTGTGGCCCCTACCGGGCAGTTGGTCGGCGGTGCGGCGGCACCTGGTGGACTTTGAGAGGTGGTGATCGTTTACCGCTTTTACCCTATGCTAGATAGTCTCCTACGGGAGTGATGTTGTATTTTGAATCTTCCCCTCTCCGAGGATTTGTATATTAACACTTTGAGTTTTAATCTGTGGTTCGAGGTTATGCTAATCATTGTTGTTTTAATTGAGGGTGCTTTTGGTGAACTGTTAGGGAGACCAATAGGTTAGAGGGAACCCTCGCCAGCTTTGTTTTCCGCGTTTTGTAGGTTCCGGTTCGCGTCGCCCGGCCCGGTTGGGTTTTCGCGGGTCGAGGCACGACAATTCCTTTGCCTGGTAGGATCTCACTTTTCTTCAGCATGTATCTATCTTGCCTTCAACATCTACCTCCATTCCCCATCCTTCCTTATCTCCCTATCGTATTCCATCCTATCCGTTAGTCCCATCGACCCCTACCCCCACCCCCCATCCCTTCTACCCTCTCCTCGTCCTCTACCTACAACTAGTGACACTTCCTCTTATGTGGATCATCTGCCCTCTCCGCTGGTTGCCTCTTCTCCATCGTCTACTATAGTCTCTACACCTCCTCCTAAGTATCCTCGGCGAGTTCACCACCCTCCCAGCGGATATGGTTGGTCATCTGTTGCCTCATATTCTCCTGAGTTCCATGCCTTTCTATGTGTCATTCATCTTGATCAGGAGCCCTGATCTTATCAAGAGGCAGCCCAGCTTCCACAGTGGCAGGAGGCTATGGCAGAGGAGCTCAGCGGTTTTGCTCATACTTGCACCTGGGATCTTGTTCCTCTTCCTCCTGGAATTGAGCCTGTTAGTTGCAAATAGGTCTTCAAGGTCAAGCGGCGATCTGATGGCTCTATTCCGCGGCATAAGGCCTGATTAGTTGCCCATGGTTTTACTCAAGAGTATGGCATTGATTATGAGGAGACATTTGCTCCTGTTGCTCAGATGACCACTGTTTGTACTCTCCTTGCATTTGCTACAGCTCTACACTGGCCTCTTCTTCAGATGGATGTGAAGAATGCATTTCTTCACGGAGATCTCTCAGAGGTTGTCTACATGCATCCACCTCCTGGTCTCTCTGGACTCAAGCAAGCTCCTCGTGCCTGGTTTGAGTGTTTTCACAGTTCTGTCATAGATGTCGGTTTTGTTCAAAGTGCTCAAGACCACTCTCTGTTTGTGCGGTCCCCATCGCAGGGGCGAGCGATTCTCGTCCTCTATGTTGATGATATGATTATCACTGGAGATAACTCTGCTGCTATTATGTCTCTTCAAACTCACCTTCGGAGTCAGTTTTAGATGAAGGATTTAGGTCCTCTACACTACTTTTTGGGACTGGAGATTGCTCATTGGGAACGTGGGATCTTACCTTCTCAGCAGCGCTACATATCTGACATCCTTAGTCAAGCAGCTGTCTCGGATTATCACATTGTAGACACTCCTCTTGAGCTCCATGTCTGCCTCCGTCCCACGCGCTACAGACAGCTAGTTGGGCAGCTTGTTTACCTGTGTATCACCATGCCAGATATCTCTCATGCCGTCAGCATCGTGAGTCAGTTTGTCACCGCACCACGATGTACTCACTATGCTGCTCTTCTTCGGATACTTCGTTATCTTTGAGGTACCACCACTCGGTCTCTTCTTATGCCCTCCAGCTCTAATCTCATACTTCGTGCTTATTTTGATGCAGATTCGGCCGGTGATCCTTGACTACTGGCTTTTGTATCTTTCTTGGAGACACTCTTGTTTCTTAGCGGAGTAAGAAACACGATGTTGTCTCTCTTTCTAGTACTGAGGCTGAGTATCGTGCCATATCTACCACTACAAAGGATATCGTTCATCTTCGGCGACTCCTTTGTGATCTTGGTGTCTCTTCCTCAGGACCTACTTCACTCTACTGCAATAATCACAGTGCTATGCATCTTGTATTTCATGAGCGGGCAAAGCATATAGAGCTCGATTGTCACTTCGTTCGTCAGCATCTTCAGACTGGCACCATTCTCCTCCCCCATGTTTCCTCTGCCGGGCAGCTTGCTGACTTCTTTATGAAGTCTCATCCTACTCCAAGATTTAGACATCTTGTAGGCAAACTCTCGGTGTTTGATCCACCTTGAGTTTGAGGGGGGTGTTACTTGTATATCTTCTTATCTTCTTCATATGGTACATCATACCACATGTACACATGTATATACTGACCCAATCAATAGATTGGTCAACAATTCAACCCTTCATAAGAGATATGATTTTTAATATTAATGCGTTGAGAGGAATGGATGGCATATAGCTACCAAAGTTTATGTTGTCATTTTTTATCACATAGATAAAATGTATGGACCACTATGAATGGTTTTGTGAATTAGACATTAATTTGGTCAATTTTCAGATTTCCTCATTGATATTACATGAAACATATTCATTATTTCTAGTTTTTATTTTTATTTTCAAATCCTGAAAAGTGGAAATTAAAGAGCAAACTATGAAGAGAAAAACAAAGGAGATAGTTTTTGTTGGATAAAAAGTTGTTCTGGAAGAGGAAAATCAATGATTGAATGCTAGAAAACTTAACAGAAGGAAAAACTGAGAGGACTTTTTTTCCCAATTCTCCGATTCAAAGTTGCTGATGATTAGAACTAGTCGAAGCCATTAGACTCGAATGACTAGGACTAGAGCAAATTCATACATGGAACAAAGAATGCTATTTAAGCTCAAAAGCATTGTTCTCAAGACTAAAAAGCCTTTGGGGTTCTGAATAGTTCAATCCTTTGCAGATGAATCAATTGATGTAAAACTGCAGAAGGCGAGTTGCTATTAATGCTCAATTACAGCATTATGCAAATGGTGGAAATGTATTTTCTGGTTGCTTCTTATAAATCTTTTCTTGTTGAACTCAGTTTCTACTTTGTTCTTGCTGTCCATACTATCCTATCGTTGACACTGAAGATAGTTGAAATATCTAACACAGTTGGAACATCTAACACAGTTGAAACCCAGTTCGTGCCCCAAAAGACTGATGAACACAACTTCTATTTCTAGCTATAGTTGCAATATTTGGATAGCTATGAACTGCATGATTCTTAAAATTGGCCCCTTCCCAGGCAGGAAGAGAATTTGGTACTGTAGTCAGTGATAACTGCATTGCATTGTTATGACTTAAATCTTAGTTCTTTAATTGCATTTGGCAGCCCCTCAATTTATTTTGGTGCTGGAGCCATAATGGATATCTTTGAGCCCGGAAATGTTTCCAAGAATCAAGTTACTTACTTCTGCTCATATCCTACTTGCAAATGACTAGGGAAATACGTGGGCTTCAGTAAATGTTGTTCAGGTTCGATGGCAAGTAAGTGTTCTCTCTCAATATAAACGGGAAAATCGCTATTTCTATAACTAAAGGTTGTATGAATGGCAACCACAAAATGGATTGGATAGACAAGATTGGTACTTTAACAACAGAATAGAGGCATGCAGCTTTTCATTGTTTAGGTGCATTTTCTAAAATCGAACTTGATCTGCATGTAACTTCTTAGAAAATATTAGACAATTGCCACATCCACCATGGCTTTGACAGGATTAGTTCTTTGAGAGGATAAGGCAATTGCATTCGTATCTTTGTAGGTTAATCAGGAAATGCTTAATGACCTAACAATCCTTTTTTTTTTTAAAACAATTTGCAAGTAGAGGATGCTTATTGAAACTTTGAATATCATTTATACAGTCAGATGGTTTTCAGAAAACAGGATGCCACTATATGTTCTGTCCAGGATACGTTCAAGTTAGTGATGCATGTCCTTAATCCTGGAAGTAGTCTTCAACTCAGCCTTCACAAGGTAAGAAGCACTACTTTGCCGCTTACAAATCAATTTGTGTATTTTTACTAGATTACCAGCTCCAATCATCCAAACCACGATCCGAACAATCCTCTATTTTTTCGTTCGAGCTTAATTAGCCCGAGCTTGAGGTTAATCAAATTCGAGCTGAGCTTAATCCAGCTCAAGTCCAAGCTTTTTTTTTTTTTTTTTTTTTGATTAATTGAGCCCAAGGGCTAAGAACCTCAAAAGAGATTAATTACAAAGACTCCCCGACTACATGTATGACCCCAGCCCCCTCCGTGTCCCCAAACACGAGCCACAGCCTAAGGGCCTCCCGCGCCAACTGATCCGCCAGCAGATTCCGCTCCCGCGGGATGTGTGTGACGTGGAACTCCTTAAAGTTCCGGCTAGACCACCAAATATCCTGCACCATACCCCTGCAATTCTCCGCAAGAGGAAGTCTTCCCTCCACCATGTGCGCGGCGTGCAGCGAATCGGTTTCAATGATCACTCTCTTGAATCCATATTCGACGGCTTTGGCGACCCCCGTCCAAATAGCATGGAGCTCGCCAAGCATAATACTATCCGTCCAAGCTATTCGATTAGAGCTCGGCTCGAATATATCCTTGGTATCCAAACTGCTATCCTTACTTAATTTCAATTGCCAATGCTAACTATGATGTCCTGAATGCAGTCTGGTTCTCGGTCTTGTTGTTCTTGCAGGCAGTAAAGGTCTTGGATACTTCCCGAAAGAAATCTTCAGCAACATGGAGCATAGTTCTGCAGCTCAGACGGGCGGATCGAGTAGCCTTCTCTCCCTTCAACGAACCGAGCCCTCCCATGGGCCGCGGTGCTTTCCCTCAAACACCAGGGGCTTGTGAATTCACCAATTTGGAGATGGTATAATTCCAATTAGTACGAGTACAAAGCGCCAAGAGATAAACCAAGAATCCTGATTGGGGTACATGCCACGTGGGCATGTGCATTGCACATGCCCACGTGGCATGTACCCCAACCGTTGGATTGAATCGGGATGTGTGCCCGATTCAATCCAACGGTCATGATTTGTGTACATGGATACATCCCATGTACACAAATCATTTTTGATAAACCAATCCTTAAAGCAGACCAACCTCAGAATTATAACGTACGTCTGGGTTCCCGGAGATCAAGGTGGCGATATTGGATATAAGTTTCAGTTCGACGGTCCAGGTGGCTATACTGCATCAGATCGATCTCTCTTAGAGCTGAAAGTTCATAGGTTTACTGATCCATATATCTCAGGTTTAGATCTTTATGGTATCTGTTGGGTTTTGTGTGATATCAAACTCATCAATTGGGTTGAGTTAGATGGTTTTGGGCTCACTTGATCAGTTTTATAAGTGGGGGCATTTTGAGAATGCTGAAAACTATCTAAGCTTTTTATTGTCTCCTTTGGGTGTTAGGGAAAAAAGGTGGTGTGTTAGAGAAGAGAGGTGAATGTTAGAGAGGGTTTGGGGTTTCCAACTCTCTTGGTCTTCTTCATCTATCAAGTACTCCAAGGTGATTTGGAGGGGTATTCTCAAGTTCTTCAAAGGTGGTCTTCTCACAACGGAAGAGCTTGGTATTACATCAAGGAGGTGGAGTTAGAGAAGGTTGCCTTGTATTCTCATGAGATTGGTATAATCTCTACAAACCTTGTAATCCCTACTTGGATCTTTGATAGTGGATGAGAGTGTCTCCGTGCCCGTGGATGTAGCCCGTTAGTGGGTGAACCACGTATATGCTTATGTTTGATTGTTGTGGTGATTGTTTTCTCTCTAAGTTAGATCTTCTCATATTATCACACATCCTTGGTAGAATGGGTTATAGCTAGACCCTACCAGTTGTCTATTAGGTGGTTTGGATTCTAGTGGTGTAGTGAGACCTTGTTTCCTACGGTATCAAAACATTTATTTTAACCTAGATTATATAGAAAAAGATAAGATAAAATATTAAGGAAGCATAAAAAAAAAAAAATTGTTGGACTAAAACATGCAAAATGTAGATTAAGTTACACATCACTTGGAATCTTGGATAGATAAAATTTATTCTTCGAACATTTTTCTTTACTTAATAGGCATATCTTCGAGTAGCTTGAGAAGGCCTTCTATTTGCAATGAATCTCATGTCCTGAAAGATGAAGGGTGCAGTCCTTCGGAGCAAGACAACAGTTGCAGATTCGAGGCAATTTTTTATGACCGGAACTTTTGCAGGTCACGTACTCGACATTTGCGAGGCAGAAGAGAGGGCAAACTCTTGCCGTCCCCAACACCAACAACCCTACAAGCATCAACACAAGCAAAGTAACAGTATGTTCGAGTTAAAATTTATATATACAATAGACTGAATCTGCTAGAAAGTTTGTGAGAGAGGGAGAGAGAGAGAGATTAAACCTGATAATAGAAGCAGAGCCATGGAGAACTTGGTAATGGCCATGGCCATGGGATGTGTTTGTGTTTGTGTGGAGAGGTTTTTGAGATGAGAATGGTTATGGCTTGTATTTGAAGGAAAACTTGCGTCTCATGTTGATAGAGATTCATATGAACAAGATAGATAGATGGATGGATGGATGGATGGTCAAGTCTTATGTGCTTTGAAAGAAATCTATTGGGCCAATGGACTTTAAAAAGTCTTGGTTCCAAATTCCAATGGCTGACTTTTTGATGTGAGAGATGCACTGATACCTTTCTTCCCCAGATGCATTAATTATCGGAGTAGATCGTTGGATCAGGATCCAATGCAATGTATGGGGCCAATATATGGACTTTAAACTCTTGGTTCCACACGCTGACATCTGTCTTAGTGGATTGATGCACTTATTTTCTACCCGGGATGCATCATCGGACTTGGTGCATGCATTTGCTGACAGTCTGTCCCGGGTTAAAAGGAATTTTAGGATAGAAAAATGAAAATAAATAGTAACGATGGTTTGGGATAAGAAAAAAACGTTTGGAGGTAAAAGATGGAATATAGTGTACTTTTTTATTTATATTTTAAATTTTATGAGAATTGAGTTTTTTATTTATATTTTTAACTATAATTTTCAATGTGTAGTTACATCGATGTTTGTGCTACAAATATCTTGTAATATATATAATCTATTATATAAAATCATGTGCATTCTATCATACGGCTGAGGATGCCTTATCCAAGTTATACCTGAATATATTAAACGATCGAGATGAAACCACATAGAATGAAGTAACGGGGGTGGTTAGGAGAGAGAGAGAGAGTAGTGATGATGGTGGTTACTCATGCCATGTGGAACGTAGGGCCCACCTAGTATACTATAACATATAATACACTAGGTGGTGGGCCCGTGCCACCTGGCACGGCTAACTGTCCGCCCCCACTATCTTTATTATAACTTACGCCACATCAGCCACTATCCTTTTTTTTGTTTATTTAATTATAATTTTATACCACGTGTATATCATGTGTGTATAAGTTTATGACTCAGATGATGAGTCATAAAAGTAACTACCCTTGGATCTTATAAGGTAGATAAATATGTATATTTAAAACTAATCTCCTGGCTTATGATTATAAGGATGTATATTTGAAACTAACCTAAGGAATATGATAAAAATATACAAAGTTAACTTAGGAAAATATACATGTAAATAAACTAATAGGAGGAGAACAGTTGTAACCGTTTTTGCTCCTTATAAGGTTGATATTAAATAATACAATTATATTATATTATATTATATTATATATTCTCTATTATATTTAACCTTTGATATAAATTGTTGACTGATACCAGAAATGCGGAAGGGGGGTTAAATCAATTATAAAGAGCGGGGATATTAATTAGAACCCAATATCTAAAAAGCTGACGCTCAATACTAACGATCTATTTTAGATCGATAGGTAGAACTGACCGATTAACGGTCCAGTCTTTAGATACTAGTTCCAAAAAATATCTAATAGATATAAAATTTAAAAACTTACGGGAGATAGTTGTAGCAGAACTTCAAGCTATTATTCTCACAGAGGACAGTTACAAGGAAGGTTACACTGAAGAGGAGAGAAGAGAGGATACCAGAGAATGCCGATCTCTAAAAAGTTCAGCTCCTTATATAGGAAAACTAAAAGATGCTTGATGATGAAGTCCCATCAAGTTACAATTATTTGTTTATTAAACGATAAGGAAGGAATAAAGCTATTGCTTTTTTTTATATCACGTCAGCTGAAAGAGATTCTTTATTGGCCCTACAACTTCGTGTGCTAGATAGATTGTCGTTGTTCATGTGGCTTCCATTATTTCTTCAATGGTGGTGGCAAGAAGATTCTTCTTGTTTAAAGCTGAGTGCTTAGCTATTGGACGCTCCACTACTGGATGGGGCTCTCGTGGAGGGGGCTCCACCAGTTATTCTTTTTCACTGCACTTGCTGGGTAACAATTTGATCCCAAAATGCCTCACGATCATCTTCGTAGGGGTCTAGTGCATCTTGCATCTAATCATCATATCCAATAGATATTCTATCGGTAGCGACGAAAGTGCTTGTGAATTGACTTTTCATATATTCATAACACTTCTGCATAATTTGATTTTCAGAAGCTTGAGGAAATTTCCTCTCAAAGACTCATTTAATTCGAGTCATGTGATTCTCTGTAGGAATTGACGCGCCTTGAAATATGTCATTAAGTATATCAAAGGCGATCAAAAAAATTTATCGGATTACTAATTAACTACAACGTAGTTAGGGGAAGTACGGGTCGAGTCCTCGAGGAATTGGATAGTTGAATTAACAAATGCAATATAATCTCTACAATAGTTGGAAACAATTAGATTGATTCTTTGGTTATTCTAACTAAAGTACTCTAAAAGCAATTAAGGCTAAGATTTATCGAGAAGGAAATCCTAGGGAATTCCAATCCGAATTAGGGTCTAAATATTTTCTCTATAAATCAAGATGAATGACACTCAAGGAGATGGTCTAAATTGGGGATCGACGAGCGTAGGATTAGTAGCACTCGCCACTAATGAGATGTCGGGTTAGGATCATCTCATCAGTGAATTACAAGGTTAAGATCCAAGATCGAGGTTTTAATTCGATCATAGCTCAACAATCGCCGGGTTAAGGTCATATTATTGGTAATTAATCAAGGCTTTGTATGAATAACATATTAGGTTGAGATGGGTTTAATATATCACTCCAACCCACGATCGAAGACATGAATGGTCAATAGGATAGTCATGGCTTGGGGTGGTTCTAGCACCTCACGATCCTATCCTAAGATCAAGGATTCATCCCATAGAGTTGGCCATGGTTCTAACATAACCTCTTCTTCGAGAAATTTTATCAAACATCTAGCAAGCATCTAATTTTCATATATTCAATTGCAAAAGAAAGCATTCCAAACATTTAACAATGGGTTTCATTAAAGAAATAAAGATTACTTGTGAATTCATACAAAAACCATCTCAAAGAGCCATTACATCAAGAAACAAAAGAAAAATCTAAGAAAAGAACCTAAGACATCAAGAAATTCTCAAGGAGAAGGGGTTTAGCTACTCATCTTAGGTAGGAGATTCATAGAAGAGGAGGCTTGACCCATATTCTCCATCAAAATCCACCTTTGAATCCCTAAGAATTAGAAAGAGCTAAAGGAGGGAAGAAGGCTGGAGAAAAGTTTGGAAAAAGATAGAAAAAAAGATACAAAAAGGATCCAAAAATAAGAGCCAAAACCCCTATTTATAGGCCTTAGGTCGTGGACATCAGATTAGATCTGAACCGTCAGTTTTTACCCGTCAGTCGGTCTTGGATCAATCCAAATTAGGTCTGGATCGATCCAAGATGATCCAAATTAGGTTTGGATCGATCCAAGATGTAAATCTTTGAGTTTCTAATGGCTTGGATCGATCCACTGTGAGTTTGGATCGATCCAATGTGCAAAACTACAAAAGAGGCTCTCGAAAGGGATTTTGGATCGATCCAAACTCGTTTGGATCAATCCAACAAGGCTCTTAATCGATCCAAACTAAGTCTGGATCGATCCATTGTACAATGGCTGAAAAGGTGCTCTCTGGAAATGATTGTTGGATCGATCCAAACTCACAGTGGATCGATCCAACATGCAAAACCCACTTTGGGCTTCTGGAAGGAAGGTATGGATCGATCCAATCTCACAGTGGATCAATCCAACATATTGGATCGATCCGAAATAATCCTGGATCGATCCAAATCGATCCAAATATGATTATTTTCATTTTTTCTTCATCTTTTGCACCTTTTCACCATGAAATCAATGGAAGTATTATTGGGACTCCTTATACCTGAAATGCACTAACAAACTATTAGTAATACACCGCTCGGACACTAACAAAGCTAAGTTGAAGGGTTATATTATGCACATTTTGCGATTTATCATGAATCTCTTGAATCATATTCTGATTCAGAACACTTTCATTTCTCTGAATAATCTCTTTTACCATTTCCATATCCAAAGAATTTCTACTTCTAGAAAGAAGTATAAATGGCACATTCCCTCAAGAATCTCATCTACTTTTTTCGAATGAAGAATTGGATGGGTGGATACCCATTTTTTATATAGACCAGCAATTGGCTCTGGCAGAATGTCTAATTCGGCACCATATTTGTACCACCAATCATATATATATCCATGTTGGCATATCCTTATAAAGGACTTCTGGACATAGTTTAATAAACCAGGTATGTTTGAGATTCTCATTTCACATAAGAATGCCAGATAGAAGGCATCTTTATAATCCCAATAATTGAACTTGTAATTCTCCTCTTCGATTTTAAAAGGAAATGGTATGTGGGAACTTAATCCCTATTCTTTTGGTGTCAAAATATTTTTGATAGTACACTTACTATAAGTAGGTGGCCCTCTATCATCTAAATTTTTGTAAAAATGTTCGAAATGAACTTCCCTTTGTGATAAAAGAGATTCCATCCATCGTCTCGGTCAATATACCAAAGTGGGATAGTGGAGATTATCCAGATATTTTTGCCTTAATTTTTCGGAATTGTCAAAATAGCACAAATCCTCATGTTCAATATGAACAATTACCTCATAGGCAATTTTTGTGAACATTATAGGATCATTATCCTTTGTCACTTCAGTATAAGATTGCCCAATTTCTTCAATGAAGGTATTACTTTTGTTAACTTCATTGTTTTTAGAGGTGGTTCCTGGGGAAGTATTACTTCCAAGACCTTTGCGGATTGTTCGCCAACTGTTGCCGTAATTGTTCGAGGTATTTGGAGTTGGAGTATTACTCCCCCCCCCCCCCCCCCTCTTGGGAGAAGTCAAAATTCACAGGTGAGAAAATCAGGTAAAATATTATGTTTACCTTGAATAAATTCAACTGTAAAATCTAAGACAGCTAATTCAGCTTGCTATCATGCAAAAATTTGCTTAGATGTTAAATTTTTAACATCTTTTTTTAATCACATTTTTAGCAGAGCAACAATCAATGCGAAGAAGAATGTGTTGATTGAGGATATCATCCTAAAATTTATAGAGACATTTAATTATTGATAACATCGCTTTTTCAATCATAGAATAATTAAACTGAGTGGGATTCCACTTTCCGGAGGTGTAACGAACTAACTCATCTTTATTAGAGTTAGGACAACATTGTTTTGTAATACCATCATAACTAATATTACTTGCGTCGGTTTCAATAATTTTCTTGCAGTCTGGATTAGCCAGATGTGTGCGAGGAAGATTTTGAACTTTAGACTTTATTAGCCTTATTGCACTAGTATGTGCCTCTATCCAAGGAGAAGGATGAAGGTCCAAGAGGGGGGACGGGGGGTGAAGTGGACCCTTTTGCGGAAATACAATAGATGAAAACCTAGATAGAATACTAGAAAACTAGTATGCTTGTATAGATATGAAAGCAATAAATAAAGCAAGTAATGAAGGATAAGAGATGAGTTAGAAGACTTGCACCATATTTTATAGTGGTTCGGCCAACCTTGCCTACGTCCACTTCACTCAAGGTACTACTTGAGGTTCCACTACTTGTATTACTTCTTTATAAGCTTTTCCACCAAGCTTCTGGGTGATTAGTAACCTTACAATTCCTCCAACAACTGTTGGATCTCTCCCTCAATCTTCCGGGTGCTTGAGAACCTTACAAATCACTTCAAGCAACTCTTGGATATTTCTCACAAAGTCTACTTCACAACTTGAAGTAGTTTTTCAAAGATTAAAGCTCCCAAAAGAAGACTAAAACTTGTTACAATGTATACTAATATCTCCCTTAGTCTTACATCAAGTTTGATGCTTCTTCCCATATATACTTGAGCTTTAGGGCCTCAAAAAATAGCTTCCAACGGCTACTTTGCATTTCTGAAATGGCTCTTTAATGGCTAGTTTTCTGACTGGCGGTTGACCATCGCATCATCCGCCACATCGTCCGTCACGTTCTTCTTGAGCCTCAGTCGATCCACGCATCGACCTTCAAGCTTCACGGTCGACCGTCGCATCGACCGTCACATTGTCCGTGAGGCTCTGTGAGGAAAAACACTTCCCAGGGTCGATGCCTCGTTCAACCGTCGCTTCTCCTCATAAGGTCACATAGGCCACGATCGACCGGTCCATCGATCGTCAGCCTAAAGCCTATAAATGACCTCCGCGGTCGATCCAAGCATCAACCGACAGACTCCACGATCGACCTCTTCTTCTCATAGCCCGTGGTCGATCCCATGGTTGACCGTCGCATCGTCCGTGGCATCATCCGTGGGCACTAACATTTCTCAAATATGAAAGTTAAAGCATGTTTCCAACATATATTATATCACATATATATTTTATCATTTAGGAACATATTGGCACCATCAAAACATCATCAAAACACTATTAGGACTAACAAAGGATTCTTGTTTAACCTATTGTAAAGAAGAGTTGTGTCCTTCGCCCAATCTTTATAGTAATCTGACACATAATTCAAAGCTCCTAAAAACATCTGTAATTGATTTGTATTAGTAATGACATCAGGAAATTTAGAAGCAAATTTAATGCTTCTATCAATAGGAATTTATAATTGCCTTGCCAATACTATGGCATAAGAATCTAACTTCTGTTTGAAATAATTTCATTTATGGGGCATATATTACTAACCCATTTTTTATGACTAAATGCCGAAAAACATCTAAATGTTTAACATGCTGATCGATATTATCAGAAAATATTAGTATGTCATCTATATATGACAAAATGAAATTTGTATAAGGAATGAATATACCATTCATAATATTTTGGAATTCTGAAGGAGCATTCTTTGGTCCAAAAGGCATGACATTCCATTCGTAATGGCCAAATGGCACCGTAAAGGCTGTTTTATAACGATCTTTTTCTGCAATTTCAATTTGCCAATAACCAGATTTAAGGTCAAATTTAGAGAATATTTTTGCTTTATGTATTCTATTAAGCAAGTCCCATTTATTAGGGATTGGATATCTGATCCATTTAAGTACCTTATTAAGGGGCTTATAATTAATAACTAAATGAGGTACTCCTCTTTCTCATTCAGCAGCGATATTAACATAAAATGCTCCATGGGGAGAATGATTTTCAAATTAAGTGTTTCTCTATAAGAGAAGCAATTCCTTTTTTGCATAAATCAAGATATTCTTGATTCATTTGGCAGGGTCTAGCCCTAGTTGGGATATCCCTTTCAGTAAAAGAATCTTCATAAGGAAGGGCAAAAATATGCTTTTTTCTGTCCTAGAAGGTATTCGGGACAGTTTCACATATTGTAGACTGGAATTGTCTATCAATCTGATCTATTAGATCTTTGATAGAACATTTTTCTAATTCTTCAGTAATTTGAATATAAGAAATTTCTTCTTTAAGAAAATTTATTTGATTTTCTTTCAGAAGAATGCTACATTAAAATAATGGAAGCCACACGAAAAGAAGTTAATTATAAGCTTTCTAAAGAACTTGGTGGGCTAGTAAACCTAGGTTTGGGATATTATCCCATTCTATTCCCCGTTTCTAAACCATTAATTTGAGATTGTTTGTGTATCTAGCGGACATGTACCGGCAAATTATATGGTAAATGTGAACTAGAATTTGTATATATTGTCTTGCTAGATTTGCATATGAATGAACTGATGGTTTGCACCTCTTGCATGCTACAGGTTTGCACATACACAGGTTCACATGTTTGCTCATAGCTGTGCACATCAACAACATTTCTGCTATAAAATAGACATCTAAGACACTTACAGTTGCTCAAAATTACACGTTACAGTAGCTCAAGACTACACAAGCACCTGTAGTGACATCCCACTGTAGTGACAACATTACAGAGGTATCAAGATTATAGATGCTCAAAATGACATCCCACTGTAGTGATATCCAAAAAAAATTACATCCATCACTTCACAACAACCAGTCAGTGTATCCCTATACATTTGACATCCAAAAAACTAGATATTAACAAACCAGAGAATGTACCATGTTATACATTTAACAAAGAACCCAAAAAAATCATAAGCCAATCTCATTTCTTGCCATGGTGCTAACTTGAACCCCCCATCATCCAAACAACACTGCTGGTGTCATGAAACAATGGCTGGTGACCAGTTGGGCTTGCTTGATTATAGCTCCTAGCGTCACTTGATTGGGAGGAAGGAGTTTGACTGGGCTGGGATGCATATACCTGCATTCAATTAAAATTGAACATTATTTATAGATCTAAATCAAATTAATGTTTAATTAAGTGAACATTAGATTACTTACAACATCAGGCTGTGTAGATGCAACATTGGTTGGATCGCTGGGCCTTGGAGGGATCCATGAATCCATTCCTCCGCCCCTACCTCTACCAGCACTTATGCCTCTGCCCCTGCCAGCAACAACACCACCACTACTGCCAACACCAGGAGTTGTGCCTCTTCCCATTGCCCTTCCTCTCCCTATGCCTACACCAACATAAGCACTGCTGACAGCATCAATAGATGTGTCTCTTCCTACCTCCACACCAACACCAACACTGCTTCCATTTCCAGCACCATCAGTTGTGCCTCTCCCTCTCCCTCTACTAATACTTGGACTAGGCTTGGATTTAGGTGGTTTAACACAGCTTCTCCTGTTATGTCCCCACTCCCAGCAGTTACCACATCTAAGTGAGGTATTTCTTCTCTTGAGCTTTGAGGGATGAGCTAGATCATCATGTTGTGTCACACCCCAAACCCAGAAAACCCATCCAGTCTGGGACATGAGGGTTCCTAATCTATTCAATCCATCTGTGGTGCATTTATATAACAATTATCATAACTAATTCAAATAATCTATCTGAGGCTAAAACTGTAATCTCAAATATTAAACCAAAATTTACTGATACAATATTATCAAAACTACTCGAAGAGGGAAATTATATATTTAACATAATTCTCGAATGATGTCTATAAACAAAAATGCCAAAAGTACAATAGGGTCTCCAGAAAGCTCAAATGCCTCCAGAAGTCGATGTGTCACCAAAAGCTGATCCACTAGGAGCTACGGAAGCACTGGCGCCTGCACCTGCAAACCCTGTCCGGGTATGAGTGAGTGATAAGCTCAGTAGGATTCTATTCTACGTCACTCACAAAGGAGGGAACTACAAATTGTACCATCTCCCTCTACCAAACCTAAGGCATAGCTAACTACATTAACAAAAAAGTAAACCACAACGAGGATCACGCTGGTTCTGAGCGCTCCTCGAAGTGTACCCAACGAAGAATAAACAGGGATTTCAGTGCATCTCTAATGCACCCCACACCCCAAGAGTGATGAGAAACCGCCCCAAGACGTAACAGTATTTAAACCACCTTAAGCCTTGGCACAAGAGAAATGGCACGACCTCTAAACCTTGAACACTATGATATGTAGCCAGCTAAACATTTACCTTGATAAAAGCAATGATTATAGTAACAATTGAAGGTCCAAGAGGGGGTGAATTGGACTCTTTTCGAAAATCTAGTTTAATGGGAAAACCATGTACGAGAGAACTAACACTTTAAATGCTTGTAGATGAAATGAAACTAAAGCAAAACGCATGCAAGAATACAATCAAGAGGGTTAGAGAGATGGCACCGATTTTATAGTGGTTCGACCCAACTCTTGGTCTACGTCCACTTCTCTCAAGGCTCCCCTTGAGCTTCCACTACTTGCAAATCCCTTACAAGCTTTTTCTCCATACTTCCTGGTGCTTGGTGACCTTACACTCACAACCACTTGTTGTTGACTATCTCTCAAGATACCTCTTCACACTTGAAGAAGGTTTACAAAGGTTGTAGCACAAAAGAGAATAAGTAGAAAGCTTCTCTAAAACTTGCTCAGATGATCTCAATAATAATGATAAAAGTTGTAGCAAGTTTACATAGGCCCTGTTTGGTACTGGGATAAGGGCAACCAATCCCGGGATTGGCTGCCTCTATCCCAGGATAGCACCCAAACAGGGCCTTATCCCCACCCGGGGATAAGTTTTATCCTGGGATTAGTCCCAGGATTAGAGGGGGGTTTATGCAAAAACCCCCCAAACCCCACCTACCCCCATCTACTTTCCATCCCATCTACTTTCCACCTCACCAATCCCTATTCATATCCTATCTTTTTCATCCAATATTATTAATTTACTTTACACCTCACCAATCCAAAATTAAATTAATTATATAAATTAATAATAGAAAAGGTAGCTCATTGATGTGTATAAATTAATGATATAAATTAATATAAATTAATAATAGAAAAGGTAGCTCATTGATGTGTATAAATTAATAATAGAAAAGGTAGCTCATTGATGTGTATAAATTAATAATAGAAAAGGTAGCTCATTGATGTGTATAAATTAATATAATAAATTAATTATTATATTTATAATTAAAAAATAAAATATTATTATATTAATATAAATGGATCAGCATGAGGATGCAATGATGTGTATAACCATGCCATGTTATCATGCTATGTCATGTGGCGATGCAATCCTTTTTCGCATTCGCTGTAAGTGGAGGTCACGTGTTCGTCGCCGAAGGCCACAGTGCCGACAAGAATGCCCCCAACACCGTCGAGCCATACGACCCGATGGAGGACAGGCGGGCATCGATGCTGACGATGGCGGAAGAGCGGGCGTCTGCAGGATATGGCAAATAAGTGAGTGTTGATATGAGAGGGATTAGCAGGAGGAGGCGTCGAAAAGGACGGGTAGGTGGTAATATTATACTTTAATTAATATAATATGTATCATCATATTATTAAGTAATTTATTAAAGCCAAGGTGAATATTTATGTATTTCACATTATTAATTAAAGTACGAATATTATTAATTTACTTTCCACCTCACCAATCCATATTCCTATTATACTTTTTTCATCCAATATTATTTATTTACTTTACACCTCACAAATCCCAAGTAATCATTACCTCCTTATCCCCACTTTTTCAACCAAACACGAAGGTGGGATAAAATTTATCCCACAACTTATCCCGGGTTACTAATCCTTATCCCATCTAATCCCAGGATAGACTATCCCACAACCAAACGAGGCCATAAAGGAACTACTTATATTTGGGCTTCAACCAGCTCAACAAGGAGCTCCAACGGCTCTCTACAACTCTCCAACGGCTAGTTTTTTTACTCTGCGCGTTGCTAGCGGTCGATCCATGCATCGTCCGTCATGTATAAAAACTTAGTCTTTTTGCTCCACGGTCGATCCACACATCGTCCGTCACTCTCACGATCGACCGTCACATCATCCGTCATCCTTTGTTAAGAGAATCGCTTCCCAGGGTAGATGCTCGAATCGACCATCGCTCCTTTACTTTTTTTCATATATGCGCCACGATCGACCGCCGCATCGACCGTCGCATCGTCCGTCAGGCTCTGTCAAGAAAAACGCTTTTCACGGTCGATGCACCTATCAACCATCGCTTCTTTACTTTTCTTCATTAATGCGCCACGGTCGACCGCCGCATCGACCGTCGCATCGTTCGTCATGCTCTGTGAAGTTTTATGCTTCCCAGGGTCGATACACTGATCGACCGTGAGCCAATACGCATATTTCCAAGTATGATGCTATCAACATGGTCGATCCTTGCATCGACCGTCAGTACAAAAATGACTTAAATATTGAATTTAAGATTTTCAATTAAAGGGGTAATAAATATTAAACATGTATTTTATCATTTAATGTATATTGGCATCATCTTCTAATTTAGTCAAATGCAAGCAATGTTCATGCACAATTACAGAAAGTATGAGCATGCAATAGTACGTTAAAATAATAAACAGGGCTAGGCGTAGCATATACCTCGACAATGGGGTGAACATAGCATTGGTTTAAGGAAAGTGAATATTTTAATCTACAACATCCAAAGGGAAGTGACCCCCATGGTTCAACCACAAGCCACACACAAGGCCTACGCAATATAATAACATATAAATAATACAATACTGAAAAGCTCGATTTATCGAAATGAAACTAACGATACTATTAACTTCGAAAAATCATAACTTCCAATCTAACCGTCCGATTGATGTGAAACTTGATATTCCTACTAAGAGACATACTCCAAATCACATATCGAAATATCAGGTCAATCGGATAACAAACAATCGATAAAAACCTACAAATTTGGTTTAATTTCAGATTTGATAAACAACTCAAAATCCTTTTGAAAATACCTTGGATTAAAACCAAAATTGTCAGATTAATCCCAAAGATCACTGAGATCATCATATCCAAAAATCATATCAATTAAATAACTAAAGTCTACTTAATTTCACTAATTAAACTAACTGTTCTGTTCTGCACATCCTGGTCATTTAAATCATAATAAATCATGAATAAATTGGAAAAATGTGAAACCAGTTGGAATCAAAAGCTAACTTAGAGATCTAAAACATTTATGTTGAAGATAAAATGAGATCATCTACTTAAAGCTCTGTAATGAAGCTAAAACGTAGCTGTTCTAATTAAACCAAAAATCCGGCAATAAAACAATGAAATGGTTCTTAGATTTGATTTAAATCAAACCAAAATCCAACCAAGCTTCAATGAGATATTCATAAAGCCTATAAGCATCATCTAACACAAGGAAATGAAGAAAAAAAGCAATCAATCATCCTAGAACACTAAAACAAGGCTTAAGTGAAGAAACCTACCAAACTACGCTAATCCATGATTAATCCGTGTGGGGAAGGTCTAGATCTGCTCCTCTCCTTGCTGGCAACCTCCCCAAACCTTTGGATCAAGTTTCCTTCATGAATTGAAATAACGATGAAGAGAGAAGAGAAAAGGAGAGAACAGAGGGTTCCTACAGGTTCTTATAGACCCGTGCCCGATCGATCGCTCTGAGCGACCGATCGGTCTATGTTGATTCATGTCCTTATCCAGACATGTCAAAGGCAGTGCCGACATAGGGTCCGACCGATCGCTCCGTTGGAGCGACTGATCGCTCTTGGACCGCCAGCTGTCCTAAAGACAAGCTTCCGCGCACCCGAACACGGATCTTTCGATCCCAAACTCGCCTAGGGTTCTAACAAGCATATATATCATTCATATGGTTGTATGTGCACTACCCAGGCGTGAAATCAACTGTGTCACGCCCTGACCCAGAAAACCCATCCGAGCCGAGGCGTGAGGGGAAACCTACACTATTCATCTCCAAGTGGCGCGATACAATGCGGAATTATAGATAAACTTAAACAAATTATATTCCAGAGGTGAAACAGTAATTCAATTCATAAATGCATCAAGTTGTACTGATACATGATTTGATACAAAATCCTCCAAGGAAAGGATATAATACAAATAATCTCAAAAGTCCAAATATGTTTACAAATTACAAAACTGCCAAAGTACAACAATCGATCCTCCAGCAACCTCAAGCACCTCTGGATGTAGTCGCGCCTCCAAAGGCTGATCTCGCCGGCTCTACTGAAGAAGAACTGGCGCCTGCACCTACAAACGTAGCCCGGGTAGGAGTGAGCGATAAGCTCAGTAGGGTTCTACGCTACGGCACACTGAAGGGAGAAAAACAACAACAGTGTTGTCTCCCCGCTCAAGTCTAACGGATGCCATGGGTCCCATAACCCTATCGATGTCCCAAGGGCTCCTGTCATGAAACCTCTCTCCTGAACAAGTTACCAGGAGGCCAAGGAACAGTAACATGCAGGATCACCCTTACCCAAGCAGGAATACCATGTCTTGGGGAACCACGTCGGGAACGCATCGACAACCATCATTAGCACTTAGCCTTGGGAGATCAACACGACCTCTAAACCTCAAGCAATGATCAGAGTCAACTATCGTAAATCCTCAATCACATGAGATTCCGATTGTACAATCACACCCTAATCCTGACTACCCAGCCACGGTCCTAAGGTTAGATCCGAGCTACCCGAGAGCCTCGGATCGGCGATCAACCCATCGCCCGCCTAACCTCAGATGCCTCTAATGCAAACAAGGTGCATGTAATGCTCAGGCACAGATAACGAGATATAGACATGCAACAATATGACAATAATCATACAGGGCTAGGCATAGCCTATAGCTAGCCAAAGGGGTGAGCATAGCAAGGGTCTCAAATACAGATAATCTATGCTAACCAAACAAAGATCTGAGCAAAGCATTAAACACAGATATACAATAGTCTTCAGTGCCCTCTTGCACCTGACAGACTAAGGTTCCACAGTTACCCTGCAAGTAATTGGCCACAGTTATACAATAGCCCTCGGCACACGCCGGCAACAGGCTATGGTTCCGCAATTTCTCATTAGCTAGCATTCATAGCTAGCTAATGGTTAGGCAATCAAAGAAGCATTTAACCACGACCCAACACGTATTAAATGCAGTCAAAACCATAGATTTGCCCAAAACGGAAATTACCCCAATCGATCCTCAAACTCGATAGAAATCCTTTGAAAACTCTACAAAATCCACTTGTAAACTTTCCAACATGTTTAAAGATCAATCACAATTGGAAGCCATTCAAGAAAGGCTAGAAAAACATGTTCAAGGGCTCACGGTCGATGTGATGGTCGATCCGACGGTCGACCGTGAGGCCACGGTCGATGTCACGGTCGATGTCACGGTCGATGCCACGGTCGACCGTGAGGCCAAAACGAGGAAAACCACAAAGAGCCACGGTCAATCGGTGCATCGACCGTGGGAGGCTCAAAACGAAACAAAGCCTCACGGATGATGCGACGGTCGATCCGACGGTCGACCAAAAGGCGGGATTAAAAAGGGAGGAAGCCCACGGTCGATCGGTGCATCGACCGTGGGAGGCCAAAAACCCGACAGTGCCTGACGAACGATGCGACGGTCAATCCGACAGTCCACCGTCAGGCCCCGAAAGAGCGTATTAACGCTGGATCGACCGTCAGCCCCACGGCACAGTTCCTCAGAACAGTGCCGGAAATCCAATTTCTTGAATTTGAATGATCAAATCAAGTTGGAAGTTGATGAAACTTTGCACACATGCATAAAAGATGATGGGGAATCCAATGGTGCGAAGAAATCACATTTTTGACGGATAAATCTCCAATTTAGGTCAAAACGGGCGAAAACCGATAAACGGCGATAATACAAGATTCAGCTGATAAAATACGGAAATCGCGAGGTAGGATTACTTGAAATCATCCACAACACATATGCAACAAGTTACACAACATTCTAATAAGTACTTCTACAGCAAAAATACAATAAACCTATCCTAGGAGAACCCGATCGCAAAATCGAGGTAGAAACACCTACCTGAACAAGCAGGGCAGCTCCTTCACGCATCCCCCAACTCCGATCGCCGGAATTCGCTCCTCGAAAGCCACGCCTCCAAGCCCTAGCACCCAACCGAAGGAGGGAGAGAGAGAGAGAGAGAGAACGGCAGGAGAGAAGAAGGAAAGAAAAGAAAGAAGAAAGAAGGAGCTTAAATAGAAAGCTTGAATCCTTCACAGCCGTCCGATTCGATCTCTCCCGATCGAGCTCCGATCTTCCGATCGGAAGCGCCCTAAAGGTTCCAATCAAACACATACATCAATCAAAGGCCATGTGTGCAACGCGGGTGTGAAAATGACCACCATGGAGCATATTTACCAAAATGCCACTGGGGTCAAAAACAGCGATGCAATCAACCGATAGCATCCCAAGGCCAACCGGGCCAAACCACAAACCCAGACCCCCGACCTAACGCGGTCGAACCAGGTTGGAGGTATGGGTTCACACAAACTGTCAATGTGCAATTTACCAAATTGCCATTGGGGTCCAAAATCAACAATGCGATCAGACAGGTCACGCTCGATGCGAAAACAGACCAACAGGGCAAGGCCCTCGACCGACCTAGGCGGTCGAGCCAGGTCAGAGGAATGGGTCATCACATGTTGCCTCTTCCTCAGTTTCTTTGGCCTCCCAGGCTGTCTTCTATATGGGGGTGGTAGAATGGGAAGTCCATTTGCATTGGGCCACAACAATGGACCATTGGCTGGTCTTACCATGGTGTTGTAGGCTGCCAAGTGCTTCTCCTTCTTGTACCAGGGATCAACATAGCCCACTAGCTGCCCTCTATCATTTCTGATGAAGCAAATAGCATGTGGGCATGGGAGACCACTTATATCCTATAGCGTACAAGTGCACCTTCTTCCCATTAGATTCACCACATACCTCTCATTTGAATCAGAAGGGTCCCTAACCTCATACCCCACTGCTCCTGACCAGCAACACTGCCACCTCCTTGGTCCTTTTCCGGTTTTTCCAACTTCTTTTCCACCACACCACCAAACTCCTTATCTAGGCTTTGCACCTCTTGCCTCATGTCCCTCATCCTTTTTATCAGCTTAATCCTAATTCCCTCCATCATGTCTATAATTGGTAACTCCCTTTCATCACAAATGTAGGAGTTGAATGACTCTGCCAGGTTGTTGGTGATTGAGTCACATTTGGAGAACTCACTGAAGGCATGCTTGCACCAATACTTAGGGTCTATCTTGCTCAGGTAGATGAAGGTATCCTAACTTTTCTCCATGATATCCTGCATCTTCCTATCAAAATGAGGCATGGTAGTTGCCCTAGCAGCAACCCACATCAGAATACTAAGATCATCACCCTTGTGCACCTTATTGAAGCTCTACCATATGTGTCTAACATGAATTATGTGCTCTACACCTGCCATGATGTTGTCAAGTGGTGGGATCAGGCCCTGGAACATGCAAGCAAAAAGCAATAACTTAAAGATCAGAACTGATAAGCAACTAATAGAACTGATAAGCAACTAATAGCTATATTAAGCTACTCACAACCTATTCAATCTAATCATAAGCTACTCACAGATTTAAGCGCAATCTAATCACACTGAGACCACTAGGAATTAAGCATAAGCTAATCATCATAATGTGATTGAATTAGATTAGATTTAAGCCCAATCTAAACACACACACTGGAACCACTAAAAGATCTAACCATTACCTTTTGCTAGTCAGAACTGATAACCAGGTTAGTTCCCGGTACAAATCTTATATCTCTAGCAAAGATTTCCATGAACCAAGCCCATGCATCCTTGTTCTCTATCTCCACCACTGCATAAGCCAGAGGGAACATCTGGTCATTGCATCCCTCCCCACTGCTGCCAACAATTGCCCCCCATATGGGCTCTTCAGATGACAACCATCCAACATGAGAATTTCCATAGAGTAGTCCCTAAGTTTGTTATACTGCTCACCATAACTGCCTCTAACCAATGACAGGGCCTTATCCCTGGCTCTATAGGCCTGGAACTTGTTGATCTTCACATGGCAATCAGCAAGTACCTTATTAATGAAGCTTTTGGCCTTCATCTTAGGGTCATCCTTCCAATACTCTTTGTACTTCTTAGCTAGCCACCCAGATTTCACACGTGTGTTGGTATACTGTCTTAAACAAGTGTGCATGTCAAGCAATGTCTTGATCTGAAATGTAGTTGTTCTCTGTATGAGTGATGCATGCAATTTCCATGGGTAGTTGTCCCCCCCCCTCTTCACACTTAACTGTTATCCGGTCTCTTGCACTCCTCACAATCCTCAGGTTATTCCCACCACTCACAGAATAGTCTTTAATGGCTGCCCTAAGATCATCACTGCATGCAAACTTCAGTCCAACAGTGAAAGGATAATAATCCATGTCATTCCTATTCATGTCTGCATCCCCCTCTCTATATAATGGGTAGGTGTCATGTGGTTCATCATATGAAGAGTCATGAGGGTTGACCATCTCATCTAAATCTATGTACTCTTCATTTTTTTTGCTTGCTTGCCACCTCCCCTTACTTCCTGGTCATCTCTCATTGTTTGGTGATCACCACAATCAAAATTGTCACAGCTTACCTTAGTGAACTGGTCATATATGAGGTCATCATCATCTCCATTATTGTATGAGTCATCATCATCAGCTAGTCAATCATTGTTTGACTCATCATTTGTCTCTGGCATGTAACCAACTTCTGGCTCCCTAATTACAACACCAGCAGCCCCCTTTACCATTTTGCACTTCTTAGCAATAGCAACCCTTTGTTTTCCCTTTCTGACCCTACCCTTTGTCCCTCCTTTCTCCCTACTTGAATTGATAAATGATTCCACTACAACATCTCCTTGGTCCTTTACCTCCTTACTCCTTCCAACTTGAGGATCAATTGGATCACCATGTTCCACCACAGGCTCACCTGCCACCCCATGTGCAAGCACTTTAACCTCTTCCACTTCATCTTCATCATTTTCAGCATTCCAGTCTATTCCATCTTGTAATGGCACATCAATGTTGTGCTCAACATAAATGTCTACCAAGCTAGCCTTGAGTCCAAACATTCCCATGTCTAGCACATGTTTGTTAGTCACCAGTGACCTAAGCATACCCTTGGTAAGATTAGCCTCCTCTCATTGCTTTGTGGCATCATCAAACATGTCTTCGTCCGCAGGTTTCAGGTACTATAGATGCTTGTAGGTTGGATAGTTCAACTTCTCAATGATGCCATCAAATTCCATTATCCCCATTGTGTATGGATCACAATTATCCACCATATCAACTTGACCACCAACATAATCAAACACAGGGGTCTGCTGAAAGTGCCCCCCATGGTGGATTCTGATTGTGAAAGAGTCCATCCTGCATGTAACGTTAGCATTAGGTATATGCATAATCAATCACAATCTAATCAGAAGCTACTCTATTCAGATTTTAAGCACGATCTAATCACACTGGGACCACTAGGAACTAAGCATAAGCTAATCATAGTATAATTATAATGTAATCACATATTTAAGCATGCTATTGTCACCATCCCCGAAGAGGAATCTATCACCATCCTCATTAGAAAAACCTAATCCATACTGGGACCACATGCTAGGATTCTATCACCATCCTCGTTAGAAAAACATGCTATTGTCGAGAATGGGGACCATTGTCGGGAAAATGGGTGGTTTTTCAAGCGAAGGGGCGTAGAATAGACATATCTATGCTTTTTGGACAAAATCCGAAGATGAATCACCCTTACCTCACTACCTTTTGGTGTCTATGGTGTCATTTGACTCGCCGACGGAAAGAATCCGATGAGGGAGCGGCGAATTTCCGTCGATTGGATCTCCCATATCGGTGCGGTTGCAAATCCCAAACCTAAAGCCTAACCGTGTGTAAATGGCGCGAAAAGTATACACTAATTGATGCAGGATCAAGGGTGGACCTGACTGAGTCCGATCCGGAGCAGCTCCCGAGGCGATCCGGACGCATTCGGACCCCATCCGTCCGACTGAGATCTTTGGATGGCCATAACTTTTGATCCGGATGTCCGATCGGGGCGTGCGACCCGTCGAAACGACCGGGTCGACGAGCCCATCATTTATCATTGGTCTAAAATCTCAGTTTTAGTGAAAACTTTCCTTTTTAGGCAGTTTTATCGGTTTCTATTTTTGGCAACTTTCCTATTTTGAGTAGGATTTCTTTTATTTGAATCCGGGCTTAATACTTGGATTAGGGTTTGAGTCCATGTTTGAGTTGGCCAGGTCTTTCCTTAATCCTATAAAAGGAGGCCTTAGGGTTTATAAAGAGTTAGTTTTTGGATGAATAAAATTGAGTTAGTTTTCTCCTCTTGAGAATTCTGGTTTTTCTCTCAGATAGAGAGAATGGTTGTCTCTCCCGTTGAGAGGTTCCATCTTCCATGTTTTACCCTGCGCCACTAATGGTGTGTAAATTGGCTGACGGTAGTCACGTGCGTGTCACATGTCCAGTTTACCATCAGCCCACATAACGCCGTTGGGGGGCTAACGGTAGTCACGTGCGTGTCACGTGACCAGTTTACCGTCAGCCTACATAACGCCGTTGGGGGGCTTTAACCACTTTGCCCTGATATTATAACTTGCTGGTATTGGATTGTAAATCCCAAACCTGGTGGTACCAAAGTGCAATCCTGGGAAAGTGCAGGGTACCTGAATGTAAAAATCGATTTATTTTAATAGGTTTAAGATTCAGACCGTTAGCATGTGATAACTACCCTTCTGTACATGTTTAAATATTTACAGCATTGCCATGGATGTGAGTGGACTTGTCTGTTTAGCAGTAAAGTCCCTTTCCCTTTATGTGAATTGCTTTGTGTGCTTATATGTAGTTTACATATGCTAAAATTTTGCAGAAATAAGTCTGAAGTTTTTTTTGATAATTGCATATAGATCCTGCAAAATTGTTGTATTAGATTTTTTGGCATAATGCACTTGTTTTGTGATTTTCTAAAATTCTGCCATGTAATATATATGCACATTGCTAAATTAATGTTATTTGTAGTAAAGTTCATGTATGATTGCAAATTACGATTCAACCTTCGATGATGGTATGAATTTTTATAGATTCTTGTTCCAACAAGTTTATGAGTATGCATGTAGCTCTTTAGTTGTTTTTGTCACGCCCCGACCCAGAAAACCCATCCGAACCGGGACGTGAGGGGTCCTACACTTGTTCACTTCCAATCTGGCGTGATACATTACAAATTTCATGATTAATTTGAACAATTTACTTTTAGGGGTAAAACAGTAAATTTAACAATCTACTAACAAATCCAGATCCAACTTCAACATCTATAAATTTACATGATGTCAATTGATATAGAATTCAATCAGTATAAAATACGAGTCTTCAATTACACAATATAATATGTTAAAAGCTCAAAGAGGGAAATTATACATTTAATATAATGCTCGAAGGAGGTATGTTTACAAAAATCATCAAATTATAACTGTACAATAAAAAAAATCTATAAAAGCACAACTAGGCCCTCTGGATCCTCAAGCACCTCCTGAAGTTGACGCGTCGCCAAAGCTCTATCCAGCTGGGGCTATAGTAGAGGAGCTAACACTTGCACCTGCACACGCAACCCGGATAGGAGTGAGCAATAAGTTCAGTATTGCTCTACGCCAAAGGTCTATCCAGCTAAGGCTATAGTAGAGGAGCTAACACCTGCACACGCAACCCGGATAGGAGTGAGCAATAAGTTCAGTATAGTTCTACTCTATGTCACACTGAAAGGGAGAAAAATAACAACATTGTCGTTTCTTCGCCTATGTCTAAAGGATGCCAAGGGGCCCCATAACCCCATCGATTACCAAGGGATCCTACCTCTCTCAACCAACCACGTTGGGACTGGCACCACCATGCTGGGAGAAATAGAGACTAGAACTGAGATAGGAACACCCTTACCCAGTAGGAAGACCACTGTCTGGCCACCTATCAACGACATTGACAACTATCTTTAGCACTTGGCCTTGGAGAAGCGACACGAACTCTAAATCTCAATCAACAATGTATTTGTAGCCAACTAGACATTAACCTCGATAACCTAGGGATTCCAATAATACAATCATGTCCTACACCTTGCTATCCAGCCTCAGTCCTAGAGCTAAATCTGAACTGCATGAGCCCTCAGATTGGCGAAAACCCCTATTCGCCTACATCCTAACCTTATGCTTCTCATGCAGCCAAATGCATGAATGCTCATGCGCACATAAATAAGAGTACATGCATGTAACAATATGCCACAGTAATATACAAGGTTAGACATAGAATACAACTCGCCAAAGGGGGTAAACATAACAACGGTCTAAATAAAGCGAATAAATAGGTGCAACATGCCTACAAGCCTCCACGAGGCTAATCAAACAAATAAGCATTACATTCATCTAAAATTTGGCATTACGACAGCATACACGGGCCGTCAACCAAATTCTACAACGAGTTACACCCCGGACCAAACAAACAAAAATAAGCAATAAGCAGTTAATCATTTATACAAGCAATCAAAGCAGTAGGGCACACCTTCGGCCCATTCATCCTACACATTTCCGGAAGTCATCACTCTCCCAATTAACCACAAAGCGATAAAGAGTTATGTATAAGTGGTTAGGAAAGCAATTAAAGCAATCACAAACTATATATCTATATGTATACAACATGCTTGACATAAAAACTGCTTGAAATCGATAAATTTCGGTAAATCAACCCAAAATATGAATCAACATAATCCGAAGATAAATCCATCAAAATCTCAATTAAAATATCATACTAGTCATTATTCGTCATTGGGAAAGACATACAACAAATCCTGATCGAAAAGAAATCAAAAACCTCAAATTCGGAATCAATTTTAATTAATTGTGTATAAAAGATCGATCTTCATGCCCATAATTATCCATCTTTCTTTATACATGTTTTCTGCCAAGACAAGAGATCGATCCTCATGCCTATGAAGATTGATCTTCTTCATGCCTGTCTTCTTTCAGGACAAGAGATCGATCTTCATAGGCACAAGAGATCGATCTTTATGCCTATGAACATCGATCTTCTTCATGCATGTCTTCTTTCAGGACAGGAGATCGATCTTCATGCCTTGAAGATCGATCTTCCACATGCAAGTCCTCTGCCATGCAAAAGATCGATCTTCATACCTATGAAGATCAATCTTCCCCATGTAGATCCTCTGCCAGGCAACTAAAAGATCGATCTTCATGCCTATGAAGATCGATCATTCATACATCGGCAACACATATGAATAGTGTCAAAAATCCAATTCCTTGGATTTGATCTATCAAAACTTATCGAAATCAAATGAAACTTTGCATATATGTACGAATGAGGGTGAGGAATCTAATGGCACCATCAAATCAAACTTCTGATGGTTAAATTCTAGATCTAGGCCAAATTTAGCCAAAAACCGACTAAACCTACTAAAATACGTGATTCGTCCGAAGAAATACGAAACTGAATGGTAGGAACGTTCTAAACATGCTATTATACTACCCTATCAAGTTCCAAAACATTCCAAACAACGAAACCACACCAAATCAACAATAATCAAATCCTAAGTTTACCAATTTACTAGAATTGGGTAGAAACACCTGCATTTATACATGAGCTGATGATCTACAAATCCCCCCGCTCCGATCGCTCCAGATCCGCCTCGAAAATCCGCAGCCAAGGGTTCCAACCTGCTGCCAAGAGGAGAGAGAAAAGGAGAAAAAGAGAGAGAAAAGACTAGAGAGGGAAAGGCTAAGGGGTATTTATAGAGATTTGAACTAATCTCGGTCGTCCGATTCGATCTCTCCCGATCGAGCTCTGATCTTCCGATCGGAAGCACACCTAAGGTTCTAATGAATCACATATATCAATTCAAGATAGTGTGTGCACTACGCGGGTGTGAAACCGACCGCCATGGCGTAATTTTACCAAATTATCCTTGGGGTCCAAAACAACAATGCGATCGCCCGATCGCACCCGACGCAAAACTAGACCCACAACCTACGCTGTCGGATCGGGGTAGAGGTTCGGGTCCTCATAGTTTTTGCTTATATCAACATGCTTATAGTTAGCAAGTTTTCTATGCATGTTTCTAATCTTTCTTCTATGGACATGCATTAGTAAGCATGGACTTTATTATACATGATAGGAAGTTAGATTGGACAAGAGCTACACCCCATAATCTGGTAGTGTGTTTGTTGCAATCAGGTAATAAAACATACTCGATTATGGTAAAGTTTTGATCAACATGACTAGAGATGCTTGATCAAGTGGGAGGTTTTATCGGTGGCAGGGAAATAATTGGTTTTCTACTCCCAATAAAACCATAATTTTTTGCATTAATTAAATTAAACTTTGATAGTAATTATTTGTTGTGGGCGATGATTGGGAGCGTTGCGAACTTTCGACCCCGCATTTTTGAGATTTGTTATTGTTTGAATTTAGGTTTTTGCGGTAAAATCAAAATGTGTGGTGCTAGTGACTTAGGTGCATTGTCTCTAAATTTAAAAATAACAACATGGAGCTTTATGACTTGTTTCCAGGAGTTGAATAGAAATCGAGCGACATACATGTGGCGTTAACATATCTATTTTCTCCAAATGAGCAAGAGGTCTTGCAGACCCTAGGCACTCTCAAGCCAAAGTCGGATTGGGGTGACATTGCCATGTGCATGATTTAGAGGTCTGCCTATATAATAAGGTTTGTATATTACGCTTTATAGGTAAGTGACATAGTTTGCGCTTTATAGGTAAGCGGCATAGTTTGCGCTTTATAGATAAGCGGCATACTTGACTACCTGTTGACACTAATTTTAGCTATGCCTAAGTCTCGTATTATTTACGAAATTCCCCTTTTGATGGATGCATGTGCCTTAAATATTTTGATATGCATATGCATTTTTCATAGTTATCACCCCCAGGGTATCTAAAAAAAAAAAAAACTTAGGCTAAGATAAAAGCCTAAGACTTCCCCTACATAATACCATGGTCCTATTTAGCTTTGATGGCATCCTATATAAGCTAAAAGGATACAAAGACATTCTACTAAATTTCCTACAATAGGATCAAAACAAAATTCAAATTAATATTCAAAATTCGAACCAAAATATTCGAATTTGAACAAGCATTTTAATTCAAAACAGGTTCGAAACCTGAACATAAAGTTCAAATATTGAACAACCATGAGAGAATAAGAACTCTCTAACAATGAAACCTACAGTAGTTCAAACTACATATAGAAGTTTGAATTGAGAGAGAAAATCATAAACTCTCTCATGCTCATGCACATAAACATGAGTTCCACCCTCAACCATGTCTAACCCAACCTCTTCAACCCATGCATGTCCTCAACCCAAGCACTTTAAGCTCAAATGAAATCTTAAACTCTCTCATGCACATGCAAGTGAGTTCCACTCTCAGCAAACCACCAAACCCATGCACATGCACGTGGGTTCCATTCTCATCAAGCCATCAAACCCATACACATGAGTTCCAAAGAGAAGATGGGTGCATATCAACTCTCTTAACTCACAGGCTCTTGACTCATGAGATATCTCTAACTTACGAGATCTCTCAACCTCCTCAACCCATGCATTTAAACTCAAATTTTGAGCAAAGATTAAAAGGAGAGGAGACGTGGCTCTCGTAAGCTCTCAGCAATAACAAACCGGGGATATGCATAACTCTCTAACTACCTAAAACACACACGCATGCCTTCAAAAATGGAATGAAGCATATGTGGATCAGTGGATAAGAAAATCAAAGAGAAGAGGTTGTCTCCCAATGCATGTACGTGTGCTCTCTCTCAACAAACACACACCATCCCAAGCAAGAGATCTCAACAAACACACACCATCCTAACTAAGAGATACGTTTTGATTCACCCTCAACGTCTCAAACCAAAAAGATATGGCCGAACCTTCTAACTATCAAGATACACCAGTAGATCTTTGAAATTTGAAGAGCCCACCTAGGTTTCCTTCTACACCTATAAATAGATGGGAAGAGCACATAGGAGCGGCTGAAGACCATGGAGACGTGGAGACGCTGTTGAGATCCAGAAGCAGTTAGAGGCTGAAGATCTTGGAGACGTGGAGACGCTGTCAAGAGCCAGAAGCAATTAGAGGCTTTGAAGACACCGAAGCACTACTGAAACCTGGAGGGGAGCGTCGACGTTGACGTGCTGCTGGAGGTCTGAGGAGGTATACACCATCCCGGAGCCATCGAAGCCGAGCATCGTCCCGGAGATTTGAAGAGCTCATGCCGGCATCTTGTACAAGGTCCCAATCGGTTCAAGCACCAGACATCAACACAAATCAAAGAGAAGACGTACATCATCTCGAGACGTTGGAGTGGCATATCATTTGAAGATCTCCCGAGGAGCCAGAGGAAGCAATAGAAACCGTGGGAGAGAAGGAAGAATATGTCGCCAACCAACATGGTAATGAAGGTGAAGGTTTAAAACAAAAAAAACAAAAAACCTTACGTACTCTTTCTTCTCTTCAAGTTTCCTTTTCATTCTTGATATAAAGATGTAAGGATTCCAAATTTTTTTTCTCCTTTTTAAGTATCGGATCTAGAATCGGAGGTGTTCCCTACGGGGATGTAAACGATGGATTTGCCAACTTGGCGATCCAAGGGTGTGGTGACTGCAATCTCTTCATATGCAATAAAATTTTTTGCTCGAAATAAAATAGAGATCTCATCCCCACGAGATCGACGTTTTATCCTCGAACACTACCTTATCAATGGATTCGACTTTGACCTAACTTCCTACTAGATGTAGGATTCTCTCATATAAGTAGTGGTCATTTTATTTGTTGTGATGTGCGGATCGATATTTGCGCTTCAATGGGTGAAGCTATATCTTTCGATGATAGAGCATTTGAGAGCTATGTTATCGATCGTCCGCAAGCCAGTTATCGCAGGTAAGGTCCTGTGAAGTGAAAAGATTTGGCAAAAAATGAAGCTAAGACAATCACCTATAACTGTAAGAAGATGGGTCACTTTGCTCGTGGACGCGGGTGTGAAACCGACCGTCAGGGCACAATTTCACCAAATTTCCCCTGGGGTCCACAACAACAGTGTGATCGCCCGATCGCAGCCGACGCGAAACTAGACCCTCAACCTAACACGATCGGACTGGGTTTGAGGTACATGTCCTCACAATTGTATTTATTCTTAGTGGGTTAAAGACACTGAAAAAATTCAGTTACTTCAAGCTGGAATGAACGAGGAGGAGCTGATGACCAGCAATTTGAAGCTAGAAGGTTTTCTTACTTGGAACTAGAAAGAAGCAACAAAAAGTCTAGCAGTTTCAAGCAACAACTATAGCAGACTGGCAACAGTATATTGAATACAAAGACTAGACATTAAAGCCGAATCACCTCTAGATTTCTTAGGCTCGTGGATAAATGTTTAGTTAGAAGAAGTAATGGAGGACATATGCAGAAGACAGATGAAGGTATATACATATGAGAAGGCTCTGGCTCTACTGTAACCAGAATTGCTCAGCAAAGAACGTTGTAGTAAAGAAAACAGCTGGAGCTTACTCAAAAGGATGCTCTGCTTTTCCTTTCAAGCTCAATAGCCAAGTCAAGCTAAAATAGGAAATGTTGAAGCACAGAAAAATTGAGAGCTCAAGTGTTGAGTTTACACTAGAAGAAGCTTAATAGAAGGAAGTAATGCATCCTTGTGTGGTTCAAGAATCAAGATCTGAAAAAGAACTAAAAGCTGCAGAATAGCTTGGAAGCAAGGCAGTAACTGATGGATCTAAGCATGATTGTGTGGCTACCTCAAGTAAAGCTAGTTTTTATTCCTCAGAGCTTAAAGTGAAGGCCAGCTGGCTAAGTAAAAGGAAGAAGTTGAGGTCTTTTATATGTAGTTGAAGTGAAGCAGTGGAGCCTAAGTACTTCGGTCTAAAAAAGGAGAGGAGTAACCTTACCAAGTGAGCTGAAATTCTAGCTTCAAATGAAGAGCTACAATTGATTTAAGAGTTCATTGGTCTAGAAGTTGTCCAAGGTGATCAAAAGAAAAGTGTTCTTTGTTCTTTAGCCTTGGTGGACTCGGAGGTGAAGTGAAGGGGGAATTCTTCATCCATAGTGGATTCTTAGGAACTGAATGAGTTATTGAAGATAGGATTCTTCAAGTTTTCCCCAACCAAGCGTAGGAGAGGAGCAGGAGAAATGAAGGTGGATTCCTTCATCCTTGATGGATTCCAAGGAACTGGATGAGTTACTGAAGACAAGATTCTTCAAGCTTTCCTCAACTAAGCGTGGGGATAGCATCATGATGATGGGATGTTGAATCATCAAAGATAAGTGCAGTAAAGCAACTTAAATGATGAGCCATGGCAAACAAGTTGTCTATGTATATGTGCCTCTTCTATTAGTAATGCAAAGTTTGGTGGTCTCCGATAAAGGACCAGTGGTTTTTCCTAGTTGGGCTTTTCCACGTTAAAATCTTCATGTGATTATGTTAGAACAATATTGTCTTCTAGCTTCACTATTACAACTAGGCAATTACACTACACACACGGTCAGCCACTCGAGTGTTTGATGTTATGTATGTGAGATAGTTTATAAGTTGACAATATTATATAACTGCTAATACTTAGTGTGTGTGTTTTAATTGCTTACTAGAGCCAGTATTAGTTATTTCTAGCAATTGGTATCAGAGCCGGCACTCTCCTGCTAGCTACTAATCTAGCTTTGTGAGTGAGATCTGACCCTGCAGGTAATACATGGACTTTCCCAACAAATGAGGTTCCAGCTCACGACCACCTCTCTTTGATGGCTCAAACTACTCTTATTGGAAGGCTAGGATGCGAGCTCATCTTAAATCAATTGAGGAGTGTGTTTGGAGATCAATTGTGAAAGGATGGGAAGAGTCTACTGTTATGTTGAATGATATGCAAGTTCCCAAGCCCATTGAGGAGTGGACACCAACTGAACAGAGTGAGTGTGTCTGGAATAGTAGAGATATCAATGCCATCTTTAGTGCTGTCAGTCCTAGTGAATTTCGAAGAATTTCAAATTGTGAAGTGGCTAGAAAGGCTTGGGAGACACTTGAAATCACTCATGAAGGTACTATTGCAGTCAAGATAGCAAAGCTTCAGAGGTTAACAAGTACCTTTGAAGGTTTGAAAATGGAGGAAGATGAAACATTTGATGAGTTCTATGCCAAGTTAACTGATGTTGTTAACTCTAGTTTCAATCTTGGTGAATCAATGCCTCTATCAAAGGTAGTAAGGAAGATTCTACGTTCACTCCTAGAAAGATTTCGAGCTAAAGTCACAGCTATAGAAGAAAGAAAGGATGTTAACTCAATCAAAGTTGAAGAGCTTGTTGGATCTATGCATTCTTATGAAGCAAACTACCTAGGATCAAAAAAAACACAAAGGGATAGCTTTGAAAGCTCATAAAGATAAGTCTGATGACGATGAACAAATGGCTCTCATTGTGAGGAAGTTCAAGAAGTTCTACATAAAGGATCTTGAAAATAATTTTGGTTTAAAAAATGTCCAAGGAAAGAAAGAAAAATTTCCTACTGCCAAGAGATTCACTGAAAAAGACCAGATAAAGTCAAAGTGCTATGAGTGTCAAGATTTTGGGCACTTGGCGAATGAGTGTGCAAACAAATCCACTTTTTACCAAGGGTACACAACAAATCTTAGTATTTAACTTATTTATTACTCAATAGAATAAAGGCAAGAGTGGTAGACGGCCGGTGGGCATTGGAATATTCATGAAATATTCACGGAGGGGTTGTAGTTGATCAACTATTGGGGTGATTCTATCCGCACCATAAATTAGACACACCACACCACATTTGCTCAACATACCATACCTAAATTTTAAATCTTACTACTTGACTCACTACACCACAAAATGGACCGAACCCTACCCAAACCACCCTTAACACCACAAACCTAAATTACCAAAAGTACCCAAGGATCTAAGACCCCTCTACCCCGGTGAACCTCCACCGGATGGCCTCTACCTTGCTAAAAGCAAGCGGCGCATCTAAAGTCCTCTGGCAAACGACCCCGTCTCAGGCGAACGACCTCCTCTCCTACCATGAAGCCCCCATCTCCTCCAAGTCATTCCACGCCCTAAACCTTGTTGAACCCCAAATCTTGTGAAATCAAGATTAAATTCAAACGGAAATATTGCTCTTCTATATGTTCTGTAATGCTCCCCTGGATTATTTATTTCGTCGGATTTGCGCTTGTTCAATAAATTTGGAGTTTGGGTTTCCTCATATCGGGGGTGCAATACAGACCATAGCTAGTACAAATCGGTAGTTGCGTACTGATTCGTAGTTTATCTAAGCGGTCTAATAATACTGATCATTTCCATGTATATCGGTAGTGGACTACCGATGTTATCTGGGTTGGTAGTTCACTACAAATCAGTGATCACAAAGATCAGTATGAAAGCACCGATCCATGAAGACTTATGATCATTGTTGTTATACCGATTTGTTTTTGGTGCTTTGGTTTATATGGGGAAAAAATAGCTTGTTTGTGGTGAACGCCATGCAACAACATAGCTAGATTGCAGCATAGTGATTGATGAGTCTAGCATTAATGAACGTGGAGCTAAAGTTATATAGATTGGTGCTAAATGATTTGCAGTAGCTATCTTATTATGTTGGAGGACGAGGTCTGTTGGGATTGGGACTTGGGAGGAGGAGGAGCGCAAAGGTGAGGGAGGTGCGGAAAGAACAATATGGGTTGGATTGTTGGTTGGTTTGTTCGGGGAGGGGGGGGGGCTAGGGTTTGGGGTGTGGCCGATTTAGGGAGATGAATGTAGAGAAGATAGAAAAATTAGAGGAGATGGGTTTAGCTTGGAGGAAGTGGAGGTGATTTAAGTCGAAGAAGATGATGGTTACAGGGGCAGGTGTGGTGTAGGGAGTAAAGGAGTATTTGGAATATAATAAGGAGGGTTATTTAAGACCTTTTTATTGGGATATTATGGCTACGAAAAATGTAGGTGAAGTTGTGATGTGGCTAGCTTAACTCGTGGTGCAGATAGAAGCAACCCAACTATTGTGATGAAATTGATTGTCGAATTTACATATATGCCACTTAAAAGATACTATTTTACATATATGCCACTCAAAAAAAAAAGTAAAAGACAAAAAAATCGATCACAATAATTGAACAAACAAAAAACTGCAGGCCCTGCAATTGGATGAAAATTTGATGATCGAGATCAATTTTTTTTTCTCACCTTTACTTTTGACATTACAAAAATTCGACTTTTCTTTTCTCCACTGGAGGCATCAGTATCACTTTGACAATTCATCATGTTTTAAATAAAACAAGACCGCCCACGCGCTTGGCCGGATTTCTTGACAAGTTCATTGACAAATTGCACTTTAGCAAATGGAGATTTAACTGAACAAAATCCTCATTTCTAGCCTTGTCCAATAGAGTAATCCCTTTATGACCCGGCTATGTCCAATATGCAAAAATGGATGGCATTTATATATTCTTCATTTTCCTTAGAATTGCGACGGTGTCACATAGTAAATTGCAATCATACCCATGTTTCATGTATAATTACGTTGGGATGTTGACTAAAACTGAGTGAAGATGGTTAGCAACACGTCCCTTTTGGTGAGTTATGCACATAACATCGTTGGCAAATATAGTTACCACATACCAAGGCCTTTTTTAAAACCTTCATATCAATAGTTCAGATCTTTTGAATCCCATCCAAAAGGCCCGACACATTAATGAAATGCTAAACGTGCTTAGAATTAGGAATTATCTGGATATAATAATGAGAAAAAATTATCTAGGTATAATAATGACGACAAAATGTTCAGCATAGCAGTGTCGTTTTTTTGTATTATAAGATGATAAGGCAACTATTGTATGCTACGTTTGTAAATCCTTCCACAAATAACTAGAGACAACCTTACTCGTCTTTTCTCACATAATGGACTGTAATAGTCGTGAACTATTACTGCTTTATTTTTTCTTGGCTGGGTGGGCTGTGTCCATTGGCTATGGGCTGGAGACCGTAACTCTAGTTTATATCATCAGCTGGTCTCAGGATGAAGACACAAATTGAAAGTTTGCCAACTGGTGGGAGAGGATGGTGCTACCGCGACTGATCAGATTGGCATGGGGTGCATCATCCTACAAAGTCACTACTCGAAGCTTTGGGATTATGGAGGCCAATTCCCTTTACAGTGCTTGCCGGAGCTACCAAAGGTTGGTCAACAGTGGCATGCAAGTTTGACTACTGAGGTCACGAAGGAGGAAATTAAAGTTGTTGTCTTTACTTTGGGCTGGAACAAATGTCCAAGACCGGATGGGATTCCGGTGGAATTCTATATTTGATTTTGGGATGTGGTTGGTGCTTATTTTGTATGATGGTGTAAGGATTCTTCCAGCATGTGCGGTTACCTCCAGCTTGGAAGGAAGCCTTTGTCTCTCTCATTCCAAAATGCAAGCTGCCAACTCGGGTGAAGGATTTCTGAACCATTAGCCTTTGCAATGCAGCCTATAAGTTAGCTACAACCATTCTTATTCGGAGACTCAAAGGCGTATAGGGTGAATTGGTTAGCTTGAAGCAATCTGTGTTCTTGGAAGGGAGGTGTACTTTTGATAGCATTGATGCAGCCCAAGAGGTGGTTCACTCCATGGCGGTGGCTCCAAGGACACGAAGACTTATGGTTCTTAAAGTTGATCTCATATATGCGTATGATAGAGTCCGCTTGTCCTTTTTGGAGGAGATTTTGCAGCATATGGAGTTCCCACATATTTGGGTCCGATGAGTGATGGCTTGTGTCCAAGGGGCTATCTATTCCTTCATTATCAATGGAGAGATGCATAGGAGGGTGCAATCCAAACGTGGACTACGACTGGGAGACCCGCTTTCACCATACTTGTTCCTGCTAGTCCAAGAGATTCTTACAATAATTCTAGTTAGCACGGGATCTAGAATGGAGGGGATAGGGTTTAAGGCATCAGAATTCTCTATCTCACACATTCTCTATGCTGATGATTGCTTACTTGCTTCTTGGGCCACTTGCATGGAAGCAAGAAAATTGAGACAAAAGTTAACTTTGTTTCACATCTTAAGTGGTTTGGAAATGAACCCCAACAAGAGTAATATCCGGTTCTCGAAGACGGTGGACAAAGCCCGGCGGCTTGCTATTTGCATGATTCTAACAGTCCGGGAGAAGAAGGATGGTTGGCAGTACCTTGGAGCCCCTCTTAGTGCTAAGAAACTATGTATTGCTAATTTTACTCATTTGCTTGATCGGATGGCCGCTAGGATCACATCATGGTAAGGGCGGAAGTTATCCGAGGCAGGCAGGGTCACCCTGCTGAAATCAGTTCTCCAAGGAATGTCGATACATGTTATGACTACTACTGTTATGTTGATCTCAGTCATTAAAGGCCTAGAGAGATTGTGTCGTGGTTTTCTTTGGCAGGGTTGTTGATCAGGTCTTAGTATGGTAGCTTGGGGGGATGTATGCAAACCTAAGAAGTGGGGAGGGCTCGGAGTCAGAGACTATTCTTTGTGGCAGTGGGCTCTCAAAGTCAAAAGAGCAGCAGTTTTCCTACAAGATCAACAATCTATTTGGACTAAGCTAGCACGGGCGAAATATAGTTGGAATGGAGTGTTGCCAACAATGAAAAAGAATAGATTTTGCTCAAACCATTTGCAAATGATCTGTAGTGCAGTAGAGGATCTGTGACTTGGTATCCGATGGGTTCTTGGGCATGCAAGTCAAGTCAACATCCTTAGTAACTGTTGGGTGATGGAGGAAGCTCTCAGCAATATACCCACCATGGTTCATAATGAAGTAGATGGGCTATTGGTTCGTGATATGCAAGGGGGAGTATGGTTGGAATGGGGATCGCTTGACAGAGCTATTTCATCATGAATTGGTCGATGCTATTATAAGGCTACCAATTGGTCAGGCAAGGGAGAAGGATGTTGCCCGTTGGGAGTTTAGCAGTGATGACGTGGTGAACTCTTTCTTTGCTTATCATCTACTCAACCAGCGGTTTGGTTCGGTGATCAAGTTTGAGGAGCAACCAAAATAGACTGGCTTTTGGCGACTGCCAGTAGGGCCGAGGATCTGTCAATTTTTGTGGTGTGCATTGAGGGGAAAACTCCCTGTCAGGGTATCTTTATAGAGTATATATCTTACATTTGATAGGAATTGCCCAAGGTGTGGGATCCTGGAAACAATTGACCATGCTCTCTTTGAATTTGGTTTTGTTCGCCAAGTAGTTGATCTCTTGCGGGATGCAATAGGTGTTTGTCACATCTCGACCTAGAAAATCCATCTAGATCAGGAGTGAGCCACCTAAACCTGTTCAACATCATCAACTGGCGCAATAGTATAACAAACTACTATGAATTTAAACAAATATATACATAGTAAAGAATGAAACTACTAAATATTACATTCCTCAAAATTTACATTCATAACTATTGCAAACTTTCTCAAATACATGAATCTAGAATTTATACAGCTTTGTCCTCAAATATATTGGCTCATACATCAATTTAGACATCATTAATTAAAACTGTAAATTAGCTGTAAATGAACTCATCGAAGCTCCAAGTCCTCAATCACCTCGAAAATGTCGCACCATCTTCTAGAATACCACCTGAAGAAAGGAATTGCATCGACCTGCATCGCCTTGCATCGCCGATGCAGCCTAGGTAGGGTAAGCAATAATGCCCAGTAGGTGACGAACTAACTACACATAAAAAACTAGCTAATATAATTGATATAAACAAACAATGTAATATGGCGCCTAAGTCTTAGCTCAAGGGAAGTAACAACCTAAGCTCAAGCTCACAATCGACCCATCGCTCTCCACCACAATCCGGGCTACTACCCTGCCAATTGTGGGCCTAGCTGAATCGGCGTCGACCAGCAGACATTAGGCTACCTCCCAATAGTCTCTAAGACTAAGGTTCTAGAAGATCAATCAATTCTCGAAGCGATAACAATTTAATTCTTCTCATCCAAATCGAATCGTATGTTCATTCTTCTAAAGCCCTGATTGATCACGGAGACCCAGCTCTACCCGTAGCCTCGATCGCAAGCACCTAGACCTGACCCCAGCCTAAACTCATCTAGATCCGAGCTACCCGAGACTCTCGGATCGACAAACGAACCCATCGTCTACAACCTAGCCTGAATGCCTCTAATGCAAGTAGCCTAGGTGTCTTTATATGACATTTCATCAAACATGTCAAGTGTAACATATAACATACTTAGAGAGCTAAATGCATATACATAAGCAAGGCTAGCTGTACATAGGCAAGAGGCTACCAAGGCATAGATTTAATGTCACACCCCGACCCAGAAAATCCATCCAGGACGGGGCGTGAGGATTGCTATCACTATTCATCTTCAATCGGCGCGATACAAAGCGGAAAAGGCGGATAATTTAAAACAATTGTATTTTCAGAGGCGTTACAAAAATTCCATTCTAATACTTCCAATACACATATTTATACCAAAATCCCAAAAGTCCTCAAAGGTTTATAACATGTATATATATATATATATATATCAAAATGTATAACAGCTAATCCTCCAGCAACCTCAAGTGCCTCTGGATGTGCTCGCGCTGCCAAAGGCCGATCCCGCCGGCCCCACAGACGAAGAACTGCCGCATGCACCTGCAGACGCAGCCCGGGTAGGAGTGAGCGATAAGCTCAGTAGGGTTCTACTCTACGGCACACTGAAAGGAGGAAAACAACAACAATGTTGTCTCCCAGCCTAAGTCTAACGGATGCCACGGGTCCCATAACCCAGTTGATGTCCCAAGGGCTCCTGTCATAAAACCTCTCTCCTGAACAAGTTACTAGGAGGCCAAGGAACAGTAACATGCAAGACCACCCTTACCCAAGCTGGAATACCAAGCCTTGGGGAACCATATCGGGAACGCATCAACATCCATCCTTAGCACTTGGCTTTGGAAGACAACACGACCTCTAAATCTCAAACACCGATTCAAGTCAACTATCGCAATTCTCAATCACAAGAGATTCAGATGATACAAGATCACACCCTACTCCTGACTACCCAGCCACGGCCCTAAGGCTAGATCCGAGCTATCCGAGAGCCTCGGATCGGCGACCCAAACCATCGCCCGCCTAACCTCAAATGCCTCTAATGCACACAATGCATGGGCCTAGGCAAACATCTATCCTAGATGTCTCTATATGCCACTTCATCAGTTACAAGTCCAACAGATATACAATAGCCCTCGGCACTCGCCGGCAAGAGGCTAAGGTTCCACAATTTCTCATTAGCTAGCACTCATAGCTAGCTAATGGCTAAGCACACCATTAAGCAATTAACTACATCCAAACATATATTAAAGGCAAATAAAACCATAGATTCGCCCAAAAGGGAACTTACTCTAATCGATCCCCAAACCCGATGGAAATCCATTGAAAATCCCATAAAATCCACATACATACTTCCCAACATGTTTAGATGTTAATCCCAAATCAAATCCATCCAAGAAAAACCAGAAAACCAAGTTCAAGTACCAGCGGACGATGTCATGGTCGATCCGGAGATCGACCGTGAGACCACGGACGATGTCACGGTCGATCCGGCGATCGGATCGACCGTGAGACCCAAGCGAAGAAAACCAAGGGCGACGGTTGATCCACCCATCGACCCTGAGAAGCCCAAAACCAAACAGCGCCTGACGGTCGATGCGACGGTCGATCCGACGGTCGATCCGACGGTCGACCGTCAGGTAAAAGGGAAAAGGAAAGATCTCGCGGTCGATCCATGTATCGACCCTGTGAAGCTAAAATCTCGACAGAGCCCGACGGTCGATGCGACGGTCGACCGCCAGGCCCAAAAAGAGTAAAATGATACTTGACGGTCGATGCACCGATCGACCGTCGAGCCCCGAAGGAGCGTATCAACGCTTGACGGTCGATGCACCGATCGACCATCGAGCTTCTGGCACATTTCCTCAGAACAGTGCCGGAAAATCAATTTCTTGGATTTCAAGGATCAAATCAAGATGGAATAAGATGAGATTTTGCAAGCAAGTGTATTTAGCAATGGGAAAGTTAATGGAGTGAAGAAATCCATTTTTTGACGGTTAAATCTCCTATCTAGGTCCAAATGTACGAAAACCGACAAAACAACGATAATACGGAAACCAACCGTTAGAATACTGAATTTGTAACGTAGGAATACCGGAAATGAACAACATCACATGTACAAAGAACTAAATAGCATTCTAACAAGTATTCCTACAGTGAAAGTACATAAAACATATCCTAGGAGAACCCGATCCAAGGATCGAGGTAGAAACACCTACTTGAGCAAGTAGGGTAGCTCCTCCACGCGTCCCGCTGGTCAAGCCGTCAAGATCCGAGCTCCGAAGACCAAGTCTCCAAACCCTACCTCAGCCGAAGGAGAGAGAAGGGAAAAGAGAACGACAGGTGAAGGAGAGAAGGAAAGAGAAGAAAGGGACTTGGCTTATATAGAAAATCCATATCTATCTCAGCCGTCCGATTCGATCTTTCCCGATCGAGCTCCGATCCTCCGATCGGATGCACCCTAGGGGTTCTAATCAAACACATAAATCAATCCAAGGCAGTGTGTGGAACGAGGGTGTGAAACTGACCATCAGGGAGCATATTTACCAAAATGCCCCTGGGGTCAAAACCGCCACACGATCGCCCGATCGTGCCCGACGCGGAGCCAAACCAACAGGAAACCGGCTCTCGACCCACGCGGTCGAGCCAGGTCTGAGGGACGGGCCCTCACATTTAACATAAAGCTATCATTACAACCCACCATGGGTTCACTAGCATCAAGCTAAAAACTAAACATCCAAGCTCTCCAAGAACTTATTAACATTCCATTACTTGAAACATGCTAATATTGGAATATAACCAATCATGCCTCTGCAAGGCTTGCTAACACACAAGCTATGCATTCATCAGCCCAAACATAACATTTCACACGCTTTTACCTCATGTCTTCTTCTTTTGACATTTCATCGAACCTCTCTTGAGCCATGCATATATCATAGGTATTTATCATTTAAACATATCATGAATAAAGCATACAAGCATTTATTCTAACATAGCCGAATCATGCATGATATCAATCATCAAACAAGGGCACGCCTTCAACCCATTTATACTAAACATTCCCGAGGGCATCACTCCCTCAGTTAACCCACATATCATTAAAGATAAATGCAATTAAAGATAGATATAAGTATAGCATGGTTAGAATCAATAGTGTATGAAAATGGCATTTTTGTGAAGGAAAAATATGAAATCACTTGGATATGGAAGTAGACTCGAAGATCTATAACTTTCATGAAGGAAGTTTCATGAGATTCCGTACGGATAATTAGCAGTTCGAAGAAGAAGAGGCTGTGAAAGAGGGTTTGGGGGAAAACCTTGAAAATCTGATAATAACTTGATTAAAACCTCTTCAAATCCCATCCAAAATGCCATAAAACTATAAATCCAACATTACTACGGATAGGGGTACATATAGAAATAGATCATCAATCATAGATCTCAAGGCAAGCATGCATTCAAGCAAGCCCTAGTCTAAGCTAGTAGAGTTTAAACCATGTTAGGATAGAAACCCTACCTCTGGGTATTAGATCTAAGAGATCTTCCTAACTTTAGGGGTTTAGGATGGCCTAAAACCCTCTCTTTTCTCCTCTCCAGCCGCAACCCCCTCTCCCAAAGCCTCAACCCCCGAAATGGTCCAAAGAAACCCTAATGGAGAGAAAAAGGGGTATTTATAATAAGTTACTTTCGATCTCGGCCATCCGTTCAATCTTTCTCGATTGTGCTCTGATTTTCCGATCGGAAACACCCTTAAGGACCTAATCAATCACATGTATCAATCCAAGGCCGTGTGTGCACTACATGGATGTAAAACCGACTGACAAGGCATAATTTTACCAAATTGCCTTTGGGTCCAAAAACAGCGATGCGATCAACCGATCGCAAATCAAGGCTAACCGAGCCAAACTAACCAAACGAGAAAGGGGTCAAGTTGAGTTAAGAACTTAGGATGGGGTCAGGTTGGGCGTGACTCCGAGTCGGTTAGGAACTAAATGTGTTGTGAAACCATCCGACGGTCATGATATCATCTAGGGTTTTGGAGTCCCAAGTTTTCTTATAAATAGGTGTCAAGAGTCTATCCTTTGGACTATTGAGAGAAATAAGAGAATATAGAGGGGTCTTTCTAGTCATTAATTGGGACAAGGGTCTTCTTCCAGCCATCAAGTGAAAGAAAGGGGCGTCCTCGACCATTAATCGAGCAACTTGTCCACCTTCTCCATCTTCCTTCCACCATTTACGACCCAGTGAGATCTCTCCCCAGATGTGGGATCTCATCAGTTGATATAAGAGTAGTTGATCCTACGACGATGGATTTCTACCAATTGGGGGAGGAGCTATGCTATTATGACGCCACCACCGTGAATGATCATTTCGACATTGTACTCAAAAGTTAGAGACAACAGAGATTGAGCACCACAAAGCTGCGATGAAAAAAATAAACAATCTACATCATATGTACCGGGAATTAGAGAAGTCCGTCATGAAGTTATCGGGCAAAGAAGCGAGCATCAACAGTGGTCTCTTGACCTTTCCACAAAGAGTCGTGATTTGTGTACATAGGTCAAAGCATGTACATTGCACATGCCAACCAATCGGTAGTGAGATACCAACCAATCGGTAGTGAGATACCGATTGGTTGATCTAGTCTATCGGGAAACCAATCAATATCTCATTACCGATTGAATGTATCAATAATCGGATCGATAGTAAAGTATCGATTGGTTGATGTAGTTCATCGGTATCGCACTACCGATGGAATAGATCAATTTTCGATGGACTAGATCAACCAATCGGTATCTCACTGCCAATTGAATGTACCAATGATCGAATCGGTAGTGAGGTACCGATTGGTTGATCTATTCTGTCGGTATCGTATTACTGATTAGAGGGCATGTGGAATGCACGTCATCTGACATGTATACAAATCTTTATCTTTTTACAAACTAATCCGTCAGTTTACCCTCATCTTCCTTACCCATCACACATTAACGGCCTCCAACCCCGTATTTCCTCTTTATTCCCTTCTCTTAAACACAGCCATCCATCCAAACCCTCCACTCAATCTCCGCCGCCCGTCATACTCATCCCCAACCATCCATCTAACTTTACCTTCACAATCTCAGCCGTCCAAAATCAATTACCCCACCCATTCTCTCTCCTCCCACTCGTTCTCTCTCCAACTCCCCCACTCACCCCAAGCCTTTCGCGACTCGGTTCCCGATCACGCCTCCGCCTTCCGAGCGTCGGAACACCGCCCCCTCATCTCTCTCACCGGCGCCCCCATTTCCCGCGCCGGAACACCGCCGCCGCAACCCGCGACCATCGCCAAGCCTCCCACCTCGAGCCGCCAAGCTACGCTGCCCCGCTCCATCTCGCCATCCCCCACGACCTCTCTACCTCGTCGGACCTTCCCGCCGAGCTCGCGACCCCGACACCGCCCTGTTAGACCATCGCCACCGTCGTCGCCGACTCCGACGAACCGCGCAGGCCACACTAGATCTCCGTTACGCCCTGCTGTCCGCCGCCGACCTCAAGTCCGGCCATTTCCATTGCTGGCGCACACCTCCCCCAAGATCTCGGGGCGACTTCCTTCTTACTTCCGACCTCGACAACCTCTCCAATCGCCGGAACCCATATCCTCCGGCGACCTCGACCCTACCAGGTTCCTATCAAGGGGACCCTTCTAAAGGAAGGATTTTGGTGGTGAGTTTAGGGTTTAAGGGGTTATAGTAGAGATGCGGAGGTACCATGTGGATGGGAAGGTGGTGGAGTGGGTCGACTTGCTCAAGAAGCGGCAGTGGTATTGGCGCCTAGACGTGTGGCCGTTTGCAATTTTGTACGCGGCGTGGCTGTTTGCTGTGGTTCCGAGTATTGATTTCATTGAAGCGACTGTGGTTCTTGGAGGGATTGCGGTCGTGCATATTCTCGTGCTGCTTTTTACAGCTTGGTCTGTGGATTTCAGATGTTTTGTGCAGTTCAATAAGGTACGTGGCATGCTTTGGTTTGCGATTGAAGGACTTTGTATAGTCTTCGAGCATAACACAACTATCAGGAAACAGATAATGAGTATAAGTTGTTTGATTCGTATTTTTAAGTACTTGGCCTTTTTGTTTTTGGATTTGCCTTCGAAATTGATTGTTTAATGCCATTTAGTTTCTGCTTACTGTAACATTTGTTTCATTGTAATGTAGATTGTTATGCTTTGTCAGAAAATAGTGCTGTTGTATGTGCCTTTGGAAAAAAAAGGCATATGAGATTTCACCTTCTAAATATGTAAAAGTCATCTTCTTTGTATTCAATTAGGAGCTCGGGATCATATTTTGCTGGCCATGACTATGGGTCAATTTGCTTGCACGATAGTGGGATCTTGTACCCACATTCTAGCTCATGTTAAATCTTCTATACTTTCGGTTGATCGTCAAGTATAGAATTTTGGAAACTTGAATTTCAAAAAGGCAGATGGGCTCCCTTTTGTTTGCAAGGAAACTTTGTGTGGAGAAGTAGACTTCCTGAGAGCAGTTGGCAGGGAATTCCAAATTATAAAACATCACATCTCCGTCATCTTTTAAAACAAGAAATATAGATTCCTCTGCTTATTTACCTCTTTTATATTTTTGTTTTTGGCACATTCGATATCTATCACACGTCATATCAGATTGCTGGGAAAGTGAACCTGTTTACTTGACCTTTTTATTAGCTTCAATGCAACCAAAAGGCCCTTCAGTGATAATCACATCAAGAGCAAGTAGAATTATGTTATTTCTCTGAAAGTATACTTTTTTCCTTGTATTTTGAAGTTAATGTTTTTTAGATTTATCAGGTCCAAAATATTCATGATGCAACCACATGCAAAATAACTCCGTCTAAATTTTCTGGTTCAAAGGAGGTCGTGCCTCTTTATTGTCGAAGACATGTAAGTTTGTTATCAAGGTTTTTCGTTCTTTTGGTTGTTGTAGTTATGTTTTCCATTGTCTGGATGAATTCTAACTTAGCTTATCGGATTAATGAAATGCATTATTTTGATTTTTGTCGAAATAGCATGAACTCATATTAATGGACTGTTTGTAGCATGAGTACTACTACCGAGAGTGAAAGTTACAAATTTTTAGGCAAATTTCACCTTTATGGAAGGTCAGAAAAAATAATTTAGATATAGATTCAGGTGATGTCATAATGTTTTATATCTATCCTGTTGTAGGACTTTCTACTACTGAACCGACTCATATGTGACACTTGCACTGGAGTACCTAATTTAGGATATATTGTTATGCCTATGGTATGCCAGGGTACATTATCATACTTCTTATGGTTTTCACTCTCAATTTAATTCTTGTTTAGGTGGTCATTGACACGCTTTCTACTGACCTTTGTTTTTTGTCCTCCATTAGCTGATGGGCCCTGTTTTCATGCTTAGCAAAGTGCACGTAATAGGGTTATTGTTTTGCCATAATATATTCTTTCATATATGCTGGGTATGTCTTTTGTGGTAGTAGCCCAAGTTCTCTCTCTGTTTTTTTTTCCTTTTTCCCCGAATGAGCCTTTTCCTTATAAATATAGGGCAAGACAGATCCAAGATAAGAGTCAAAGCTTTTTCCTATGAGATGATTGATCTAATTGCTTTCTGCAAGGATGCAATGTGTAAGGGTAATGGGGAAAAACAAAATATAAGCACATGCAAGCAGTGCCTCATGTCACTTAGCCGCCTCATGTCATTGAGCCCCGGCCATTTATCTTGCATGATCATGGTGGCCACGCCTACTTATACTTGTTGGGTGGGAAAATATCAGACTTGCAGAGCATTGCGTTGTTTTCCTCTTGATTTAGAAAAAGCAGCAGACATCTGTACTGATATTCTGAAAGTTGTCCCAAATTCTTAACATAATGTTGCAAAATGCAAAGCAAAGCCTCATCTTATTGCATGGCTTCCCCTCTCCTTGTTGTCCAACTTATACCAGCATTACTTCTGGAGGCAACCCCTAATTGAAATTACTTTGTAACTAACGGTCCCTGAAGCTGATCGAAAGGAGTTACGGTAAGGCTTGGTGGTTTTGATCCTATTAATGTAGACAAACTCAAATAGGTGCTTGTAGTTGCCATTACTTTTGCTTGTTGCTTAGTCATGTTCGAAGCTGAGAGTCAGAAACACTAAGACTTGTAGGAAAGTCTTAAAAAGTCATTCTGATCATCTGGATTTGTTCGTTAAATTGTTTTGAAGTGTTAGTAACCTACTAATGGGTGCCTTCCTTTAAAGTGGTTTCCAAGAAGCCGTCTTCTTGCAGCTTAATCACATTAATTAAGCCTCCCCAATCAACACAACCATCACTATGCTCTCCTTTCCTTTTGTTTCATGTTTTCTTCTTATCTTCCCAATCATAATCCATCAGAATTTTTCTTGCCTTCATTGAATTCGAGGGTGACTTCATCTTGTATATCATATTAGTTGCTTTCATATATGAATTTCCTAGGTTGAATATTTAATTTGATAAGCAGTATGTTGTTTATAAAACTAACATGTGGCGCTGTTTAAATTTAAATATTTTTGAAGCCATGGTTTTGGACAATTATGCTATTAAAGGTAGCACTTGTGTAGGCTGCGGGCTCATCGTCATCTTCACCTGGGAGTGTTGAAGAAATATATTTTGATTTTAGAAAGCAGCGCTTTTTTTTCTCAAAGGAGACAAATACATTTTGCAAGCTTCCTTATCCTACAAAAGAAACATTCGGATATTATCTCAAGTGTACTGGTCATGGATCAGAAGCTAAAGTCACCACTGCTGTCGATAAATGGGGGAGAAATGTGTAAGTTTCTCACCATCATTAGATTGCCAACTTCTCAAATGAGAAATGGAGTCAAATTCATGCATTCCATAAAATATAGGTTGTTAATCTTTTTTATACTCATTAGTTGCTGATTTTCTTGTAAGTATCTTGTACCTAGGGTTATTTTGATGCACATTTCTTGAACTGGAAGTAGATTGCAGATAGTATCGCATTTCATGGTGATCTTCTAGAATGTGGGTGGTGATTATGATAATGACTACATGAAACAGTAAAGCTTCTTGAAGTTTGAAAGTACATTCAGGCAGTGAGACAGATTTCTTTCCATTGTATTCAATATTTGAATGGTCTGGTTGAGAAGGTTTTATCTATATGAGCTGCAGTGATTAGGTACATTATGAAAACAAAACAAGTCAACACTCATAAGAATCCAGAAATTGATGCTCCTGTGCACTTGCTTCTTCGTTGTGTGAATCTGAAAGGATTTTGGGTCTTGTGGATGTTAAGCCTGCCAGAGTTTTTGAGGAACACTCTAGTCTAGGTTTACTGTAATTAAATTTATGAACAGGTGGGGTTGTGAATAATTTTGTATATTTGGCTTATTACTTCTTTAAACATTGTAATTTTTCTTGCTTTTATATGCAGATTTGATTATCCACAGCCCACTTTCAAGAAGTTGATGAAGGAGCACTGCATGGAACCTTTCTTTGTGTTCCAGGTTGGTCATGTTATACTTCGTTCAAGTTTCACTATTTTAGAGCGTCATAAATGTCGTAGCCTATGCTTAGTTCTGAGATGCTACTTCAATTTTCTAGGTCTTTTGTGTGGGCCTCTGGTGTTTGGATGACTACTGGTATTACAGTTTATTCACACTTGGTATGCTATTTCTTTTTGAGTCCACAATGGCGAAGAGTAGGTTGAAAACCCTAACTGAGCTTAGGCGTGTAAGAGTTGATGATCAAACACTGATGGTTTATCGTGGTGGGAGGTACATATGATTCTAATGTTGGCTTATCTATTAGTCTATGAGGACTCGCAGGCTAATTTACAGAAATTTCTGGTTTAGGTGGGTGAAACTTCCTGGTACAGACCTTCTTCCTGGGGATGTTGTCTCCGTTGGGCGCTCCTCTGGTCAGAATGGGGAGGAGAAGTCTGTACCAGCAGACATGGTACTACTAGCAGGAAGTGCAATCGTGAATGAAGCCATCCTCACAGGCGAGTCTACTCCCCAGTGGAAGGTGCTTCTCTTTTCTATTATGTCAGCTACATATATACGCCATGATTTACCTAGGCATGCTAACTAGGTGCACCCACTAGAACACGAACCCCAACAAATGATGAATATTTACCCTCTTGTATTCTTTATCTTCTTGCATCACATAACATCAACAATGTTTGCTGATACTTGTATTTTTGACTAAATACTTTTGCATCCTCAGAAAGCAGAGATCTATTCCCTTTGGTCATGTGAGAGTTTTTTCAATGTAGATAAATATGATAACTTTTCCAATAGGTAATTATATTGTAAACTAATATTGGTGGATCAGTATGCTTTATGATACATAAAGGAATATCTATTAAAGCGCCTGCAGATTACATTAACATGCAGATGCATGAGAGTATTGCTAAAATGATTATCGATAATGTTAATAAGCAGATAACAAGTAGCACAGACTCTAATGAGGACATGTATGTTGTCCTTTCCTACCAATATGAAGGAACGGGGCTTCTCATTTGAGCTGGCCTTTAGTAGCTTAGTTTCTTGCATGGGAAACCTATTCACAGTAACCAGTACCTTGAAATGACTCTTTGTGAAGCATTGGCAACTAGATTTTGCTGGATTCTTTGGTCATCCAGTGGTCCTGTACTGTTTGCCTATTCTTCTTCTTGTAATAGTCGATGACAACCTGTCCTTTACTGTTTTCCTATTTTTCTTCTTTTAATAGTCTATGTCAACCTGCAAATTCATATTTAATTGATTCTATCTAAATTGTCATGAATCATGATCATAACTTATCGTACTGGTTGGCATATACTAGCATGGACCGATACGTAACTCGTGTGGGCACAAACACCCGAGCCAATACATTTATTAGCACAGAAGAGCTTCTTGCCGGCATGAATCCGTGCCAGCGTCAGCACGTGTTGTGCCGACTTGGCACGAATAGCTGCAGACCAGCACGACACGTGCCACTGGCATGGTAATCCTTGGTTATGATTAATAATAAAGTGGATATTGGCTTGAAAATCATCTTGACTAGTTAAATTTTGAGCCATAGAGGACAAATTTTATTCATGGGGAGGCTTTTCTTGCCTACTATTGGAAGATTGATTTTTTGCTTTATGTTAGTGGTGCATTTGTCAGAAGGATTACTTTGTCTTGCAGTTCATTTGCCTGTCAGTTGTTAGAGTATGTCAGTTGTTAGAGTATGCAGTTCTAATAGAGCCGTTCTGAATCAGATGCAAGTAAACTGTCCCTCTTTTGAGAGAAAGTGAGGAATCTACTTATTCTTAATGCATCTGAATATATAAACCCAGCCATGTTTCTTGTGTCCATTGAGTGGCATCTCTTTTGCTTTTAGGCTTATCCTTCTAGTTTGAGATGGATGAAGCATGTTATCCCAGTGCATTCCTACTATGGAGACTTAATGGTTTATGATTTGGATCCAATTCCCCAGCAAAATGCTTGTTTTTTGTCTCACAGAATGTGAGGTTGCATATCAATTTCTAGTACCAAGAATTGAAGTGCACAGCTTCTTTGAGTGATAACTCCTCGAATTATCCTTGATTGGGAGTTACAAATAGAAGACAAAACAAGCATTTTCATTTCTCTTGATGCATTTCAATTCTATCTTCCAAAAGCTTATTTCATTTCTCTTGCATCTTTTCTTATGTTTCATTATTGGTGTGTATATTTTGGACTTTTTTGGTTTCATTAGTTGAGCCCAAAGGCTAAGGAGTTTACATTACACCATCCAACACCTCTAGACCGTCCTCAGTTTCCCAACACCACGGGAACTGAGTAAGTCGACACCACCTTGCTACACTATCCGCCAGTCCATTACATACACGAGGAATATGAGCGAATACAACTGAGTCAAAATGAAGCAAACATGCCCAGATTCCCTGTCCTTTGCCCAACACTGACTTTCGAATCGGACTCTACTACTACCCTCCGGATTCCCTGTCCTTTGCCCAACGAAGACCCTAGTAAATAGCTAACATTTTAGCATGCAGAGGAGACTTTGATTGCACTTGCCAACCCATCGCCCACAAAGGCTTGTCCTCCCGAGCATGTTCGAGCCCTATAGCTGCAACAGCTGCCTCCCCATGAACCGACGCATTTACTTGAATAACAAGGCCCAGCTCTTTCCTAGTCCCTTGTCGCTGCATCCCCTCTTTACTGCTTAAGAATTCCTCCGCCAATCTCTGTGCTCGACGTGACACACTTTCAGGCGATTCCTTCTTCTCGTCAAACACTACTCTGTTTCTCATCTTCCAAACATGCCAAATAGCATATGCAATATATGCTTTAAGCCAAGGATTCCCGAGCCGACCGGCACTAAAGGTGGCGGCCGAAAAGTATCGTGCCGGTGGGCCAGCAGCACCGACTTTGCCCCGGCACTGGCACAAACCGTGCCGGTCCGTGCCGGTCGGAGCCGGTCGGCAACGGGGTAGTGCCGGTCGGCCAACTGGGTTATAAGATGGAGAAGAGAGGTAACGGGGTGGTGCCGTGCCGGACCGTGCTGGTGGCAAGTTCCGAGCCGGCCAAGGACCGGCTCGGCGCGTGCCAGCGGCACAACAATCCTTGCTTTAAGCTTCATCGATCTTGGCTGGTTTGAAGACTGCATCAATGCATCTAGATATTGGTCTGCTTCCCAGAATTCACATCCCAATTGGAGGTCTCCTATGAGAGCTAGCAGGACCCTTCTTTCATAGTGGCAATCAAACAGGACATGGGTGATTGTTTCTTCCTGCGTTTCACAAACAGGGCAGATCCTATCAGATACCATATGACACTTCCAAAGCCTATCTTTTTCCCTGGAGAACGTGCCAGGCAAACTGTTTGATGTGAGGGCCAGCCGGTAATCTCCACTGGTTATGCCATATAGCTGACTCCACAAACCTCTCCTCAGGGACTTTCTTCTGGATCAGATAGTTATATGCAGAACCTGTCGAGATCATTCCCGTGGAGCTGAACTGCCATCTACACTTATCCCCCATTCCATCTCATCTGATAGGCTTCTCCAAAATCTGATTCATCAATTCTGTATCGCAAAAAGCATCAATCTTGACAACATCCCATTGGTCTCCATATTGAAGATCTCCCAGTACATCATTATAGTAGACATCTTCTATTCTAAATAATCCTGGTATCTCATCCAAAGCTTTCTCCTCTAACCAACAATCATGTAAGAGACCGATACGACTATCTTTTCCCGGATCACATTGCATACCTTTCCTCAATTCATCCGTAGCCTCACAAAGATCTTTCTAGTGAACCGAGCTGTTCTTGGCATCTCTTGAAGAGGAAAGGATTTCCTTCCATTTATACTTAGCTTTCGTCAACTGATACCAAATTGTTTCCTTATTAACCAAGAAATCGGCCATGCGATTGATCTTGATTGCTATTTGCCAGGTCTGGAGGTCGCGGAAGCCAAGTCCTCCTACTTCTAGTGGCATACAAGCCTCCCTCCAAGCCACACAAAACACCCATGACCGCCGGCCTTGCCAAACAAAGTTCCTACCGATCCCATTAATTTTCTTAATAAGAGCCATAGGGAGCTTTGTTGTCGCCATAATATATGCTGGTATAGCTTGCAGCATAGACTTCATAAGGACAATTCTGCCAGGCTTAGAAATCCTTCTACCTTGCCAAGAGACCACCCGTGCAGACATCTTATCAAGGAGCCCTGAAAATTCTGCAATTCTCATTCTCTTTTCACTAAGAGGAACTCCCCGATAATTCCAGGCCTCCTTAGCAACACTAATCTCGAGGATATGGCATATAGTAAGACGCCTATCTTCCACCACCATCTTCAAGAACCGGAGGCTCGACTTGTTAATGTTCATCTCGAGCCCTGAAAGCTCCTTGAAGAGGAGGAGCTTTTGTTTAAGTTTCCTAGCCTCTGAGCACGTTGTTTGGGATACAAATAAGCAATCATCCGCATAAAGCAAGTAGGAAATTGAAAAGTCTGATTTAGGAAAGGTCATACCCATCAAACCATTAGACGGATCCTTCAAAATTCTTGAAAGCACCTCTTGGATTATTAGGAAAAGATAAGGGGAGAGTGGATCTCCTTGCCTCAAGCCACACTTGGAGGAGATATGACCATGTAACTTCCCATTAATGATCAAGGAAAATCGAGCTCCTTCGACACATTCCATAACCCAACTAATCCATCTTGCCGGGAAGTTCATTAGTCCTAACACCCTTTCAAGTAGAGACCACTTCACCTTGTCATATGCCGACTTAAGGTCCACCTTCACCACAAAGAGGCCATGAGTTTTGGTTGCAATCCGCATAGAGTGTACAATCTCTTTTGTTGCATCCACATTGTCATGTATACTCCGCCCGGATAAGAAGGCCGATTGCTCACCCCCTATCATCATATCTAAGACCGGCTTTATACGCTTTGCAAGTATCGTAGTAACAATTTTATAACCCACATTGCATAAGCTAATTGGCCGGTATTCCTTGATCTTAGTGGGTAGTTTGCATTTAGGAACAAAGGACAAGAAGGTCTCATGCCAAGCCGGGGGCAGCCGGGAAAACTCAAAGAATTCCATGACGATAGCCACGAGATCATCACCTACAATGTCCCAATGTTGGATAAAGAACTCGATTGGCACTCCATCTGGACCTGGACATTTGTTCTTACCTATGCCAAAGACCACCTCTTTCACCTCCAATGATGTCGCCTCTCCTAATAGCATCTCATGATAGTCCTCATTAATGGTAGGCATGTAGGCAAAGGGAGCTGAGAGCTGTTGTTTCCTTGAGAACCTCTCCATAGTTGCTCATAGTGCCAGACAAATATCTTCCCAATGAGGCCTGGATCATCTACAACTATATCATCATCACCCACAATCTGAAGAACCTTGGACTTGTGGCCTCTAGTGGACAACAGACGATGGAAGGAGCCTGAATTGCTGTCCCCTGTCAATAGCCACTCCTTCCTAACACGTTGACGGACGCGGGCTTCCTGCTGGGCTCTAACCTCTGCCCAACTATCTTCCACACCTTGTTTCTGCACCTCCTCATCATCTGTTAGGTCTCTAGTCTCCTCTAACGCATACCAAGCTTCCAAAAAGGATTCAAGTTGCTTTCCAAATCCAAATATATCATGTTTGGCCTGCCTCTTGTCCCAGTTCTTAACCAACTTCTTCAACGCTTTCAGTTTAGAAGAGAAGATATATTGCTTAGAGCCATGGTAGTCTTGCTTCCCGGTCCTGGCTACTGCATCTCTGAAAGCCTCCTGCTTGATCCAGTAATGTCCCATCCTAAAGATGGAGGGGCCAGCAAGTCTGGGTACATCTTCGATAGAGACCAGGACTGGAGAATGGTCCGAGCCTTCTCTTACAAGATGCCTCACAACCATGCCATGCCACCTCTGCTTCCATCCTTCTGAACATAGAGCACGGTCCAGTCTCTCTAGGATCTTCCTCTTGCCCGGTTGTCCATCAGTCCATTAGTCCATGTGTATTTACTCGGAAGCCAAGGTCAGCCAGATCATTGGCACAAACAAAGTTGAGGAAATCTCGAGCTGATTAATCTAGCCCATGTGTATATTTTGGACTAAGACCCTGATCTAGGATGAATACCCCATTTGCTACATCTGATTGTATGCACTGTAGTGCTGCGAATTCCAGCTACCATGTCTTTTGTTTTTTTTTTTTTTTGATAGTTTGAGTGCCAATTAAGTTAGCGTGTTGTTTTTGAGCTGCATTTATGTTCTCTGAACTTTAGAGAGTTGCTTGGGAGTGAATTTTTAATTGTAAGAAGTAACATGGATGACACTTATGTAGCAATGTACCCTAGTCTTTGGCAGCCTTCACAATTCGACAGAGAACATTTTTCTTAGTGCTCAATTCAGTCCTCTCTTTTGGAAACAAAGAATGTACTTGTTGCTATACGTTGCATGAAACAAAGAATTAAAAGTTAGATAGTATATCGGCCTGTTACATTTGCGGGGCATGATGAAAATATTTGTTTGTCTTATGCTAGATTGAAAGTTTGAAACAAAAACCTAACAATGCAATAAGCAGTTTATTACATCTATGGAACACAAAGCATTTATGACGTTGCCCTGTAGTTATGAGTTTGGACAAATATCTCTCGGAATTGTATCAGAATATACTTGCTTTAAATCTTTGCAGATAAGGGGACTTATGCATTGGCCAAGGTCAATCCCTTAGGATATTAAGAGAAACCAGGTAGTAGTTTCATGATTGATAACATGCCTTTGGTTAACGAAGAGCAACATTTAAATTTTGATTAATGGATAGCTATAAGGAAGACAAATTACATCCAAAGTGTAACTTCACAACATGAAGGTGTTGCTTTGTGTTACATTTCTCACTCAATTTGAGAAATGCTGATTCATCATGTAACATGAGGTCATTTTTAGTATTAACGGTAGCTTCTTAGTCTGAATAGTGCTTCATTCACATGATTCCTTTTTGTACTCTTAGGAGATAGTGGATTGACTTGTCGGATGTTGAGGATGATTTTGTGGCAATTACTGTGTCAATTTGCTTGGGTTCTATGGGCTGCACATTGGCAAGGATTATCTTTTATAAATTATTAGTCTGTTTTATCAGAGTCATATCGCGGGTAGGGTTATGGAGGAGCGGTTGTCTGCTAAGCAAGACAAAAGTCACATCCTGTTTGGTGGGACGAAGATATTGCAGCACACTCCAGATAGGGTAATTCTCATAATCTTGTTGCTTTCTTATGGTTTCATTGCATTAACTTGTTATACTCTTTCGATATAGTCATTTCATTTGAGGACACCAGATGGCGGTTGTGTGGCTGTTGTTCTACGAACTGGATTTCAGACAAGTCAAGGCAAATTAATGCGAACGATCTTATTTTCCACAGAGAGGGTTTGTGTCCTTATTTCCAATGCTACTTTTTGGATGCCGAGTAGAGAAGTCATGTACAATAATATATGCCTGGCTAATCTTGAGCATAATTGTTACCCCAGGTCACTGCAAATAGCAAGGAAAGTGGGTTGTTCATTCTCTTTTTGGTTTTCTTTGCTATCATCGCTGCTGGCTATGTGCTTAAGAAGGTATGACTGCATGTTTTGTTTTTTTACCAGATATTCTATGTGGTTTTGAATTTTTAGCATAAATTAGCATTCTTGTTGCTTGCGTCGTTTTGAAAAATTATGTTTTCTGTAGGGATTAGAGGACCCAACGAGGAGTAAATACAAGCTTTTCATAAGTTGTTCGTTGATTATCACTTCGGTGATCCCCCCTGAACTACCAATGGAGCTTTCCATAGCTGTTAATACATCTCTGATTGCTTTAGCTCGCCGTGGTATATTCTGCACTGAGCCTTTTAGAATACCATTTGCTGGGAAAGTAAGTGAATTAACGTACATTTCCTGTAGCATTCTATATAAATCTTCTAAATTATCTATTTTCACCTGACATGGTAGCAACTTCTTTTTTGCAGGTCGATATATGTTGCTTCGATAAAACCGGAACACTTACGTCAGATGACATGGTAAGACAGCCAAAGATATATTGGATCGCCGCTTTGTTTGAGGAAATTCAACTTATAGAAGATTTGTTATAATTTCAGGAATTTCGGGGTGTTGACCTGTCAAATGATGCAAATTTAGAGTCAGATGCAACTAATCTTCCTGTCCGTACTTGTGAAGTGCTGGCTTCATGTCATGCTCTGGTTTTTGTTGATAATAAGTTGGTATGATTAGCATAAGTATCATCTTTTTTTAATGAAAAATGGTTGCATTCTTAGCAAACATGAAAAGATACCCATGGTCATTCTTTTTCGTATGTGATAAATTGTTTCTTGCTGTAGGTTGGGGACCCTCTGGAAAAGGCAGCACTTAAAGGCATAGATTGGACATACACATCTGATGAAAAGGCTATGCCAAAAAAGTAATTCTTTTGTATGAGAACTAATTTGAGTTTGGTCTATGTTTCATTTTGAATTATTTTGACATCCTATTTAATATGATTAGTTAGTTACACTCCTTATCAAATGCGAATTAATTCTCACATTGTATGTGGCACTCAGAGGACAATTTTCAAATTATCTGTTGTTAGGATAGTTCTGATTGCCTTGGTAACTGGTATGAGTAGACTGAGCTTATATTAAATTTGTTTAAATGGTTTGAGAAAACCTTACGAAGGACACTGTTCCATTTCCTATGCTGATCCATTTCGACTTGGTAAACTGTTGATTTCTTCACTTCTTTTGCCATCACCTGTGCCTCAGGCTCGTCTTGTGCCATCTCCTGACCCATCTTAATACACAAAATTTTCGCCATGTGCTGAAGATCAGTAGTGCTACTCTCAATGCGTATCTGTCCTCTGTTTTCCAATTGAATTAGAAAAGAACATATAGTTAGAACTTATGTAAAGCCAACAATGAGAAGTAATTATAATTTGTTTATGGTCTTATTTGTTAAAATTTCTCCTCTTTGGATGGATATCAAGGTTTTTATTCTAGACGTATGTTCATACTCATGTTTATTATTTCTATTTTTGTGACTAATGTTTTTGGGTTATTTGATTTAAGTGGTTGGAATGTTCAAGTAACAACTTCATGTCCATAAAATCTTAAACATGTCATTAGAACACTGAAAATGTGGACATGCATCTTAAACTTCATGTTCATTCTCTGAACTTTATTGGGCCCATCTCTTGATTCTTATTGTGTTGATCAATATGGCTTCTTTTGAGCTTCAGGCCAGGTGGCCATGCTGTCCAGATAGTACAAAGACATCATTTTGCGTCTCACTTGAAAAGAATGGCTGTTGTTGTTCGTTTGCAGGAGCAATTCTTTTCTTTTGTTAAGGTTAGTGATGTTGGAAAACTATGAGATCTTCCATACAGCTCTTTTTCCATTGCTTGGTGTGCTTTTAGTCTTAGTAGAAAATTGCCGATAGGTATTGTGGAAGTTTCTTGTTTGGCAATTTTCTCTGAAATATCTCATTTGACCAGCTCTTTGTTGTATTGTCTCCAGGTGATTTTTTAGTTTCATTGTTGTCCTATTTTGCAACCAGATATTAGATTGATTTCATAAACTATTTGCAATCACTTGAGATCATGCTTATGAGATCTCTAATTTTAATGGCGTTGCTATTTGTTTGCAGAATCTCTAGTTGAAAGCCTTCCCCATTCATTTATTTGTTGAACAACCGCATATTGTTCCCTAGTCTCCTTATTTGGATACAACACATTACATTCTGTTTTGACGGAGTTCTATTGAGCTTGTTCCTCAATACATGAGCTGGTTTCCAATTGGCAGGGAGCACCAGAAACCATTCAAGAAAGGCTGATTGACATACCTGCTACTTATACAGAGACATACAAAAAATACACACGTCAAGGATCTCGTGTGTTGACCCTTGCATACAAGCCACTTCCTGAAATGGCTGTAAGCTATATTGAGATTTATTTGCACTAGCTATCCTGTCAACATATTTGCTATATTTCTGATGAATATGTTTATTTGCGTTTCAAAAATTAAAAGACCTAGAGATTTAGTAGCTGATGTAAGGAAATATGTTCATATTGCATTTGTGTTTCTTTAAATTTTCTGCACGGCAATAGGGTATGTGCCTTGGTACACCCAAGACGAAGCATTTTTACCTCAAAAAGAGAAAATAAGTAACTAGGAGATGGACAATTTACCTTGCGAGCTGAAGGTCTATTCGTCTTTGGTAAACAACTCCGGGATTTCTCTTTTTGATCCAGTCTTCTTATTTCTCCCCTTCTGTGTGCCTCAAAAAACATTGGTCGACCTTTCCTTGCCTTTGGCACAATCCACCGTACTGAGTGTCATCATGGTCCATTCAGTGGCTGTGCATGCCTGGCAAATGCCTCTGAAACATGTGCCAGCAAGAGAATCCTTGACTGACATGAAGTTTATGTACAAGTTGTATACAGCTTTGCTCTTCAGAAGTTCTCATATTTTAGTGGCATTCAAGGATGACTGTGCCATGGCACAGGTCATCTGATCAAGGTCTTTTTGATACACAGCATGGCTGTCCGGGTGAATGGTATGGAAGCATGCCAAATAGCCATGAAATAGGTCAAGAAACAGCGAAAAACCGTCGAAGAGTCAAAGATGTTGAAATAACAATGTAGCATGGGATCATATGATTTCAGCATGGATTTAGTTGATAAATTCAATACCCAATTAGCATGCTCATGAGTTGACAAATTCAACGTTGAAATATGCAACTAGCATGCACATTAGTCATGGATGTGGTTGATAAATGCAATGCTCATGCTTATTTTCTGGACTGGAAGTATTGAAGTAGCGACCTAATTACGCATGCAATTACTGGATAACTTGGTACGCATACTTATTTTCTGGGTTCATATGCAATTAGTGTGCTAATTAGGCATGCAAGTTTGTGCCAGCAAGGAAATCACAAGAGACATGCAATGCTTGTACAAACTTTATGTTGCTTTCTTAATCAGAACCTCGTAGCAAATTTTTTAGCGGTGTTGAGGAATGGCTGTACCATGGCACTTGCAGTGGCAAGTTGTTGATGATACTCGACAATACTGAAGGTTTGGAATGCCTTGAGCCAGGCCCAATAATGATTGTTCCGGTCAAAAACATGAAATGGGTTAAGAAACAATGAAAAAACCATGAAACAGCGGATCATATGATTCGTGGATGACATGTAATTAGCATGCTAAGTAGGTTTGTGGTTTCTTGATAACTATAATGCACGCACTTGATTTCTGGAAAGGTGCAATTAGCAGAGCTGATGATGCATGCAATTACTTGGTAACTTAAAGACTCACGCAAGAACAAATTTGTTTCTTAGCCCATGCATTATAATTAGGCATGAACTTACTTGATGGTTTCAAGTTTTCAATGTGTTTTCCGTGATCAAATGCAACTAACATGTTAAAAAGGCATGCAATTACTTGGCAACTTCGATAAGGCCGTTTACTTTGGGAATCTTATGCAATTAGCATGCTAATTGGCGATGCATATGTAGTATTAATTATTCAATTTCCCTCTCTTGAGCATGCAACTGCTGAATTCATGTTATCGATCTGTCCAATTAGTACCTAAAACCCCTGTTTGTTGTCTTCGGGCTCCTTTACATTTAGTTGAGGGGCATGGGACTTCACGTCGGTATGATGGGGTTATATTTGTAAAGAACAGTGGACTCATTTTTGTTAAATAGGAATCAGATCGATCTCCATGGGATTCCACCTCGGTAGGCTAGGATGTATTGGGAAACAGTAGTGGAGTTAGGTTAGTACTAATCAGTCTCGTCTTATCCTTGTTTTCCTTCTTTCATGGGTTGGTTGATGAATTCCTTTTAGTATCTTATGGACTTGCATTGCGTCAAGCATTTAAAGATTTAAACCATATGTTATCTTATTTGGGATGTTTAGTCCCATTGTGTGTTTAAAATGGATATGCAATGCAAAGTAGGTTCCTTTTTGTCAAATAAATTGATTATTCTAAAGCTCGAATATAACTATTGCAACCCATTAGTGCTAATTGCCATATCAAGGATTCCATTGCCGCCTTTGTCCGGCATGGCATGTGCTGTCGGCACCAGCCATGCCGACCCTCTGTTCCAATGGCACGGGTGAGGTGGAGAAAAAGAGAATAGAATAGAGGTGGGCATGAGGGACAGGGGAGAGGGATTGGTAGGAGAAGAGAAGGAGAGTCCGGCGGAGGTGGAGATGCGAAGGAGACTGCAGGAAGGTGGGGTTGTTAGGATAGAAGTGGTGATCAATGAGAGTTTCGATTGTAATAGACCTAACTAATGGTTAGGTTTTTCGGGTGAAACCTGTCCATCACTGGCCTGAAACCTCTTATTTCGGTTGGTTTTAAAGGATTTTTCCTAGTAATAACTGGTTTTGACGAAACTCGTTAGCAGACCCATGTGCCAGGATAAATCTAATGTATCGTGCCAGTAAATTACTAGCACGATGCTTGGCGGGCACGTGCGACCTGGCTGCGGATTTGTACTGTTGTTGAATTGCACAATTTCCAAATGGTGATACACATGAATACGGCTGTTATTGTATTCATGCCCTCTTCATGTGGTTATCTACAAAATCAAGTTCTCTTAGGTAGCTCTACTTTTCAAAAGTTCCAACGAGAGGAAATTAAGATTGACACCGGATAAAATGAGATGTGTCCTCTTAGCTTACAGAATGAAGTGATTAACTTGTATATTCTTTTCTTAGCCATACATTACAATCATGTGTTTCTGTGCTTTGTGCGTGTGCATATGTGTTGGCATGTGAGTGTTGTTGTGCATCTATAAACGGGCATTATTTCCATGTGCATGTCTCTACGTATGGAATTCTCTTGCCTCAGTTATCTTCATTACCACACATGACCCGCATGCATGTCTCTGATGATTCTAGTCTGTAAATTAGTGGGTTCTTCTCTGGAATCTTAACGTTGGTCGTTTTACTCGGGCTCTGATTTTTCTGATGATATATTACACAGTAAATGTGAAGATGGGTAATTAGGATTTGTGAAGCTTGGTGAAAAAATGGCAATAGGATCACCATTCTAATATTTTCATCAAGTAATTCTTTTTTTTTTCAAGGACAAAGGGGTTGCAGGGTTGTACTGTCAACCCTTGATGACTAATTCCTCATTACAAGGCGGTTCACATAATTCAATGCTCTTTGCTCTTCTTGCAGAAGAGCTAGAAGGCAGGTAGGTAGCTCTAACATCGATTTTGCAAGTTCATCTGACTAAGCAACATTGCATAAGGATTCCTAAAAAGCTAAAAAGATGAAGCAAGGTGGTGAAGCTTGATAAATGAAATTGCTTTTCACTCCGGATTGGTTATATTGGTTACAATGCCGATGATGTGTACTTTATGTCATTGAGTCACTGTTGACTAAGAATCTTATCCAGTTATCATCGTAATCTCCATTTTAACTTGTTGACTATCAAAACTTAGCAAAAGCACTTGCTGGAGTGACATGCAGAGGTCCGACCTGAAAGATCCGCCACACTCTATTGGGTGCTCGCAAGTTTAATGCAAAACTATTATCTCCGTACAAGAATCTGACCTTAGTGCTTTTGATAATGGGGCTTTGAATGAAAAGGAGGGGAAACAAGGTGGAGAGGAAGATTGTCACATTGGCTTAACTTGACTCCCTTTGGAGCGAATTGAGGGGGTATACAATTGAAATGCAAGGTCTCAACTTGACGACTAAAAACTGAAAGCTTTATTGCAGTTTGTTGCTGGAATTGTATTGACACATGAGGACGATCTTTGATTGTGGTAACTGTATAAGAAATTCGAACTCAAGGTTCACAGATTTCTTTTTGATTTGATGCAAATATATAGATTGGTTGTAGACATCTATGTTCGTATTCATTTCGTGCTAAAGTACGGATTTGTGGTCTGGAAGTAGATATCAAGGCTGGGCAGGTATTAGTCTTTCTAAAAACATGTAATTTGTGATAGATGTCGGGTATCTGTGTAAGGTGGGTAGGACATTTGCCTAATAGATTCTGCTCTTATGCAAGTTAGGCACTATATTTGTTGCTTGTGGGTTCACTTGGTAGGTCATAGTTGCAATGGTCTAATGTATCCACAATTCTTGTGTGATCTGTGGGAACCTGATTAGTATGTATCAATATACAAAGGAGGCAAACTGATTGGCTTTGGAGCAGGCTAGAAATGCTACAGGATGTAAAATTGAAACTGAGGCATAGCAGAGGAAATGGAAACCCTCTTTTTCACTCATTCTACTGTTTTATTGGTTCGGATTCTATACCGTTATTTTCCCCTTGTTTCCTTTTCATACTTCTTCTAAGAGCTTCATTGATCAATTACTATTACTATTGGAGGGATATTTCTAGGTTCTTCCTGTAAAGTAAAATGAAATTGGTCTTTGCTCTCTGCCTCTCCCTTTATAAGTTTTGGCTATAATTTTCCTTTTTTTTAGTAAAGAATAATTATAGCCTGGTATTTTCGAGGCTGTCTTTGGCGTGGATGTAATCAAAATATTGACTTCACTAGAGATAGAGATATTGGGACTGAACCCTAAGCTTGTGGAAAGGAATTTTGTTTAAAGCCTCTTAAGATTACTTCTTGAAGGAACTCTTGATGTTTGGTGTTGAACATTGGTTTTGTTTGTCATACAGGTTAGCGAGGCAAGGAGCTTGGACCGAGAGTTGGTTGAGACTGGTCTGGTATTTGCTGGCTTTGCGGTAAATACGTGCTCCTTCGCAGTTTGCTCTTTCTAACTGTGATCATTGTGATTAGTCGCTTTATAACTTTTATGCTTTGCAAGTTGGAGGGTTAAATTATCAGCATAGGCTCTTCATTGATCAAATCTAATCGCTTTTTTTTAGGTTTTCAACTGCCCTATCAGATCTGACTCTGCTTCTGTCCTTTTTGAACTGAAGGGATCATCTCATGACTTGGTATTCTTCTACGATTTCACTCATAAATCTTAGAGAGAAAAGTGATTTGCTTTCAGAACATTTGCTAAATTCCTGTTAATCACAATGCATTTGCTTTCCTTTTTTTCCAATCCTGCTCCGAAAAAGGAAATAAAGCACAATTGCACGTCGGTTTTAAAACTTGGATATGTATTATTAGCTTTCCAATAGGTCATCTGAGTTGTCCATATTACTAATAAAGATGTCTCATGATAGGTAATGATTACTGGTGACCAAGCTCTAACAGCTTGCTATGTTGCTGGCCAAGTTCATATTATTACAAAGCCAGCATTAATTTTAGTTGCGCTTAAAAGTGGCGGAGGGTTTGAGTGGGTATCACCTGATGGAACGGAGACTACTCCTTTCAAGTAAGTTCTATGTTTATGGCAATGATGCTTGTAGTCAAAGCTCCTTACATGATTCTTGGGTTTTTGTTTTGTTTCGTTCACTTTGTCATACAATTATTGCTTAACTGTTTCCATAGTTAGCCTGAGTTATCCTTTTTAGTTCTTGTTCTTCACTTTGTTCATGTCACAGAATCTTGAAATTGTTGTATGTTTGTCCTCATTTTCGTTGCAATATCTGAGAGGCAAGTGTTCCTGCAGTAATAAGGAGGTGGAGTCTTTATCGGATTCACATGATCTTTGCATTGGAGGAGATTGTTTTGAGATGCTACAACGGACTGAGGCTGTTCTTGAAGTCATTCCTTATGTGAAGGTCAGGAGTCTTGATCAAGTTTGGGATTGAGATGTTGATGGTTCTTATCATGAATGTTCATGTTAAGCAGGTTTTTGCTCGGGTCGCTCCTCAACAGAAAGAACTCATACTGACCACTTTCAAGACAGTTGGGCGGATGACATTGATGTGTGGAGATGGAACAAATGATGTTGGCGCCCTGAAACAGGTATGTCTTTAGGATATACATGTCTCTACCAGTGGATAGTTTAGCAGTTTGGCTTGCTCTCATCCCATTCTCGAAATGTTGTAAATTTCGGAAGATGCTTCTGGCTGTCCTTCTAGTCTTCCTTTTCAGTATTATATACCTGTGTTCCAAGCAAGCTAATCCCCCCCCCCCTAATTTGGATGATTAATCATAAAATTACTTTTGGTCAGAAATTCTGTTTCATAACCTCCAAACTTCATGGTTTGTTTTTAGGTTTGGTGTGCTTGTACGATAATTGCCATTCTTTGCGTGTTTGTGATTGAGCCGACAATGATTATGTTGAGCCTAATGTTCATGGTGCAGTCCTTAGAAGCCGAAATAATCATCAGTCCTTTTTTTATGTTTTTTTTAATATGTGAGCCGTTGCAATGGCTTAGTGCTCCTAAACCCCACCACCGCTGACACGTCACCTCGGAAGCTGATGGTGGGTGGGTGGGAGGGTGCCACATGCCCATTACATCACTTCCTTATAGATCTCTGTAAGTCCCCCACTAGTGGGCTTCAAACCCAAAACCTCAATGGGGGCTCCAGCCCTTAGCCACTGAACCATAGGCCTGCGCTTGGCGCAATCAATTTGTTCAATAGCTGTTTTTCAGGTCAAGGACATCGCATTTTGTGTAAATTCCCTTTTTTCTCTAAGCTGACTTCATTCCGCTCTTAGTGTACAAAAAGTACGATATAGTTTGCTCAAGGTGTCTTTCAACTTGTATTTAACAATTTTGGAGATTTTAGGCCCATGTAGGAGTTGCTCTCTTGAATGCGGTACCTCCTGATCAAGGAGGATCATCCTCACAGCCATCCAAACCTGAAAGTAAATCAGGGAAGTCAAAGAAGCTGAAGATAGCAGCTGAATCATCACAACCATCTAGGTCCACGAACAGCTCTGCGGAGACGGGCAGCAGTCGCCATCTCACAGCAGCTGAGAAGCAGCGCCAGAAGCTGCAGAAGATGTTAGAGGAGATGAACGAGGAGGGTGATGGTCGTAGTGCTCCTATTGTTAAGCTTGGTGATGCCTCCATGGCCTCACCATTCACAGCAAAGCATGCGTCAGTCGCGCCCATCCTGGATATTATTCGACAAGGTAGGAGCACCCTTGTCACCACACTTCAGATGTTCAAGATTCTTGGCCTTAACTGCCTTGCAACAGCGTATGTGCTTAGTGTCATGTACTTGGATGGTGTGAAGCTTGGTGACGTACAAGCTACAATTAGTGGCGTCTTTACTGCTGTTTTCTATCTCTTCATCTCCAACGCTCGCCCCCTGAAGACGCTCTCCCCTGATCGACCCCATCCTAATATCTTCTGTGCCTATGTCTTCCTCTCACTTCTTGGCCAGTTTTCAATGCACATGCTCTTCTTGATTTCTGCTATTAATTTAGCTGCAAAGTACATGCCAGAGGAGTGCATCGAGCCCGATTCAGAGTTCCATCCAAATCTTGTCAATACGGTATCCTACATGGTGAACATGATGATCCAGGTTGCTACCTTTGCTGTCAACTACATGGGCCGCCCATTCAATCAGGGTATATCAGAGCACAAGTCTTTCAAGTATGCGCTGTTTGCGTCAGTAGCGTTTTTTGTGGTGATCGCATCAGATATCTTTAGGGACCTGAATGACATGTTGAAGCTTGTGCCATTGCCTGAGGGAATGAGGGTGAAATTGTTGCTCTGGGCTGCCCTCATGTTCCTTTGTTGTTTCGGGTGGGAGCGGTTCTTAAGATGGGCTTTCCCAGGCCGCATTCCGGCGTGGAAGAAGAAGCAGAGGCAGGCTGTGGCTGCCCTAGAAAAGAAGAAGCGCTTGTAACCTTATTCATCGATGTGAGACGATGATGACAGCATAGGTAAGCATTTCAGATACCACGGGAAGATCGGAGGGCAGCTGAGTTGTTTCATTGCCTTGCTCTTCTGCTGCATTTTTGATGTCGACAATTAATTTATGAATGGGGCTAAAGTCTTCTGCCTCTAAATCTCTGATTGGATAATTTTTCCTGTTTTGCTCCTTTTATGTGCTCTAGACTTCAGGTATCAAAAAGGTGTCATTGGTTATTACATTGAGGGAAATTGTTAAATTCATGGATAATGTATAATAGCCTCAGCAGATGAAAGTGGATTCTGATTTATTCCTGTTCTTTCCTGGAGAGAAAAAAAAACATTTGGATGGCATCAGGAAAGATATCTATTTAACAATTTCTTAGTTGATGAGAGCTTTTTTATGTTGTCAGGAAGTGCATGAAATGCTATAAGAGGTTGAGTTTTGTACTGTGCTTTGTTTCAGACTTTCAGTGTTTTATTTTGTCATTGGCATTTTGATGCAGTAGAAAATCTGATTTGTAGGGCTCAGTGAACTTTTGTTAAACTTTTACTATAAAGTTTGGGTTTATTATATTTATTCTGGTTTTGGAAAGAAGCTTAAAAGTGTACAAACCTAGTATTTTTTTTTTCACGGTTAGTTCGACACGAAAAAAATAAAGAAATCCAAATCCCTAAAACTTCGGTCATTTTTTGAGCTAGTTTGCCGGAGTAGAGGAATGTCGCTCGCCGGTTGCCGGAGAAGAGGGGAGATATGATCGGTAGTTTGGGCAAGTGCCAACACGTCCCTTTTGGTGATAGAAAAGAAGACCACAAACATATTATATAGAAAAAGAGATACCACGAGATATTAAGATAAAGTCTTTTTGGGACTAGAACATGCAAAATATATAACAATCTACATACATATAGCTTGATTTATTCTTCGAAAATTGTTCTTCACTTAATAGCTAGGAATATATCATTGATGAACTTGGGAAGGCCTAGCTATTTCTATGAGCAAGGCATCAAAGTTCCTCCTGAAAGATGAAGAGTGCAATCCTTTGGAGCAAGACAGCAGTTGCAAATTGGAGACAATTTTTCATCACCAGAAGATGTGCAGGTCACGTACTCAACTTGGAAGCATATTTGAGGGCATGCAACGCTTTTCGCCGCGCCGAACATCAACAACCCTACAAGCATCAACACAAGCAAAGAAATAATCTCTTCGTTATTCTATGTTGTAGGCAGTCAGAAGATTCCTAGTTCGAATTTAAACTTAGATGAAAAAAAGACACAATTTCTCGGAAATTTTGAGAGAGAGAGAGAGAGAGAGAGAGAGAGAGAGAGAGATATTAAACCTGATAATAGAAGCATAGCCATGGAGAACCTGGTGATGGCCATGGTGTGTGTGGGGAGAGGGAGGTTTTGAGAGGAGAATGGTTATGGCACTAGTATTTGAAGGGAAACTTGTGTCTCGTTTGAGTCGGGGAATTCTATGGCAAGATGCATGATGGATGGTCAAATTGTATGTGCTTTGAAAGAGATCTATAATTGGGTGGGCCAATGGACTACAAAGTCTTGGTGGTGCACTTTTATCTTCCACCCTAGCTGCATTATATATGGACCTTCGTGCATTCATTTGCCAACTTTTAAGCGACTTGTTTGTACGGGGATAAAATGGGATTAGGATCACGTAACCCCATTTTTTTTCACTTATCCTCAAACATCAAAATTATTACTACTTTATCCTCGTCCTACCTATCATTAACGTTCTATTTTTTTTCTATCCTCATTAGATAACCTCACTTTTCCTATCCTCAAAATCCCCTTAACCCCAAAATCCCCCCTTAACCCCACACCAAACGGGTAAGCCATTGCATTTGCTGACATTACAAGTTATATGATTTGGATTAATAAAAGGCTTATGTGTATTATGTTAGTGGAGCTTGACATATGGTGCCAACCTCCAACCAAATAATTTCTCCTTTGATAAAGATTTGGATACATGGCAACGTAGTATGTACATTGCACATGCCTATGTGGTCACTTGATGGGTAGTCTAACATGGTGCCAAGCTCTCACCGAATAATTTATCCATTGGATAAAGATTTGAGTATATGGCCATGTAGCATGTACATTACAAATGCCTATATGCTACTGATCAAGTTGTTATTTTATAAGTAGTATACTACCAATCAAATTGTTGTTTTGTCGGTAGTGTAATACTGATTGATTTTATTTTGTATTAATGATTTAATCAGTAGCACACTATCGATTGAATGAGCATATAAAATATACATGCTATGGACCATCTAGCCTAAGTTGTCCTCCTTTTCACCAGCCCTCTAGGCCCAACTTGCCAAAAAAGGAAGAAAAAAAAAGTACCAAAAGAAATTTATCATATATGCTTTGCATAAGACCGCATCTAACCTTATAAACTCCTCAGAACAGTGGATGCTTCTGTAATCGACATGTCTACCATCTCCATAAACATATGCTTCAAAGATAACTAAAGCCAGAAATGTTAATCTCGATGCAATTTCAACAATCGGTTTAGAAATATGAGAATGACGATAAGTTTGCTATTTTAGAAAAGTTTTCTTATATTGATATCTTTCTCTAGGAAATTTCAAATTACATTCTTTTAATTATGTTATGCTTAATATAGTTTTTATAGATATTTTATAAAATAAGGTGCACTGTGTTGCTTAAAATGATTTACGTATAAGCGATAAATTCGTTACTCGGTCGCATACGCATACGTGGTTACTCCTTATTTAATTGGTTATAAGATGATTATTGTGTGGTTAGGAGAGAAGGGGGGTTTAGCCTACCTAATCTAGCTTATAAAGTAATGTGCATTGTATTATTTATTTCTTTTATATTTAGGTGTTGACACATGAGTTAGCTGGTAGATATCTTATAAAATAAGGTGCACTGTGTTGTTTAAAATGATTTACGTATAAGCGATAAATTCGTTACTCGGTCGCATGCGCATACGTGGTTACTCCTTATTTAATTAGTTATAAGATGATTATTGTGTGGTTAGGAGAGAAGGGGGGTTTAGCCTACCTAATCTAGCTTATAAAGTAATGTGCATTGTATTATTTATTTTTTTTATATTTAGGTGTTGACACGTGAGTTAGCTGGATATATATATATATATATATATATATATATATATATATATATATATATATATAGAGCAAAAACGGTTACAACCGTTTCCCTTATTAGTTTGTTTATATGTTCATTTTTTCCTAAGTTAGTTTTATATATATTCCTAAATTTACAAATAGATATTCCCTAATCTACCTTATAACATGTTCATTTTCCCTAATTTAGTTTTATATTTTTATGACTCATCATCTGAGTCATAACATTATACACACATGACATATGTTATTATAGAGATAGTCGGGCTGATGTGACGTAAGTTATTATAAAGATAGTGGGGGCGAGCAGTTAGTCGTGCCAGGTGGCACAGACCACACCACCTAGTATATACTGGTTCTCTATCTCTTAGATAGAGAACCAGCTGTGGACCGTCCGATGATGCTCACCTGACTTAATAGAGACCCCCCTCCTATCTACTGTGGACCAAACCGCTGGAACCATCTCCGTGCCCTAGCGCCGGCCTCGCCCGCGCCGGTCTCGCCACCGCCTCCCTCGCCCGCGCCTCCATCGCGCCACGGGCCTCCCTCGCCCGCGCCCTCCATCGCAACCGCCTCCCTCGCCCGCGCCGACATCGCGCCCCGGTCTTAAGCTGCTCAGCCCGCTTAAGACCCCCCCCCCCCCCATCCACTGTGGACCAGACGATGTCTCTCCCGTGCCCTAGACCACGCCTCGCCGTCCCCGGCCTATACGAGGATAGGTAGTTATTGGTGATGTATCCCAGGACCTATGATCTCCTCAAGTAATGGTATGATCTCCTCAAGTAATGGTATTTTCTAGCAGTACTCGTTTCCTCTGAAGCAAGCATGCGTCGAAGGGCTTCCTCGTC